>JAQFVV010012396.1:2016494-2430626 GCA_028023455.1 Epiperipatus broadwayi | reverse complement strand
TTTTGTTTATCATAAATGTACCTTTGAGGTCTTTCTTGCAATGATATAGATTGCAGAGGCTTCTACTATGTGGTGATGCTGAACTGAGATCAGACCCATATAGCTATCTGGTTTGCTATGCTGAGTTTGAAGACATTACGTGTCTAAAAAATTCACGCTTGCAAGCTGAATAGAAATTGTTTCATAAACGCTCAGAGTTTGTGTTTAGATCTAGTTTCTTTATTCCTGTCTTTCACTGACGATAGCAAATAGCTTGAAATCATGATCTGAAAGTGGAATTATAGTTAGAGATAGTGAATGCTACTCTGACGTTTATGTAAACAGAATATACGCTTGATTGGTGTTTTTGGTAGAAACGCCATCTGTGGACATATATATATATATATATATTGTACCAGACACTCAATCCATCTTGATCACAGAGGGCATCACACATATCTGGATAATTTATTTACTGTGATCAAAATGGATGAGGATGATGGTTTGCACTGACTAGATTCAGGGAGAAACAAGAAATCTCAAATATTGTTTAGACAATTCAGAAATAAAGCATTAAGACAAATGTCAGCCAAATTAAGTTTAAACACATTTTAAAATTTTATTTAAGAGAGCTATAAATTATAAAATAAAATAAAAGTTTCTAACACAATAAATAGGATTATCTCAGCTATGTACTAGAAAGAATAAAATTTAATGCTCTGGCAGACCAACTAATTTTCTAATAATGAATTATAAAGGGAGGAAACAAATTTCTTTCAGCTGGGAATTCTCCAACAACACTGATTTTTCCATTCACAGGTACAAAAACAATACATTCTTGAAATAAATCAATGAAACTAATGTCACTGAGCATTTCTTAGCCTGGAAAAATGTGTTGGGACTAAGAATGTCCTATTGCCAGTAGAAGCTGCAACTTAACTACATTTAAAGCAAAAGTGATTGATTTATCTCAAGAACAACAAAAAATATAATTAATACTAGGAATATAAATTAAATAAATGGAAGAAAGTTTACATCTCCAATTTAATGAAATAACAAATGTAGAAAATACTCCAACGTTAATAATATCAAATTAATAAAATATTAAACCTAGGATGCAAGGGAAACTGACATTTAAAACTGGCGAATCCCCAACCAAACGAATGAACAAAACTAATCTGAGAATAATAACTAGAGGTCTCAGTGGGAGACAAGTAAATAATTAGAAAACTAGTTACATCTGCCCAAGCATTTCAAGGAAGTGAAAAAAATTAAAATTACCAATAAATTTACAAACCAAGTTCTGAGTACATGCTCTGATAAAATTTAAAGCCACATGTAAAGATAAAATAAATCTAGAAAGCAAATATAAACACTGACCTAGATTTTTGTAAATTAAATTATCAGAGAGTGTATATGAGCAGAAAATATTAAAACATTAAATGCTTTAGCAGAAAGGTTTCTTTCACTATAATTTATAAAAGGGGAATTAATATTATCTTCCTGCTGGTGATTTATAAAATTACAAAGAACAACAATTCCAGTTTCCTATTTCAGAGACATAAGAAAAGAAGAAACAAAATCTCCAAATATAAAAAACTATAACAATCAACACGATAAATTACCAGCCAAAATATTTTTCAATTTGCATAAGCATAATCACAGTATTTTAAATCAATAAGTGGATATTAATATAAATACAGGTGAGGTAATTTAAAAAACACAAGCCTGCTAAAACATTTATAAAAAGTTAGGTGGATAATTAGAAAAATATTAAGCATATAAAATTATACACTCACTAGACACTCTCCAATAAACAAAATTGAAAGCAAACTTGAAATCTTAAAACTAAGATTCTAAGGCACACTACAAAATGCAATAAAAAAAAAACGAATACAATTAATGACTAGGAGGTTAAATAATTATAAAGACTATAAAGTTATTAGATCAAGCAGAGATTTAACTAAAAGATTTTATCCTGGGAAGAATAAAAGAACATATTTATCTTATGGTAAAGCAAAGTTTCATGTAGAGTGGACACTTTTTATTCTATATATGAACCACAGCCACCTTAAAGCTATAATTTATAATCTATCTTGGGCTAGTATATTCACTTATAAAATTAGAAAACCATGATATTAATGTAGGATGTTATTAAACTTATAGGCATAACATATATTTAGATATGATGAGAAATGCTGTAGTTCTATTAAACCTCATCTGCTATGTAATGCCACCATGCATTTGATCCCACATATTAAACCTGTATAATTGTTGCTTATTTTATTGACTAATTTGAATTATTAATAAATCATTTTAAATTTAATTTGTTTCATATCATTTTTGCTCATAATCTAATTATAATCCAATTACAATTCATTTATTATCTTACATATATATGATATGCATTATAGTTTTAAGTGTTAACTTTATATTTAGTTAATTAATGCACTATTAGTTCAATTAATCCTTTAATTAGCCATTTTGGGTAATCAGTTCTGGAGTCTCATGTTTTTCCTGTTTGGAGCCAGCTCACAAATTAAATTGAGATTCATGTGTAACCTCAGAAATGTCATTCCATAAGGCATTAAATCATAGAATACTGGCAAATAAGTTAAAGTTTATTCAAACTCAAGATCTCACCATCCCCTTTCGATCAGTTTTGGTGTATTTTACCTAGACTCTGGATTTTGTTACATGAATGTACAAATCTGACTGTTACATATATATACAGATTTCTTTGATTATATAATGTGCTTTTACATATTCACTTTTTATGTTTTTGATAGTAGCATTTTTTCTGCATTGATTTATTCATATCAAAAACCAGTAGCAAGAGAAGAGTTTGGTCATAAATATTTTGCATGTCAGGTTATAATAGGCTCCTTTAGTAAAAAATTTGGATATTATTTACTTCTGTAGTGTTCTGTTGCATTGTGATTCTTAGATTTTGGTTATAATCTTTGATAGATTGTGGCTTAGCATAGAATACAATTGGAGACTATAATTATGTAAATCGTTTAGTTTTTTTTTCAAAAAGTAAAGTTCATTGCAGCAAAAATTAAAAGATGCCAGATAAACATATTAAATGACCAACATATGATAAGTGAATATATGTTTGCTTCATTGATCAAACCCATCATTAGCTTTTAATTTTTGTTTTTTCTATTTTGTTTTATTATTATATTCTGGAATTAGATTTCTCATTCTTACTTCACCAACATGTAATTTGTTGCAGTTTTTCTCTATACACTAGAGCAGGGGTAGCCAACTTTTTTCATCAGCAGGTCTAATTAAATTTTTTCTCATGACGTTGGTCGGAATAGATTGAACGATTTAACAAAAAATTCAGAATCTAAAAATTGTTAAATTACTTTAATTACCAAATTATTAATATATTTTAAAAAATTGTAAATACAAAACTCAACGACCTAAATAGTAATCAATTATACACAAAAACTAAAATTTGTAACAAACATTTTTATTACCATGATAATAAAATAAATACAGAAAACTTATTGTTACAAAAACTTTAATGTGAGAGATTGAATTTGGAATGCTTTTGACTTATTATTGCATCAAAATTGAGATTCAATTCACAAGTGGCTATATGTAAAACAGGTTCTAAATTTTTATCAATTATCCGTGATCTGATTTTGCACTTTATATTTTTCATTAAAGAAAATGTAGTTTCGCACAGGTAAGTTGATTCAAAGAATGTCAAATATTTTTATGTGTTATCTAGAATATTTTTAAACATTTCTGGATTTATAGAAACATAAAAGTCCATTCTTGTTTTTTCAGAAAATTGTTTTTTAATATTAAATTTGATTGCAAATTTATCAGTTCCTACTGGACACAAAGTGGTGCAACATCTAAATTACAAGTAAGTTGTATGTTTAGTAAAGACAAATCTTTAGAAAATTTGTAAAAACTCTTCAAATCTTCTGGTAAATACAGCAAGTAAATCACTTATTATTGCTTCATGTTTCTTAAAATCAGCACATTTTAAGTGTTTTTTTCTTCTTTTTGCAAGATAGAAAGTGATTTAACTGATCCCTTTACAATTGCTCTGAAAATAACTTTAGTTTTGTTGAAAATGATGCAACATTTATATGCATATAAATAAATAATCCTTTCCTTTGTAATAATAAATTTAATTCATTTTGATACATTAACATCAATGGAGAAGACAAAGTGTTCAACCATTGTTCATCTTTTAATTTAGCAAATTCTTTAAGCTTAGCTTTACCATTTAAAAAGTTAATAATTTCATCCAGCAAATCATGAAATTATTTTAACACTTTTGCAAGACTAAGCCATTTTATGTTTGTATGGTATGAAATATTGATAAAGTCATATTTAATTTCAAAAATATTATGTATTGCCAGTGATTTAAAATTC
Organism: Epiperipatus broadwayi; assembly: GCA_028023455.1. Classification (NCBI taxonomy): domain Eukaryota; kingdom Metazoa; phylum Onychophora; class Udeonychophora; order Euonychophora; family Peripatidae; genus Epiperipatus; species Epiperipatus broadwayi. The sequence goes on along the minus strand of JAQFVV010012396.1, from coordinate 2,426,243 downwards.
TTCCAAGTATAACATTAACTACTTTCATTATAATCAGGATAATATGCTTTAGTTTTAGAACTCTTGCAAAAATATTTTTGCTAAATTATACAATGTGAAAACTGATTTCTTTTCCTAGAATATGCTATATTTCATCACTTATTTTTTTTAATAATCCAGTGTTTTTTCCTGTCAAACCAGGACACCCATTGCCTGTGATGTTGATAATTTTGTCAGCTACTTGAAGGACTATAAAAAAATTTTTTACTAATAATTGTGTTTTTCATAGGACATGCAAAAAGTAATTCTTCCATAATTTCAAACCTATTATTTATATCTTAAATAAAGTTGAAAAGTTTACTCATATTGTAATATCATATGACTAGTCTAAAGTCAGTGCATAGTAAAACACTCTTCCCATTTTAATTTTAATTTATCACATAAATTGTTTGAAATATTATTAATGCATCTCACAAGAGTTCTTCATGGATGACTAATTATTTTAAAGACAGATTTTCAAAGTATTTTTTTTTCATGTGTCATAGCATCAGCTGGTACATGAACCCACAACCGTCTGCAACCAACTAACTACTTGCTTGCATGGCAGCTGCGATACCTCTCGGCTAACAACGCAAGACAGATTTTCAAAGTATTTTGTTGTTTACATAAATCACTTTTTAATTTTTCTGCTTCAATTTTCATTTGTTCTGATGAAAAAAACTTAAATTTGTCAAAATGTTTTATTGAAAAATGTATTATTAAATTATATTCTTCAGAAACATAAATAGTTCCATTACAAACCAAACAGACAACTTTATTGTCTATATTTACTATTAAATATTTGAATGTCCAATTATCATTAAAAATGTAACTATTAGTTTTTCTTTTGTTTAATTGGTTCATTTTGTGGGCTGTAAATTATATTAAATTAAAAATTCTAATAATTAAAAAAGACATAATCTTACTTACCTATGCAACAATATTACTTTTTTCAATAAAAATGTGATGAAATCCAAAGGAGAAACTTCATTCAATCAGTGCTAAAATAATAAGAAATAATCTTCCATGTGTGCATAGCATCACTTGATTATCTGCACACTAATAATTTGTAGTGTATGATTCAATGAATAAGTAAATGTGTGTTCTTTACTTTGTGCCAGCTATTCCTATATTGTGCATATACAAGTGCATTATTGCAACCCTGTCAGAGTGTGAATTCTATCTCTTATGTTGTCAGTAAACTTTTCACACAGATGCTAATGAAGTCACTGTCTTTTGATCTATTGCTGTTAACTATACAAAATCAGCAGTTTTCTAGTCTCCTAATAATTCATTATGTATGGATTTTATTTATTTATCCATTTATGCAGCAGGATGGATTCAACATTGTTGTGGATTGGCAGTTACTCACCCCTGGTTTAGAACTTCTCTTATAAAAGTCTTTTTAAATCATCTAATAACAGTTTTGATAACTATTTGAAAATAAATAAATTACTGAACAGCTTTTTCATGGCTGCATCTGCAATATTTAAGACTATAATATATTCTTTATTATTCCTCCAAATAAATGTATATCAATATTTTGAAAATCCCTTCTTTTACACCAAAATATTTTAAAATATTGTTTCCTGTTCAATCTTATTCCCATCCTCTTTTTTCATTATGGAAACCATTTTGTTTATTCTTTTGTTTTTCCTCAATTATTTTTTTAAATTTCTTCATACATAAATTTTTCATCATATTCAATTCACCAAAATAATTACTAAGTCTGTCAGATTAACTTCAAGTCTATTATTTATCATTTAACCTAATTGTTATTTAAATGCAATCTGTAGTTTTTGATCTAAAACTGCATATACTTGTTCAATTTCACCTTTCTTCACAGATCTAAAATAATATTATTTTTATTTCTGGAAAATAAATTCAGCATCTTAGTTTTTCATGTATTTATTTTTGCAATTTTAAGTAATCTAAGAATACTAATGCACTCAATTCTGATTGTTAAAAAAATAGAAAACTTATATAGTTATTGTGCTTTTTATTTATTAGCCTCAACTATGGCTTTCTTGCGAATATTTAATTTAATATTTACAATTTTATTTATAATAACTGAAACACAGGCCTATTTTATACCTGTGTCTGTATATGTAATATATAGGGTATATGAGCACAGACTTTCACCCCACTCACCACTCTATCTAATAACACTGATACACTTGAACACATATAAGTCGAAAAGATAAATAATCACTAATATACGTATTTCATGCTAAACCAGCAATCATCAGTTGGTCCAGATTACCATCTCTACACATATATGCTCAGATATATATATTAGGTAGCCAATCTTCATACTTTAATGGAAAGACTTCACTCCAACTCTTCAACCATCCATCCAATTGAAAATCTGATGATGGAACGCTCAAAGGCCAACCTGATCTGAGTACTTATAGCATACATGTGTAGAGATGGTAATCTGGACCAACTGATGATTGCTGTTTTCGCATGAAATATGCATATTGGTGATTATTTATCTTTTTGATATATATGTGTTCAAGTTCATCAGTGTTATGAGATAGAATGGGAGTGGTGGATGGTGTGAAAGTCTGTGCTCATACACCCTATATATTACATTTATAGACACAATTATGTAAAAAGCCTGTATTTCAGTTATTACATAGTAGAGATGTCTGCCCATCCCTTGTATATGTATTAAATGTATTATGTCTTGTACATGTGAAGCAGTCAATCTTAGCTTAATATTGTGCTTCATGGTTCCATCTACTAACCTGTATTCAAACCCTATATCCCATCCCACTCCTTTTGTCGTGTATATATATTTTATGTATATATTTGAGATGCGTGCCTAAGTTATAAAATTTTAACGTTTCAATAACATTTTTTTAAAATTATTAATAATTCTTTTTTATTAAAGTACATAGGTATGGCTCAAATATATATATATAGGAGCAAAATACTAACAAAATATTGATTTTTTTTAAAAATATTTTATTATATGTCATTTATACAACTTTTTCTTTTAAAGTACTTTTTTTCCTATTAAACTGTATTTTATAAAATACAATATGGAAGATGTATTGTTAATTGCCCAAAAATAATTAAAGGGTTGGAAACACTATTGTTTTAATCTGGGGAAGGTATTTTTAATTAATGTTTTTACTTAAAATGAAATGGGGATTAAGATTAAAGATTTTCTTTTGCTATAAACATTTTTCTCAAATCTATTTCTAATCTGGAAATAGACTTGAATTTATTTTTGGACGTTATCTAACAGTTGCATCTTTCAAAAACAATGAACTAAGTAATTAAAAGCATTCCAGAAATACTTGAGCAGAGTATAAAATGGTGGTTTTTAAATCACCAAGGGATAAATAAGCTACTCTAGTGAGAACTGATTGTTAACATTGCTGAGAAACTAAAAATGATATAGTGTAAATCCACCACCCTTCTCGGCCCTGTTGGGTCATCATCTTCCACGGCTGTACCATTCTGCTGCCCAAGAGGTAAGTAAAAGTCTGACCTAAGAACTTTGATGCTAATAGAAGCTTGCTGTTATTGAAGAACCAATTGCCATGCATGAGCAGACTTTAAAATTTGAACTCTTAAAATAGTGCAAGGTAAATTTCAAGCCGCAAGTAAAGCTAGTCTAACTAATCTCAAACTCATCTATCAAGATTTCTTCTAATGTATTACTTAACTTTGTTTTGTTTTAATATGTAATTTGCTCTTAAGTAATTTCTATAAATTTAATTCTCTCTCATATGTCCTTAACTTTCCTTAACTTTGGTATAGTTATTCATTTATATGTATTTATTATTTAATTTATATTTCTGCTTGCTTATTATTAATATGCCAATTTTCAACAACCTGGCGAACGTAATTTCTAAAACTCATTTTGTCTTTCAATTAAATCTTCATTAATTAAGGTTTTAACATTCCCTCAAAATATATTATATGATATCTGTTCACCAGATTGTTTTACGAGCCAACATTTTATTTATGTTTTAGTATAAAAAAAATATATACCTATTTGTTTAACTCTGGATTTTCTACCCAGGGTGAATCCAGAACTCAAGCTAATTAACACTTTGAAACCTTAGTTATTTTATAAATGTTATTCAATTCTGAAAAGGTGACCGATTAGATTTTTTTATAACTGCTAGTTTTATTTTTACATACTCTTAAAATATCAAATACAGTACTTAAATATTTTCAGTTGTTTACAATCCATGAAGGTGGGATTGAATTATTTTAAATAGTAGAAAAGAGAATGGGGTAAATCTTAATGTTTCTTTTGCTAAATAAAATCTTCAAGTATATTTTAGTAAATGAAATTTAAATCTTTCTATATATATATTGGAACTGCATAGCATATTATTTGTCTAAAGTATAGTACTCAAAAAAGGGTCATTTATTTTAAAGCAGTAAAATTTATTCAATGTCATTAGTGACATGTATCATTACTGCGTTACTGACATTTGGCTATCTTCATATATAGATATATTACATGCTTCTAGTTTTCTAATCTGAGGGTTGCCACAAGTTCAAACCCATAGATTTCTTCTCATATCTCATTCCATAGATAGTTGAGCTATCTGGAACCACATTTATTTCATATAAAAATGCCTCTGGCAGTTATTCCTTAAGTCTGGTACATGCTATGCATATTCACTTCTTCATAGAAAAAGGCCTCTCTCATCAGTTATAACAGCAAAAGTCTGGGCCACACCATGCCTATCCACTTTTCTCGTTCAGAAGCATGACCATTTCCTCTTAGTTATTTTAGGCTAATTATGTCAGCACCACTAACTTCTTTGTATTATTATTTCTTTTGCTCCATGACCCAGTTTTAATGCTCTAATATTAAAATTGCATTCTGTTTAAAATATATATAAATGCCAACTACTTCTAGTTTTATTAATTAAATTTATTTCAGTCTTATACAATCCCACCATCGTAACTTATTTCTGTATTTAAGAGTATCTATATGCCTTGGGGAAAAATAAAGCATTCATCTTACTATTGTTAAAATAATTTTTCATTAAATATTTTGTCATATATTCAAATATAATCTTTCAAATGTATTTTGTTCATTTTCATGACTCAGTGGTATGAAAATAGTTTATATCATATGTATAATGAATTTCGGAATATTCCTAGAAATATATATTTTAGTCACCATATTTCAGAACCGTAAATCAAAGCGTTAATGGCAGTATTATGTAATTCTTTCTAATATTCGATTGGCATCTTAATATTGGACCCACCAAAGATGTGTGTTTATTTATAATATAGAAAGAGCATATGAGAAATAATAGCGTGAATGACCCTATGTAATCATCTACTGCTTGCTCATTCACGCACATACTAATGTTTGCAATTAATTTATAAATGTACATTAATACTTTGTCAATATATAAACTATATTTTTATTGTCTAACTTATTTGAGTAGTTCAAATTTCTTTTCCTCCACTTCCACACATATAGCCATGCTTATATATTATTTTAGTTGTTATAGTAATAGATGTCTTATTGTCTTCTCCGCTTTTGCTCGTGGGCCAGATTAAGAATTAATTCTCATGTGTCATCATTGCTATGTTTTCCATTAGCTGTTTGAACTGGGGCTTAGAGAGTGGTTTGAATTCAGGCTGGTCTCTGACCTAAATCTCAGGCTTAACTGGATTTGAAGTACATTTTGTGAGTTCCAGTTCATGTTAGATGGATAAACATGTTTTGACCAGTACACATGAGGGGGCAGATTGACCTTAGGTCAACATGGGTGTGACAAGAATCTCGGCCTCAGGGTAGCCTTTGAGCATTCCATCATCAGTGAGGAATGGATTGAAGTCTGTCCATTAAAGTATGAAGATTGTCTATCTTAATATATATCTGAGCACTTATAGTATATATGTGTAAAGATGGTAATCTGGACCAACTGATGATTGCTGTTTTAGCATGAAATACGTATATATTGGTGATTATTTATCTTTTCGACATATATGTGTTCAAGTGTATCAGTGTTATGAGACAGAGTGGTAGGTGGTGTGAAAATCTTATTTATAGTAAAATAAAATTAGGAGCGTGAGACGCTGGAGAGAAAAGCTATAAAGAGTACAACTATAAGACTATAAAATAATCAGCAGCTTGGTGCTTTCGATGCAAGTTGCCTCATATTCATAGCAATAATAATAGGTAGTGTTGAACAGAATGTTAATGACAATATGCAAAAGATGCAAATTCTTTACGTAGCCAAGCATTTGGAGATATCGAAGCAGGTGTCACGTATGTTTCTTGCCTAAGCAACAAAGTTTTAGAAACAGCACAAATATACCTTGTATTGTAGAATTATTTCAAAAAAAAAATTATTAAAAAAAAATCGAATGTTTAGTTGCTTGAAAGGTCATATGACAAACTGAGCTTTAATCCAGGAACGTTTTAGCTCTTGTATCCATTACTCTTCTATTATGCTCAAGAAAGGGTTATTACATATAGTTTTTATATATCCGGCAAAATATTACTGTAACTTTTATATTTAACAAAATTTAGTCAACAGAAACTTTAATAAATATTCTAATATATGGAAAAAATTTTAATCGAAAATTTAAATATGTATATTCACATGGCGAACATAGCAATTTTTCATTGTACATCTAATGTTTTATTTTTAATTAAATAACATTTATTATTAAACTTTTGCTTTTTAAATACAGTGAGAAAGAAAAATCTTTGTAAAAATTATTCTGCTTAGTATAATTTTTTAAATTATTTTTTAAAAATAATTATTAATAGACTTTTTAATATCAAAATCTTAAGAAAATAAAATATAACATTAACATATATTATTTTCTTTACTTTATGATTTTAAAAATGACGGTAAATACATGAAATTTTATTATTTATAAAACGTTTTATTTGTATTTAATTAATTTCGTATTTTTCTAAAATTTTGACCATTAAAAGTTGCCAATGGGAGCGCTTCAGCTTAGCTGTCGTGGTAATTGAGCTGTCATTTGGACTCTTACGGTGAAAGTAAACTAATTTTGACAATGTGTCATCTTTAATTGGTGTATTTATTACAATTCCCTTCAAGGTTCAATTTATTCTAATTATTTTGATTTATCAGATAAAAATAATTTTAAATATATATATATATTCTTTTAACTTATGTAATTTTATATTTAATTTAATATTTTTATTATTAATGAATGACAAAGTAATAACAATAACATAAATATAATTTCGCTCTTAATGGAAATCAGAGAAAATTATTGCATTACAACAAATTAGAAAGAGATGTGTTGCCTTTCTAACAAGTACATGTGATAGCTATTAGGTAAAGATTTAATAAATTTCACAGTACCATGCTTTTCATGTCGATAGGGTTTTTTTTTTAATTCAAATTATTATTACTAAATTGTCAATTTCACAATTCTGATGTACTTATCCCAATAAAATATAACACTAGTTAAATTGGCATTGACATTATTATTTTTCTTGTAGATTTTATCTACAATTAATAACTTATTCTTATGTTCCAAACTACCTGAAAAGTGATCATGCTAATGATTCCAAAGCTGTTATTTAATCAATCAAGCCTTTTCTGCTAGACCATATTGAAGCGGAATCCCCCCCCCCCCCCCCCCCCCCCCCCCCCCCCCCCCCCCCCCCCCCCCCCCCCCCCCCCCCCCCCCCCCCCCCCCCCCCCCCCCCCCCCCCCCCCCCCCCCCCCCCCCCCCTCCCCCCCCCCCCCCCCCCCCCCCCCCCCCCCCCCCCCCCCCCCTCCCCGGCGAAGGCAATCCCCCCCTCTCCCAGGATGGGGACTTTTCCCCAACCAAACCTTTAACCGAAACCGACCGGTCATATAGATCTTCGAAGCCAAAGTATCATATAATTCTTGAAAACCAAAGTGAGCCTGTCGTGTCTGATTTTGCCTTTAAAAGTGGAGTAGTCCAAATTCCTTACTCATTTGATTGGATTGAGCACTCATTGACACTAACCAATGTGTAAACATGTGGACAACCTATGTATTAATATGGTCAATGGGTAAAAGCAAGTATAGTCAATGTGTAAACATGTATATAAAATCTTACCATTGGTTTAGTTCTCTGAATCTGATTTCTGCCAGTAAGGTAATGGATCTGGCAACAAATAGTCAGCCTTTTTGGAGGCAAGGCAGAGAAGGTCTGTTTATCTGAATGACTGAACATGCTCTTCAGTGAAACCACTTCCAACAATGAAGGTGTTTTCTACTATATTTACTACCAATATGTCTATGCAGTGAGACAAATTCTGGAAGCTGCTATAACCTACAGACCCAAGGCAAACTGCCTTGTACAGTCAGAAGAGTCATTTAACAAACTCGAGGCAAGCTGTCCAGTACAGCAGAAAGAGTTAAGACTAGAACTCAGACAAAATAAATATATAGCTGGAAGTGAGTCTAGTCATTTGGCATGACCAGCTCATTATTGAAAAAGTTATATGTCACACTGTATTTATTGATTTATAATATGTATGTATATTTGTTCTAATAAATCATATATATTAAATAGTGAGTGTTTATAATTTTTAATATTACTGTTGGTTTGAGTCTCAAACCTGAAAATCAGACAAGCACAACAGATTTGGTGCAGTCAGACAAACATATTTATTTTTCCCCATTGACTGGAAAAATATTATAAAACAACCACTTCCAATAGAATTGGCTAAAAAAATAAAAAAATACATGAGTGTGGCTAAAGACATTAGCCATATTTTTATTATGGTGATTGCTAAAATCACTTAAATTTCTTCAAATAAAAAAATTGACTGCAAATGTATAGACATGTCAATTAAAAGCTTCAACCAATCATGAGAGTTTTACATGCAACAAAGTGACAAAAGCTCACCTTAATGGATTATTAGCTTTGTAACTATCAATTTACAAAATGTATCTGTAAAATTAAAATGAATGGGAACTCAAAATTAAAAATTGATTTAGTTACAAACAGTAGTTGTAAAAATAATTACATGTGGTGATTTACAAAAGTAAAAATTGGTACTGTGTTTCTCTTATGAAAAAACAAGGGAAATTTTAAAAATGATTAATAAAATTGGCTCTATTGAAGCTCTTGATCCAGATCATCCTGAGGGCTGGATAAGCTATAAAGAGTGATTAATATTTTACCTACAGGCTAATCATATCAAGAAGCCTGAGGTAAAATTAGCCACATTAATGACCATAATAGGTCTTTAAACTTACGAGATACTCAACTCTCAATCTACTATAGAGTGGTCATTGTAATAACAGCATGTTTATGCTACAGCACTGACATTTGCTTTCATTCCCATGATTCTATTTTAAATTTAGGCTAGTTTCCCCTGGTTACTTTAGTTAACATCTAATATTGATCAGTAAATAATAGCCTAGCTTGTCTTTGCTATAATATTAATCATGAAAATCTGACTTTTACTTTTCACAATTGACAAGGCTACTGTTTTGCCATGAAAAGTTTTTGGAGATGTCTTTCACCTGAAGTATACTAATTGAAGGCTGTTTTACCTATCTATCTTACAATTAATTAAATAATTAAGTAAATTTTGTGACTGTAAATAATAATACAATTTCATAAGCAGAAAAGTGTGAAAACAAACTTTGTGGAATACAGCAAATATAGCAAATTACATTTTAGTTAGCTCTATACAATTTTTATAATATTCATCTCATTTTTACTACAATATTAAAAGACTTCATTACACGTCTTCTTTTTTAATCAAGGATAAATTATATACTGGTGGAATAATAAATTAATAAAGATAATATGGTATCTTATGAGGTCTTTGAATGAGGACTAATGACAATAATTTTAATTATTTCCTTCACTACCACAGTCCCTATCTATACTTGCAGAATAGTTTTTGAATAAGTATAATATTGGTTCTATCAATATAGTAAAACATATTTAATAAATGAAAAGAGATGGTACATAATATATTCATTTATTATATACTCATGTAAAATTTGCATCAATATAGCAAACTAGTTAATTAAATATTTTGTAAGCATTTCCACAATGTAAAGAGAAAAATTTATGATGTAATTCTAAATATTGAACTAGAATTGGGTTAAGGATTGGCAAATATTATATTACTATGTATTACCATTTGATTCATTTTCCTGTTTCTTATTTATCTCTATCTTCCTTTGGACAAAGAACTTGATATATATTTTTCCCCATTACAGATTATTCTAATAAAAATTGTACAACGATATATCTAGGAAAATTTATGAGTTGCGTGAATTATTATATGAATATATTGTTCCTATATTATTTAATAATATAATACAGATAAATTCAATTTCAATATGGAATTTCTGCATTAAGTTGTATAATTTTAATACAGCAAACTTTAATTTAACTTTGTTTATTTCAAAGCTTAAAATTTAATTTCTAAGATTGTATTATTTAAAGTTAATGTTTGAACAGTTTTTCAACCTCTAATTAAGAATGGCAGGCAAGTACACTATCTGCACCACAAAGTCTTTCAATATAAATAAAATAAATTACTTATGCCTTAAATACAAAGTAATCCAAAAGTTTATTCAACTTACTTGAAAACTTGATAAGTGTGAGATTTTTAAGCTTTGAATTTCTATTAATTAATAAACCAAACATTATTCATTTTAATTTTTTTCACAACTCATTACTGATATATTGATATAAATTATACTTTTGACAAATCTACAAGCAATTAACTGCAAAATAAAGTCTTGTACACCAAAAGCTCTTCTGTCATTAGCCTATTCAACTTATAAAGATGATCAGACAATATTTTTCATCCATTATGATAGTTCCTTTTATTCTCTGCATTTCTTTTTCCAACATATTCTTTCAAAATGCTTTTTCTTTCAAAAAGAAATCCAACCAGTCTATTTTCCACTTTATGATTTTTTAAATGAATATTTTTTTTCATTGTTTTTTTAACTTCTACATAATTAATTTTATCTTTCCAACACATCTTTTTTATTTTCATTCACATCTCTAAAGCCTCCAATATTTTCTATTACTTTTTTTTGATTGTCCATATTTTTGCTCCATACAAAGTTGTAATTCAAAAACATTTTAATATATCTCTTTTTGGATCTAGAATCTTATTATAACTATCTTATTATAAATTAATATCTCATGTTAATTTGTGCTTCTTCAAAACACAATCATAAAATACACAGATTTTTTATATGTTTTTAAAAAATAAAATGTCTATATTAAATATTTATAATTATAAATATAATTTATCTCAATAAGCAAGATAAACAATAATCTTATTGTGTGATCTTTCTTATTATCATTCAAAAGATTCTTCAATTAATAAATCTGCTCTTCAGTAAAAAAAAAAAATAGATAAATCTAACAGTGCATGGTTTATGTCTTAAAAGATAAGAAAATATCCTGTAAAATATAATGATGGCTACTCCATAGCGATGGAAGTTCTGCAGAAACTCCAGAAAAAAAATTAAATGTGTGCTTAAAAATATCTATAACATAACAATCATTCAATATTTTGCATAATTAATATGAAATACAACTAATTAAACCATTTTTTAAAATTATTGTAAGCAATGCTTGTGATTTCATTCTATTCAAAGGTGCTGCTAATTATGGCAGTGCCAGAAACATCATATTCCATGAATTTCAGTAAGTTCCACAGAGATTCATTTGGTTTTATTAGTACATGTAACTAGAACCATTGGAGTTACTTTCTGATGTATTATAAATTAAATGAAGAAAGCAATAGATAGATTGGAAATAAGGTTAGAGTACCATTAATAGGTGGCAAGGGAGTACATACATTGTTGGCTCTTTTACTTGTGGATGATGTCTTTTTATGCACATAAAAAGGGAAACCTATGGAAATTATGGTGATGGCATGCTCAAGGGTGGGTAAAAAAGATGGGGATTACATTTAGTAAAGAAAAATCAAAAGTAATGATGATTAATACTGGGGAAAGAGAAGACAAAGAATTTTTATTGGGAGATATAAAATTAAATGTGATCAATAGGTACAACTATTTGGAAATTGTCTTAAGTAATCAGAGGAATTGCTTGGAGAATGTGGAAAATAATCAGTAATGATGCAAAGAAAACAATTTCATTTGGTCTTGATTTGAATGCCAGGCTATAAGAATTTATTACATCATGTAATAAATATGATGTAGAAAAAATTGTATGGAAGGGAATGTCAGTAGCAGGGTTAACTTATGGTAATGGTGTATTATGTGTTAGCAAAGTGATGTTAGATTACATAGAAAAAGCACAAAGAGAAGTAGGAAAACATGCATTAGATGTAAGTGTATAATGGCAAAGGAGGCAATTCAAGGAGAAATGGAATGGTCAAGTTTTTAAATGAGAGATGCAAAAAGCAAAATTAAAATGTTCAGTAGATTGCGGTTTATGAATAATAAAAGAATAGCCAAAATAGTATTTAATTGGGTTATGAATAAAGGGCAGGCAACAAAATGTTGAGAAAGGTATACTTATACAAAAAGTGGCATTATTGTGTTAGGGGAATTGTTGAGTGTTATAGTGGTAAGAAATGGGATAGAAGGATAAATGCATTAATAAAGAATGGGGAGTTGGAGAGATAGAGAACTAGTATGGAGAGTAAAAAGAGGTTAAATATATAAAAGTAAACAATATTGGGTATGAGTTAATTTATGATAATAGCAAGGAAAGTAGTTTACTGTTTAAGGCTTGAACAAGATTTTTAGTAGCAAAGGAATATACACATAAATGGGAAAATGTGGGTGATTTAGTCTGCAAGTTGTATAAGGAAGGCCAAAAAATATTAGGCATCTGTTAATTGAATGTAAATGCCTGAAAGCTGAAACAGTATAAATAATGAAGTTGTGGAAGAATAAATATAAACAAAGTGATTATACAGAAAATATGTTATTGGTTTTTATGTTGGGTTTGGGAAAGATAAGGGGGGTTTAGATATAAAAGCCATGATGTTGTTAAAGATTATTCTATGGAAATGAGATGGAGCAGGAGAGAAAAGAATATGGGAAAACTTAGGGTGGGGAATGGAGAGATTCCTGACTCTGTAAAAGAGAAGTCACAGTGCATCACAACACAACATCACAATAGTTATTTAGCATAGTACGTTTATCTATTCTGGTTTCTCTTCAGAGTGGATAAATATTTATTGATTTCATTTAGGATGGGCGATAAAATAATCTGATTTTTTTTTGTAATTAACATTTATAAATTAAAATATAAATATTTATTACAGAAAAATATGATGAAATAATAAATATTTATCATGATGGGTGTTAGTATTGAATATATATAAAAAAGTTATATTTTCCCAATTGTCATTGCATGAAAAAATTGAAATAAAAAATTAAGCTCAATCTACTTACTGCAGGTTTTATTATTTGACAAACAGCAATTAGTAAAAATGAAGAATATTTTAGATCTTTTAGCAGTGATTGGTATGAAAAAATGAGAAATGCTCTGCTTTGTTTTCCTCACTTACTTTTTAGTGGTTATACTGTAATAAAGCACACCTGCTTAAAAATTTTATGGGATTCCACTAATTAATAAATTAATAAATACAGTGAATATGCTGTATATGTGAAGACTTCACAGAAATAAAAGATTTTATATTAATAAATATGCATGCTTTAAGCATTTTTAAAAATTTATCTGACAAGTCAATACATTTTTTTTATTCAGGTTTGGCAATTTAAAATTTTATAAGATGTTTAATGAGTTGTAAAAAGACACTAAAGTCGTCTAAATTTCAAAAATTAAAGCAAAAAAAAAAAACCCCATTAACTAAAGTATATGATAATTTCTAATAACATTAACGCTAAATTGTCATTTGAGTTCCCATATAATTTTTAAAATATGATCCAAAAATGTTTTTAATAATATATATATATTTTATTTGCTTAATTTTAAATTGTTTTATTTTTTTGCTATCGGCAAAGTATTCTTTATTCTCTGAAAACAATCTAAATCAACATCGCTGTAAATATAGCGATATATCTTTTATGTTTGTTTTAGGCTGAAATAAAATTGATTTATTTACAGCAAATGGTAACCAGATCTGCCTTTCACAATTCACAACTAAAAAATTGCCTAACTTTTTTATGCTTCCTAGTGTTAGCATAATATTCTATATGATTTGCTCTGACAGATTATAAGCATTCACAGTAGAACATAGATATCACATTCTGTTCTGATGAGTTAATATTGATATTGAGGTTTTTTTAGCCATTTGCTTCTAAAATGTGTAGTTTTTATCATAACAAGAAGTGCATAAGTGAGCATATAAAATTCTTTGCTATAATACATATTGAATCTGTCGGATCTGAGTTCAATCCTAACTTCATGACATCTAGCCATAAGCCCACTTCAAACCCTAGTACTAACCTTAAATTTCCAATGCAATGGGGCTTTATACATTCAATCCACGCTAATTTCCATAAAGAAAAACTTATTTTATAAATGTGTATTAAAATTAACTAGTTTCAGATTTAAATTGATCAATTCTATTAATAAATTCATGATAGAATTATTCATGAATTTATATATATTATAACTGCATGGATATTTAAATATATATAATTGTTCAAAAGTTTCATTGCGTCATCGGGAATGTTTGATTTTATTTTTAAATAATTTGTTAAAGTTTTATTGATTAAAAGCTACATTCTTTCGATAAGCTTTCAGATTTTCCCTTTCCAAAAACAATAGGTAAAGTTTTATTAATTAGAAAAAAAGATAAGTATTTAAAATGTAAGGATTTCCTAATTAAAATCATTTTCTGATTTTAAGAATTCATTTTCTAATTAGAAAATGAATTCAAGTTAATGAGTTTGAAAGCCTTATTGAAGGAATGTATCTAAAAACAACTAGTAAATTTTGTAATATTGATAATGAAAAAAGTGCTAGCCTGAAAGCATCATAGGACAGTATATATAGCTCTGAAAAGTTTAGAGAGGGGAGGCCATCTTTGTTGTAGAGAAATGCAGTAAACTCTATGCATTTTAAATCATGAATTCAAATAGTGTTCCTATCATGGTAAGGGGATAAATGTCAGGAATCTGGCTATTGTTCCTGAAGTCCCCTAAAAATCTTCAATGAAGCTGCTGAATCTTTTCTGGACTAATCATGCTGCTAAAATCGTGAAAATTCATTAAAATACTGTTCAAATAATCGACCAAATGCATGCCTACGTTTTCCTCACCCGGAAGTGTAAACTAAGAATCCAGCCCAGAAGAAATGGGTAATATATTTCCATAATGAACCTTAAACTTTCTGGCCAGTTTCCAAACTTTACTTTACACTCCCTTTAAGAGATCTTTTCATTCTATAAATGTAATACTCTGTGTAAATCCTTTTATTTATGCTATTTTAAATTATATAAATTCTCTCAATCTCTAGTCTTTAAATTTAACTTTCTCCTTTCTTACTTGGCAGTTCATTTACTATATTATATATATTTATCGTGTGATTTATTAATGTTGTTTATTTTTAATTATATGCCAATAATTCTTCGACTCGATGAGCCCTTTTGTTTCATTTGCTTTGTGCAAATAATAATATATTAATTCTAATAGTAATTTTCACCCATTAGAACTAGGTTTATACAGTTCTATTAATCATCGAGTCGAAAGAAATTATTAAATGCTTGTTATTTTTATAATTGGCTAATAACAAATTATTAGCTCTGGTTCTAATCTATGCCCCAGCTATTTTTTTCTCGTATTCACCAATATTTATTTATTCACGTATATATAATGTTAAAATATTTTTGCAAAAGGGCCAATAAAGGAATCAAATATATTCTAATTTAAATTTCAGTTACTTGCTATTTAGATTTGTGAAGGGCACAATATTTGGGGCATGATTAATATGATTTTATAATGCGTTAAAATAGTTTTAGTTAAAAGCTCATTTGACTTTAATTAATTTGATCAAGTCATCACGTAGAGCATTCTATAATTGGGTTTTATTTTTTAAACAGTGACTATCAAGTCATCATCTTCAACATTGCTGGCATAGGGCTATCGTTCATTTCGCAGGCTTGTTGGTGATGATATTTCTGATGTTTTAATTATAGAGGAAGAAAGAACTTCCTCCCCCGCTCATGTTATATTTGGAACAGCAAAGGTTTGTAGTTACAACTCGGCCTGGCTTTCCCATATTCCACATCTATCTAAAGGGCAGTAAGACTTGTGAAATGCAAGCTGCCATAGGACTTAGATCATTGACCAGCTATTGTCTTTCAATTTCATTTTATAGCTCATAATTCATCAGCACCGTTGCCACTGTTCTGGTAAAGCCCACTCTGATGCTCGTAATTCATGATGAAGTGATTTCAATTAAAGTCAAACGAATTCTCAGTTATCTCAAAGTTAATAAGTTTTCCAATAAAGATTAAAGTTCTGCCTTAAATATGTATCTTGCTCTTCATGAATGGATTTGCGAATGTGAAAATAAATCTCACATTCTTTCGTATAAAATTAGAGTAATAGTGTCCTTTACAAATGAATACCTTTATCTGTCTTTATTTTCTTGTTGGGGGCATAGACATAGAATTTCAAATATTGCATAATACTCATTGGCATATAATAAGGACCGCCACTCTTATTATAATTATAAACTTTATTTAAGAACTAGAATTAATTAATATAATCATTATTTAAAATTCATACAAAACAAACTATTATTATTAAATATTTTCTAAACACACTTGGTTTCTTAGTTCTTAATTCTCTTATTCAATAATTATTTAATGATAAGTCTCACTGTCTGTGTTGGCAACCTGAACATATACATATGATTCAACTTAAAAGTATCTTAAGTTAATTAATTATCCGATATTAGTGTCAGTTCAGGGGTCTCTAATCCTCACCAACCATTGAGCTAGTTTCTTGGTGCATAACACTGTGCCATCAATTTCTACTAATCTGAGCTGGTGAGTTGGGTTTGAATTCAGTTTGAACCGCCTGAGTTTGGGGTCTGACTTGCAGTTGAGGTGGTGGTTTTTTGACTGGTACAATATGATCTATGATATTGCCATATTAGAAATGGGTAGTAAATAAAACTAAACATGAATTTTATGTTTAATATAATTCAAAAGGTGTTATGATGTTTTAGCACTATTCACATTGATACAACTATTACGAAAATACATTAAATTTAATGATTTTATATAAATATACTAAAATAATGTAGTATGTTATTGAGTAATATTTTGAATTAAAAAATGTTAAACTGCTCTATATTGGCAACACTATTTTTATTGCCCATATTGTATATCAATCATGAGAATTGTTTTTAATCTAAATATTTAATAAAATAAATTTCCCTTTTAAATCTATGTGAAATATTTTGTTTTTAGCACACAATGGATGATGCACTACCCCCCCCCCCATTTGAACCTCTATAAAGATGATGATCTTTTTACAAAAAAAAAAAATCAGATAAATAATTTATTAAGACTTGCATATAAACAAAATATTTTAGCACTCATTTATTAAGTACCTAAAGATATTTTTAGACAACTTTTGACTTCAATTTTAAAAAAAAAAGATTAAATGTTTTAAAATATATATGATTCTGATTTTGCAATAATGAGAGCGGAAATAAAACCTTAAGTGAACATCTTAGTCAAAGGAAGATGCAACATCTTGAATTAGAAATAATAAAGCATTGGGCAGATACTTTTATTTAGTATCTTCAACAAAGAAAAGTCAGTAGCTTGGGATAAAATACATTGTTGTGGTGATTTAATGATAATCTATTAAGAAAAATCATTGTCACAGACTATATCAAATATATCAACTATAAGTGTAAGTTTGACTAGCCATTATAATTTCTTATGAAGTCACTATTACATGTGCCATATTTTTTCATTTTTAAATTTTGCTAGCTAAAGCAAAAAGAGTGTTTTAAAAACTTTAATTTTATGAACTCTATTAAAGAAATAAATTACTTTATAGCATTTTTTATATATTTGCAAGTTTTTTTTTGTTTTTTTTGTCAGTACATTTTTCTTTCATCTTTAAATCAATTCTATCACCACCATCTATCAACTTCTCACATTATATATATTTGAAACATACACTTTTTCAAATAAACCACATGACACATGTTACATATTATTGTTAGAGATATTTACTTAATTTTATATATATAATATTTAAATACATGTATATTGTTTATATTAATCTTAATGTAATTAGAAAAGACTTGAACTTAAACTTTCAAACATTCCATAGCCATCCAATTCATTTTATACAACTGATACACATGCCCACATACATGTGAAAACAATAAATGATTTCTAATATACATATTTATGCTGAACTAGAACTCATAAGTTGGTCCAGATATAGAATCACTGCTCAGTTTATATTTAGAGAGTAAATCTTCAAACTTTAATGAACAAGCTTCAATATTCTCCACTCTCTAACTCTTCAGCCATCCATATCATTGAAAATTTGAGGATACAATGTTCAAAGCTCTTGATGATGCCAATATTATATGTTGAAGATAGTGATCTGGACTAACTAATGGTTGCTGGTTCAACACAAATAACAAATATTGGAGATCATTTATCTTTTTCACATGTATGTGGTCATGTGTATCAGTTGTATAAATTAGATTGGATAACTGTGGGTGAAGTTTGAATTCAAGTTCTTTATAATTATATTAAATTTAGTATAAGCAATATACATGTTTTTTAAATATTACATATTCAGCCTATATTCTGCCCATCCCTCTTCTGTATAATTAAAGAGCATATTGGGATCATATGTGTGAGGGTCAGATTGACTTAAAGTCAGCATGGACATGACAATAATATTGGCATTATCAAGGATTTTGAGCATTTCATTCTTGTATTTTCAGTGATATGGATGGATGAAGAGTGAGAGAGAATGGGAAATGAATCTATGTCCATTAAGGTTTGAAGATTTGATACATCTTAATATAAACTGAGCACTAAATAGATATATGTATTGGAGATGGTGATCTGGACCAGCTGATGAATGCTGGTTCAGCATGAAATACATATATTGGAGATCCTTTTTCTTTTTCACATGTATGTGGTCATGTGTATCAGTTGTATATGATGGTTTATATAGCTGTGGAGTGTTTGAAAGTCTGAGTTCAAGTTCTATTTTACATATAAATTTTATTAATTGTCATTATTATTTGGCACCCACCAGTGATGAAATTTTTTTATGTCCTGCCCATCCTTCACACTATATGTGGTAATCTTGTAATTACTGATTACAGTTTTATTAGATAATGATAGCATAGAGAAGGGAGATCTATCACTGTCATGTTATAATAAAATGAAAGATTCTGTGATATGGTGTTAATATAATTTTAAGTATTTTAGGTGCATATAGTTTAAGCCAGTGACAATATTCTATTATAAATGTCTAAAGCAAACTTAATATTGAATACAAAAAGGGTTCATATAAAAATTTTGATATATTTGTTTTATTAAAAACCATGTTAAAAAATATGTCATAGGTTCAGCATCTGTATGGGGATGGTCTTCCTCATTTATTAAGTGACAAATCAACAAAGATAAAAATGAAACAGATTTTCAAGTATGCCAAAATGACATGTTAATTTATTTATTTATTATATTATTTTTTATGTGTGCCATAATATATTTATGTTTAAATTTTACAAAATGTTATTTGAGTAAATTTTCACTTACACATATACTGTCATGCAGCTTTGTAATTTTATCCAAAATAAAAAAAGAAGTGCTTAATTATCATATTCTAGCATTACAAGGGTTATCTTGAATATGTAAATTTATAATTACATGATTATTTTTATGTTATGCAGTATATTAGATTGATATTTTATTTTATTGATAGGCAATACTTTGAATCACTTAATTCAATGCCTTACATGTCCATGATTAATTTCTGTAAGATATTTAATCAGACAAAAAAGCCATTAAACAATAAATGCATTTAGCCAATGTTCTTTTATATGTATATTTTACTTTCTAAGATTATGTATCAGTTTTAATTAAGTGCATTCATTTTAAACATTGGATGATAAGCCACATGGTTTAACTCTTTTATCCCAATTTTTATGCTAATAGCAGTGGTTTCTATTTTCATGCTGTTTTGATAAAGACAAAATTCATTTAGCTCTAGATGTTCTGCATTGAATGTAGGAAGCCTTTACAGTGTACTATTTCCATTGATTACTGTCTATTGCATCTGGTAGTAATTTTTCTAATATGAAAATATAATAATTATTTCCACATATTAAAATATTTTAACCATTACATCTGTTAAAAATTATTAATTTATAATATATATCTAATAGTGTATTTTTTAATTTAAGCTGAATACATATTACAGAAAAAAATTAATGATTTTTTAACTATAAATAACTGATGGTTAGAACTACAACTCAAAAGCAATTTATGAAGGATGGAAGATAGAAGATAATTTATTAAAGAAGTTGAGAAACATAAATATTTAAGTTGTTAAATAGAAAAAGGAGTTATACAGATACTTGCAAATTAGAGTTGAAAAGAAAAGCAAAATATAAAATAGAATTGATTAAAAATCTGGCATGATTTTTTATATAATAAATGTGATATGTAGAATTATTTATAAAATAATGCATTTGGAAATGAGATGCTCTGAGCTAACCAGGGAATTCAGAAATATTTAGATGGAATACAAAAATAAGAAAGTAGATGTGCATTATTTGTGGACTTAAATAAAACAAAAACGGGGTTAAATTCTTTTTTAACAAAGAAAATTGAAAAATTGAAATGCTCCAATATATGAATAAGAATGTACTATTAAAATATGATTAGATTGGATTATGTAAAATGATAATGAACCTTTAATAATGCAAGAAAGATTTAACAATATGCAAAGTTAATATATAACACTTTATTTTTATGTATTTATTTAAAAGTGGAATAAATGCATAGAGTGATTTTTTTTTTCATACACATAATTGTGAGAGATGGGAAAAGATGATAGATTAATTAGAGCAAAAGAATTATAGTTAGGGAAAATCAATTTGAAAAAAATGATTTGGACTTAGTAAGAACAAAAAATATACAAAATATGAAAAGATTACAATAACACTAAAACTAATTTATTATTTGGTGCAATGCAGGAACTTTCATATATAAAGAAAAAAATGCTAAAATGATACGAGAATTTGGTATGTATATGTAGCTAATCTGAAATGGGAGGAAAATATTGAACATTTATTTTAAGAGTACAAGATGTTAAAAAAGATCAGATCATTTGTATGGAAAATAGAAAAAATGAAGCTAAAGGGAGCCAAAGAAATAGAGATGTTAGGACTTTTTTGATTACACCCTTACAATGAAAATTAGTAATAAGAGCATAAGATAGTGGAATTAATGAAACAATTTTAATTAATATGGCATAGAAAAAAAAGAAAATTAATCATAGCTGTTAAAATGATTTGATAATCAAGAACCAGATGTAAATAAAATTATTATGGCTTATACTAGCTTAAACTTGAAGGACAGGAGGCTATTGAGGCGTATAAAACTATGCAGCCCAACTTCTCTAACTTCGTCTAAAGAGAAAACATTTTACATTATATATATAAAATAAAGAAAAATATAGCTTTATAAATTAGTTTTTATACTTGTGTCATATCTTTATTGATCTTTTATTCCAATTTTTTATTCAAATTTATTACAAGTAATATTATAACAATGATTGCATATATGTATACATACATACACAACAGAGAGCAGACATTTTAGTTTTAAAATTGAAGAAAAATGTTAAAAATGGGTCTAGACTATCTTGGGGAATTTGCCTGGAGCCTGATAAAAGAAAAAAATGAAATCCTGCTTTTTCTTCAGGAAAATCGATGTCTCCAAGGATTTAATAAGATTTGTAAGCGATCCTAATGTTATTTCTTGATTAAATTTGGCAGATTTTTGCATTACAATTAAGGTCCCAGCATGAATCTCTTTAGAATTAGCGTCATAATATTATGATATAGAAAAGGGAAACAAACTTTAGGCATTTTTCTTCATTTAAGATTGCTGTCATTGAAAGTCTCTGATGTCACCAATTAAATCAGAGAACATTTCAAAATGTCATTTAATATAAATATTATTGTGGATTTTTTTTCTTGGTCAACATAATAAACATTAAACTTTATAAATTAAAAAAAGGCAGACATTTATTTATTTTAGAAAATATTATAAATATGTGCGTGCATATATTATATGCAAAGTTTAACTTCTATAGAAGCAAATTGACTTAAATTTTTATAGATATAATTTTTTTTTAAAAGTTAAAAATATTAATTTTTAATATGTTATCTTCTTTTTGTTGTTATTGTAAAAAAAAAATATTTTATGTATTTTCAGGAATAAAATAAACTGTTGATATTTAAAATGAATTTTAAAAATTATATAATTTTTTTACAAATCAAGATCAAAGCACAGCTGACAAATAAAATAATGTAATGAAGCAGTCAATCTTAGCTTAAGATTGTGCTTCATGTTTCTACCTACTAACCTGTGTTTAAATCCCTATTTCCCATCCTGCTTCTTTTGTCGTGTATATATATATATTTCATGTATATATCTGAGATGCGCGCCTAAATTATAAAATTTAATGTTTCAATAACATGTTTTAAAATTATTATTAATTCTTTTTATTAATTATTAGTTTTTTTTTATCAAAGTATTATAGATGCGGCTCAAATATATACATAGGAGCAAAACTTACTAACAAAATATTGATGTTTTTAAATATTTATTATATGTCATTTTTAGCTTTTTCTTTTTAAATTGCTTGTTTTTCTATTAAACTATATATTTTTTACAAAAATCCAATATGGAAGATTTGACTGTTGTTAATTGTCCAAAAATAATTAAAGGGAGGTGTTTTTTTTATTAAATTTTTACTTAAAATAAATGGGATTAAGTAGATTAAAGATTTTCTTGTGTTGAAAACATGTCAAATCTATTTCTAATCTGGAAATAGATTTGAATTTATTTTTGGATGTTATCTTACTATTGCATCTTCAAAAACAACTGATAAAAAAAAAAGTATAAAATGACTGAAACTTAAAAATGATGTAGCATTAAATCCACCCTCTTGCTGACCCTGGTGGGTCATTTTTCCCGCTAATGTACCATCTAACTGCTGCCCTGAAAGAAAGTAAAAGATCTGATAAAGAACTTTAGAATGCTAATAGAAGTTTCCTGCCACCGAAGTACTTGCATTTCAATCACCATGCACGTGCCATACTTTAAAATGGATCCTTAAAATTGCAAGGTAAATTTCCAAGCCACCACCTAATAGTCAATTTAGTTTAAATAATCTATCAAGATCTCTTCTCATGTATTCTTTAACTTTGCCTTTTTATATATATATCTGTGAATGTAATTTTGCTCTCAAATGATTTCTTTATATCTAATCCTATCTCATATGCTTTTAACCTTCCTTAACTTCGGTGCGGTCATTTATTTATAGATATTTATTACTTGATTATATATATATATGTTTTTTTTCTTAATTTGCTAATCTCAAACAAACTGGCGATTTTTAATTTATAAAAATATTTTCTGTCATTTTTAAGTAAACCTTTACAAAGCAAGTTATTAACGTTCATTTAAAACAATGCATTATTAATTAATATACTCGCCAGATTGTTTTTCGAACCAACATTCTATTTATGTTTTAATATAATATATCTATATTTGTTTAACTCTGGATTTTCTACCAGTGAAAATCCAGAACTCAAGCTAATTAATGCTCTGAAACATTTATTTTATATTCTTTATTCATTTCTGAAAAGGTGACCGATTATTTGTTTTTCTATATAACTGCTAGTTATTCTTTTTTGCTATACTCTTAAAATAGTCTATGCTTAAAAGATCATATACAGTATTTAATATTCCAGTTATTGTAAAATCAATGAAGGTGAGATTGATTTATTTTAACTAGCAGAAAAAGGGATGGGGAGAAATCTTAATGTTTCTTTTACTAAATCAAATCTTAAGGTATAGTTTATTAATTTGAAATCTAAATCTTAATGTTTCTTTTGTTAAATAAAATCTTCAAGTATATTTTATTAAATGAAATATTCTCTATATATATTATAATTGCATGGCATATTATAGTATTCAAACAAGGGTCATTTATTTTAAAGCAGTAAAATTTATTCAATGTTGTTAGAGACATTTATCATTCATACTGTGTTTCTGACATATAGTCAATCTTCATGATTATATATATGTGCTTCTTAATCTGGGGGTTACAACAAGTTCGAACCCATAGATTTCTTCTCATTCCATAGATAGTTGAGCTATCTGGAACCACATTTATTCCGTATAAAATGCCTCTGGCGGTGACCCCTAAGTCTGGCACATGCTATGCCCATCCATTTCTTCATATAAAAAGGCCTCTGGTGGTGACCCCTAAGTTTGGCACATGCTATGCCCATCCATTTCGTTTTTCATCCAGAAATATGACCTTTTCCTCTTAGTTATTTTAGGCTATTATGTCAGCACCACAAACTTCTTTGTATTATTATTATTTCTTTTGCTTCATGGCTCAGTTTTAATGCTCTAATATTAAAATTAAGCTTTGCTTAAAAGATATATATAAATGCCAATTACTTCTATTTATTAATTAAGTTTATTTCAATCATATACAATCTTACCATCGTAATTTATATATCTATGTTTAAGAGTATCTATATGCCTTGGGAAAAATAAAGTGTTCATCTTACTATTGTTTAAATAATTTTTCAATAAATATTTTTGTCATAGTTCAAATATAATCTTTTAACTGTCTTTTGTTTATTTTCATGACCTCAATGATGTGAAAATAATTTATATCACATGTATAATGAATTTCAGAATGCTCCCCTAAATCATATGTTAGTCACTACATTTCAAAACCGTAAATCAAAGCGTTAATGGCAGTATTATGTAATTCTTTCTATATTCGATTGGCATTTTAATATTGGACCCACCAAGGATGTGTGTTTATTTATAATATATCATTTAGCTACTAAAGAGCATATGAGAAATAATAGCGTGAATGACACTATGTAATCATCTACTGCTTGCTCATTCACGCACATACTAATGTACTTAAATTTATAAATGTATATAAATAATTTTTCATTATAATAAACTATATTTTATTGTTTAACTTATTTGAGTAGTTTGAATTCCCTTTTTCCCCACTTCCACATATTACAGCCATGCTTATATATTATTTTAATATAGTCATAGTTAATAGATGTCTCATTGTGTTGCTCAGCTTTGCTAGTCGTCCGGATTAAGATTAATTCTCATGTGCCATCACTATTATGTTATTCATTAGGTGTTAGATCTGGGGCTTAGAGAGTGGGTTCGAATCCAGGCTGGTCCCTGACCTAAATCTTGGGCTTGACTGGGTTTGAAGTACATTGTGTGAGTTCCAGCTCATGTTAGATGGATAAACATGTTTTGACCGGCACAGTACTTCAGATGATATAAAATAATGGGTGCTGATATAGTATGCACTTGGTGGCCATTTTGAATTTGGAAACACCCAAAAACACTGCTGGCACATATAAGTACATGAGAGTGATATTAAATAAGAAACCAAATGAAATAGAGACTGTGTTGAATTAAAGATATCTTTTTAAAATAGATATTTAGCACAATAATGTAAGATGTTCTTGCATCAGTTACAAAGAAATGCTTTCAGTCATTTTACACATGTTAACTGTATTTAAATAACATAAAAATATTTATAAAAATCTTGCCCCAAAGACCTACAAAATAATGTTCATATGACTTGAACATTTACTGATTCTTAGCCTTTAGAGCTATAATAGAGTTTTATAGTTTATATCTCTCATCGTCGTCAACCATTATCAATCCAATGTAGGTTGAAGGTCTCTCCAAGTTCAATCAATCTTTTCTGATTCCTAGCCTCTCTTCTCCACATCACAATTATACCTTTTCTTATTTTATCTATCCATCTCACATGTGATCTCTTTCTGGGTCTTTTACAATATTTTGGAAACTGGTTTAATATTTCAATTGTCCATTTACTATCATTTTTTCTAGCAATATGTCCAACCCAATTTTACTTCAAGGTTTTAATTCTGTCAATGATGTCAGTAACACCTATTTGTTCTCTTACCAATGTATTGAGTTTTTGATCTCTTCTTAATTACTTCTAACATGCATCTCTCCATACTTTTTTGAGCAGTCTGTAATCTCTGTATTGCTCTTCTATTAAGTGTCCAAGTCTTAGATCCATAAGTAAGAACTGGTAAAACACATTTATTAAAAATCTTCCTTTTCAAACACAAGCATATTTCCTTTTAATATTAAGTTATTTTTACCAAAATCACCTCAATCAAGTTTAATCCTATGATTCCATTAATTTTCCATCTGTAGTAATAATCTGATCAAGACATTTGTAGTTGTTAACTTCTTCTATCACATAATAATCAATCTTTACATCCTTATTTTGCGAAATCCATTGAACATTACTTTAGTCTTTTTAACATTAACCTTTAAACCTATTTTATTACTTTCATTTGATAACTCCATAGCAGTGGTGCACAATCTTTAAAGCTTATGATCCTATACTCAGACTGAAATTTTACATGATCTATTACGTGTTGTTACATTCCTATTATAAGCACATAAGGATAGTAATAATAAAAGTTGTTTTACCATAAGCAAATATATATCTTTATATTATATTTCAGTATTTACAATTTAATATAAGATCTTTGAAAAAACTGCATTGTAACAAAAACTGTATCTTAGTAGATCTGTTGATTTGTAAAAATTACAACTTTTTTAGTTTGTTTTGAAAATTGTATACATTCAAGAATGTAGCATGATCTCAATGTACATATTTCATACTGAACCAGCACTTATCAGTTGGTCCAGATTATTTTTCCCCATACACTTATATAATCAATGATCAGTTTATATTAAGATAGCAAATCTTCAAACTTTAATGGATATGCTTCAATCTTCTCCATCCTCCAATTCTTCAGCCATTGTATAAGGATGGATTAGATAGTGATAGAGGACTTGAAAACTTTGAATTCAAATCCCTTCTAATTACATTAAGTTCAGTATAGACAATATACTCATATTTAAAATATTACATATTCAGCCTTCTTCTGTTCATCCCTCTTCTGTGTATTTAAATAGACAAGTTCAGATCTTATACATGAGGAATCAGAGTGAATTAACATCAACATGGGTATGACAATAATATCCATCATCATATTTTTAATGATATGGATGGCTGAAGAATTGGAAAGTAGAAAAGATTGAAGCCTGTTTATTAAAGTTTGAATATTTTCTATCTTAATATAAACTGTGCATTGATTATATATATGTGGGAGAAAATATCTGGACCAAATGTTAGTTCAGCATAAATATGTTTATTGAAGATCAGTTATCCTTTTCACATGTATGTGGTTATGGGTATCAGTTATATAGGATGGATTATATAGTGGTAGAAAGCTTGAAAGTCTGAGTTCAACTCCCATTTAATTACATTAAGTTCAGTATAGACAGTATACTTGTATTTAAAATATTATATATATATGACTCCAGAAAGGAATTTGTTGTCAACTGAAAGAAGAGCTTTTTATTTCTTTTTGAGATCTTAGAGAAACTGAGAACTGAGTAGAGCAAATTCCTAATGTTCAATCCATATGTTCTTGTTGTAGTTGTTATTACTTTATGATTATTTAGATAGTAACAAATATGGATAAGCTGCTCACAAACACACATTATCCAACACAGTAAATTTATTGGCTTTTTATCTCTGGGTTTAAGATCAAGAAATACCATAGTCTTTTTTCTTGTCTGACAGCTCTTAATTTAAATATCAGTTAGGTTTTCTTGAAGGTAGTATGAAGGTATGTGTGAATGAAATTTTTTAAATATATATTCACAATCATGTCCAACAACTCTAAATCATGATTCTTATTCCCAGAAGGATATAAAATCAGCACCCAAGGCAGCACTTGTTCTCTAAAGGCAGAGGATGCTGGGAATCTCTGGATTTCTTGACCCAGACTACCATTTGATGACATTTTTATTTAAGTGTTCACAACTGCAGGTCATTTTTAAAATAAGGAAGATTACAAGAATTGAAAAAAGAAATATCTAATGGGACATTATTAGGCTTTATGAAGCTAAAAGAAAACTAAAGAGAATTTTAAAAATGGATATTTGTAGTATTACAAAAGTGTGTACATTGGAATTAAAATTGGAGTAGTATTCATTATAAATAAAAAAAGTGGAAGAACAACATTATGGACATTAATGGTGTATCAGATAGAATGTCAAGATTAGTTATTCAACATAATGGTAGATACTAATTGTAAATAATTTAGATTTATGCCCCAATAAGTTCTCTTTGTGATGAAGTAGAAATTTTTTATATAGACATATATAAGGCTGTTAATCAGACCAAACATTTTAAAATTATCATGGGATATTTTAATGTTAGAATTGATAAACTTTTGAAAGATGAAAATGCTGTAGGTCAATTTGATTGTGATGATAAAAATAAGGAAAACACAGACTTATTGAGTTTGCAGGAAAAAAATCTTTGTTATAAATTCTTTCATTAAAAAAAATTATAAATGGACATGGTCATGGAAACTTCCAAATGAAGGAACAGCAGAATTGGATTTAATTTTGACTAAGAGAAAATATGTATTTCAAGATTGTATGTTCTTAATAAATTCAAAAAAGGAAGTGATTATTGATTAATAAGATGTAAGATACATGTTAATGCAATATTAGAGGGACAAAAATTATTAGGTATTCACAGTTGATATTCCTATCTTCATAAACATTCTCCAATGAATTTTAATTAAAACTTGCAAATCGTTTTCAAATAATAACATATTTTAAACATGATTCTGATTTGAATGAAATCAGTAGGAAAATAACTGATATACTTTTAAAAACTGCAACAAAGATAGCTGGTACAAAAAAAAGTAACAATTGACCAGTAGAATTTCTACTGATAAGACAATTTATGAATATAAGAAAGAATATGAAAATATATATAAATAATGCATTATGAAAGATTAAATATTTAGAATTTTGTATAATGGTGGAAGGAAGAGTTGACATAAGAAAATATAATTGTGAAATAGTAAGGAAAGTTATAGAAAAGAATAAAAATCTCAAGAATGAAGAACAACATCTTGATATTAGTAGGAAATTTATATCTGCAAGAAGAAAAAAAAGATGGAACTATTATTAAAAGAGAGATGACATCATAAAATGTGTAGATGTGTTCTATCAACAATTATATAGCAATAAAGAACAAAGTACAGTATCTCCTATAACTACTATAATCATTTGAATTGCCCAGGATTTTAAATGAAGAAGTAAAACATGGAGTTAAATTTATGAAAAAAGAAAAAGCTCCACATAATGATTCAATTATAATTGATATCTTAAAAGAAGTAGATGAAGAAATAGAAAAGTGTTTGACAAAGTTATGCAAATATTTAAATAATAAAGATGTAGTAGACAATTGGAAGAATGCAGTATTAATATTAGTATATCTATAAGAATTTATTTTACCAATTTTCTGCACTAACTGTAAGAATTTAGTAAATACTTATACATTTAACAGCAGAATAGGTTGTTGTTTTTTTTCAAATTATAAATATTTATTTCATTATTAAAATATATCATAATCGTAGCATTATACAATTAATATTTGTTAAACTCTCATTTTAAAATTGTTTTGTATATTTAAAAGTCAATAAAGAAGATATTAGAAATTACAGACTTATCAGTCTTTTATCAGTTATATACAAAATTTTTACCAAAATAATTACAACTCATGTATAAACAAACTTTGGATTTAATCAATTAAAAAAACAAGCTGGATTTTTTTTTATATATGTCAAAGCATTGACCAGGAAGCGAACCCTGGACAGCTGCTTGGAAAGCAGCTATGCTAACCACTAAGCCATCAATGCTTGACAACAAACTGTATTTAAAAGTTATTTTAATATAGTGGATCATATTCAAGTATTA
The DNA here is from genome assembly GCA_028023455.1 of Epiperipatus broadwayi. Taxonomy (NCBI): domain Eukaryota; kingdom Metazoa; phylum Onychophora; class Udeonychophora; order Euonychophora; family Peripatidae; genus Epiperipatus; species Epiperipatus broadwayi. The sequence goes on along the minus strand of JAQFVV010012396.1, from coordinate 2,396,131 downwards.
AGAAAAATTATTGGCAGAACTAATGAATATGAGTTGCTATTATGCTTTGCATTTAAAAATTAAAAAAAAACTTCTGATTCTATAAGCCCTTCGATAGTCATTAAAGTATTGGATCATCAAGGAATAGACCCAGGAGATTGTCATATTTTGAAGACCACAGCATCATTGAGCTAGTATAAAAATCAGGAAGGTGCATTTGTTAAAAATGTAAAATCCTTTCTCTTTAATTTCATATGATCTATGTGCTTAATAAAATAAATTTGAAAGTTATATAATTTCTATCAATTCATAATATTAACATGTAGTAAAAATCGAAAGATTTTGCAAATGTTAATGTATGCAAGAAAGTAATGGATGTAAAAATGAACAGAATAACATCTTCACTCTCTCAAACCAAGATGCTTCAGATTGACCTATATAAATCAGAATTGAGATTAAAGATAAGATGGCTACTTTTATCTTTACAAGATCTCTATCTTATATTTGGCTTTTAGAGTTTCCTCCATACTCAACATAACATCAGTGAACTGTTATCAAGATCAGTAAGGTGAATATATTAAAAAAGTGAAAACCTTTCTTTTTAATTTCATATGATCTGTGCACTTAATAAATAAATTTGAACATTAAATAATAGAGATTAAAAAAATTATATTAAGTACTTTTATTTGCCATGCACTAAAAAAAAAAAAATAGATTTCTTCAACTACAATTGGAATTTTTAGATTTAACTTTAAATAAAAGCATGGGAGGTACAGGAATTAATGATGTCAAGCCCTTGTTATACAAAATATAAATTGGCTTAATTAATATCTGCTCACCTAATGCTTTTTTTAATTTAAATCTAAAAACCCCAACTGTGGCTGAAGATACAATTATTATTTTTTCTTTTTAGTGCATGGTAAATAAAAGTATTTAATATTAAAAAAAACTATCTCTATTATTTTTAACCTTTTAGTACATTGTCACAATAAATGAAAATGTAAAATTATATTATACTTTAAATTGTCTTGACACTTATATTTGATGATACTATCATCATCATTTTCAACCACAATTGATTCATTGCAGAATGAAGGTCTCTCCAAGTTCAATCCTTCTCCAATTTCTAGCTTCTCCTCTACACATCAACCCAGCACATCTCATTATTTTATCCATCCATCTCACATCTGGTCTCTTTTAGGACTTTTACCATCTTTTAAAATTCAGTTTAAGATTTCAATCTATTATTATCTCTTCTATCAATATGTCCAGATCAACTCCACTTTAGTCTCTTAATTTTTTCATGAGGTCAATAACACCTGTTTGTTCTTTTACCCATATATTTTGTTTTTGATCTCTTCTTGTTATTCCTAATATGCTTTTCTCTACACTTCATTAAGCAATATGAAGTTTCTGTATTGCTTTTTTGTAAGTGTCCAAGTCTCAAAACTATAAGTAAGATCTGGTAAAATATTTATTAAAAATCTTCCTTTGCAAACGCATAGGCATATTTCCTTTTAATATTAAATTATTTCTACCAAAAGTATTCTAACCAAATTTAATTCAATATTAATTTCATTCAATATGTTTTCATCTGATGTAATAATTCAACTAGGGTATTTGTAATTTTTAATTTCTTCTAACTCATCATTAACAATCTTTATTTTCATATTTTTGAGAAAATGCATTGAACATTACTTTAGACTTTTTAACATTTACTTTTAATCTGACTTTTTTACTTTTATCTGATAACTCTTGCAACATTTTTTGAAGCTTTAAATTATTATTTGCAAAAACAACTACATCATCTGCAAGATCTAGATGATTTAAGTAATCTCCATTTTCTTTTATAACTTTAGTTTCTCATTTTAATTTGCAAAATACTTCTTGCAAAATTGCTGTAAAATTTTTTGGAAATATGGAATCATCCTGTTGTACACCCTACTCAATGTTAATATTCAATATCCTGGATCTATATTTTGATGATTTAATGCTTCAATCACTGAAGGAATGCTTATAGAATCAAATGCCTTTTCATAATCTACAAATCCAAAGCTTAATAGCAACTCATATCCATTGGTATGTTTTTTCAATATTTGGATATGATCTATTTTACTAAAACCACTTTTAAATCCATCTTGTTCTTTTGCTTGGTTAAAATCCAAAGATCACTATAGACAAGTTGTAATTATTTTGGTAAACATTTTGTATAAAACTGATAGATCTATAATTTCTAATGTCTTCTTTATCACATTTTTAAAATATTAATATTAATGGCATTCTTTCAGTCATCTGGTACATCTTTGTCATTTAGACATTTGGTGTATAACTTTGCCAAAAAAAATTTCTATTTTTCATTTGCTTATTTTAAGATATCGATTATAATTCCAGCATTACCTGGAGCTTTTCCCTTCATAAATTTAATTGCATATCTCACTTCTTCATTTAAAATCCTGGGCAATTTAGAAGTTATAATAGATGTAGAATGTAATTGTTGTTTGTTGTTGTATAATTTTTGATAGAACTCTTCTAAACATTTTATGACATCAACTCTCTTTTTAGTAATAGTTCCATCTTCTTTTCTTATTGCAGACATAAGTTTCTTACCAACATTCTACAGACTTTTATTTTCTTTTATAGATTTTTTTTCTATTTTATAATTACAATTTTTTATATTATTATCAGCTCTTTTTCACATCACTTTATAAAATTTGAGATATTCAATTTTTCTTAATGCCTCAATTTTGTATATTTTCATATTTCTTCTCTTCTTCATAATTTATCTTGTCTCAAAAGAAATTGTATTGGTCAATTTATGCTTTATTGTACCAGATATCATTGTTATAAATTTTAACAATGTATCAAGTATCTTTTTACTGAATTTGTTCAAATTTGAATCATGTTCAAAATCTGTTAATATTTGATAACGATTTGCCAGTTCTAATTTATATTCATTGGAGTGTTTTTCTCAAGATTAGGAATATCAATAGTAAACATTGTTTTTCTTAATAATTTTTTTCTCTCTAGTTTTACATTAACATGTATCTTACATCTTACTAATTTAATGATCACTTCCTTCTGTTAGTCAAAATATAATCGAATTCTGCTATACCTTCATTTGGACGTTTTCATACTCATTTGCATTTAACTTTTTTTTTTTTTTCAAAAAAATATTTCAAAATGTAACATTTTGCTTTTTATAAAAATTCCACAAGTCTGTGTCCTCTCTCATTTCTATTACCATAATCAAATTTTAACACTTTCATCTTTCAATTGCTACTGATTTTAGCATTAAAGTCTTCCATGACAATATTAAAATGTTGTTTGTCTCATCAAAAGCTTTTTTTATCGCCATATAAAAATTCTGTATTTTTTCTTCACAATGACAACTTGTTGTGGCATAAACCTGAATGATCTGCATTTGGTATCTACTATTAAGTTAAATAATTAATCTTGCCACTCTTTCTAATACATCATTAATCTTCACATTGTTGTTCTTCCACATTTTATTTATAATGAACCCTACTCCACTTGTACTTTCAATGTTTTTTTCCTTTGTAGTACAGTACGTTTACTGTTTAAATCAATTGTCTCTTTGTCTTTTCTTATAACTTTACAAAATCCAATAATGTCTCATGTAATATGATAAATTTCTTCCATTTTTTGCAATCTTCCTTCACTTGAAAGTGGCCTGCAATTGTAAGTACCTAAATAAAAGGTAATCATAAAATAGCAGTCTGTATCCACAATCAGGTTATTCTTAGTACCCTCCATCTTTGGCTTCTAACTTTTTCCTTGACTGGCAACTTTACAACCTCTTTGGAATAAGAGCCATAATTTATTTAGAAGAGAAAAAAATTATTCACACACACATTCATTAGTCTTTCAAAAAAATTAATATTTCAGTTAAGAGCTATCAGGCATTTGAAAAGATAGACCATGTCAGAGATAAAAAGCTAATAAACTCACCATGCTGGCTAATGCATGTTGTGAGCATCCCATCCATGTTTATAATATATAAATAATCATATAGTAATAATATCTGCAATAACAAGAATTTATTGAATGGACATTAGAAAATTTTGCCTGCTCAGTTTCTTTAAGAGCTCCAAGAGAAATCAAAGGGTCTCCTTTTAGTTAACAGCAAATCTCTTTCTGCAGCCATAGCTGAGATATATATATATATATATATATATATATATATATATATATATATATATATATATATATATATATATATATATATATATATATATATATATATATATGTAACCAGTTGGCTACATAGCTGCATTATAAAATAATTAGATAGTTGGCTGCATATTCCTCATGTTTGAGTATAAAAAATTATTTAAGTAATGGAGTAAAGTAATATTAAATTTTCTTAGACCAATTTTTTAACTGGTCTTTATTTAAATCAATATTTTTAATCCCCAATATAATAGTATGAAAATTTTCAAACATTAAATATATTTAAGAGTTTTTTTTTAAAAAAAAAAAAAAAAAGAGAGGGAAGAATAAAATAAGATTTTAATAACTATAATTTTTTTTATTTTTAATTAATCAAAGTTGTTTTTTCTTTATCTCTGTTTAATAAAAAAGAAAAACCAATCAGTCCAATTAACTGATTTTCTGTTGTTGATGTTGTTGTTGTTATTTGCAAGAAAATATGGTTTTTAATTATAAAGGAATATCAAGAATTTTATGTTCTTAATTTAAATTCTTGACTTGTTTTCAATATCTATGATTAAGGAGGTAATTATCTGAATAATTGTCTATGAAATTTTATTTAATTGGTTGTCATAAAAATTATCATGCAAGAAACAGATTTTAATTGGCTTATGTCCAGTATTGTTTTAGAAAAAAATATATGTCAGGGTGTGAATTAGTGATAGTATCCAAGTGTCTGGAGAGATTATTGCTAACTTAACTGTTGAAGAGAGCACTCAAATTTTAATCCTGTTAGTAAAAAACAGAAGTATTCCTAACTTAGCTGTTGAAGAAAGAGCAGCCCAAGTTTAATCCAGCTAATACCCAAGCTCCTGAATAAAACAGCAGAAGTTTTAGTCGAGCATTTAGCATACTATGAGTTTAGCCCTAAAAATGGTTTGTACAATAAAAATGATGTGCTAGATTCAGCTAAAAACTAAACTAAGCACCACTTTCCTCCATGTATCCTACCTTCACTGAAAAAAACTGTAGAGAAAAAGGTACCACTTAAAGTAGTCTGCAATCTTTCCTTCAACCAATATCATGGTCTGTCTATGCCAGTCTCACCTCAAAAATCAAGAAAACTCAATGGACAAAATTTGCTATTTTTCATTTAGCTGGAGTTACTACAGACCAGGAAAAGGTTACATTAACTATGCACATGTCTATGAAGTCTTCAAGAAAAAGCTCAATTGAAAAGAAACTAGAAAGGACTTTATAAAGACTAAAGCAATGACTGTGGTATTATTTTTATTATGTGTGCACACTACATTTTTATTAATAGAAATTTTTTATTTCTGTTTCATTAAAGTAATAAGTTTTTTTGTATTGTATAAGAATTGGTAATAATAAATACTTCAGTAAGTTAAAATATTCCAAATTGTTTTACTTTTTTTGTTTACTTTTTTTAAAGCCAGTCAATTTTCTCTTACAAATGATAAAATAGCTTTTCAATATATATATATTGATAAAATAGCTTTTCAATATATATATATTCTTTGGGTAGAATAAAAGATTATCTTTGATTTTTAAAAATATTTAACAAACTCTTAGTTAGTTTTAAAGAAAGAACACTAATGAATTTAAAGTTAAACTATGATTAACATTTAATTGGTTGATTAATATATTTTTAGATGAAATAAGTGTTTGAAATGTCATACTATCATATCATTTTTGTTTTTGTCATTATTAATGGGATATAAATAATTGTCTTTAAAAATATTATTTCTAGTCTTAATTAGTTTATTCTATCCGATTCTTGTTTCATGAATTGCAGTGTGTGTGATCTTATATCATGACAGCTCATATTATAGGATTTATTTTTTATGATCCCAATAAAACTAGTTATTTATAAGTAGAGGAAGCCCATGATTTGTTAAGATCATTTATAATAAGTTTGTCTATTTATTTATTTTCCTCTTGATCACAATTATAGAGCTCTTGCTTCCTGAGCTATGTTTGTGCATAACAGCTATATAGAATATGGGGCGTATATATTTAGTGTATGAGCTTCCAAATGATGATGACTCTGGATTGGCATGAAGAGTATATGCTTCATTGTCTATGCACTATATTTTATTTAGTTTAGTCTCTATTAGAAATTAAGCTTATAATTGGCCAATACATCAATAGTACTAAGTTATCAGAGTATTGATAGTGATCAGCATATTTTAATATCCCAGCATTTTTATTTATTTGGTTGTATTCTAATGGATTAGCAATTAAGTTTGTGCTTCCAAATTAAGATTTAAATAATTGCCCCAACCTAGCAAAGGCTCAATAATTAACTAGGTCTGCAGTAGACCCATGTTAAATCCAGTCACCAGATTCATTGTTGATTTAATTTTATTGTTGATCATTCATGGTGATGAATGACTTATAGTTATTTAATTCTGGTGAATTTAATTAATTATGCTTATCCTTAAGATAGTTAACTGCTGATCTCTCAGAGTGATTTATATGCTTATCTCTTTGATATTAAATTTTATATTTTTTACTTGAGGATAAACAAACAATTCCTCAGTTCTCTGATAGTTTAAACCCCAATCTTACACTGAATTACAAGTGGTGACCCAACTGAGGGTCATTGATGTTCATGTACTGTTGGCTATCACTTCAAGTATGGTCCCTTATTTCTCTGTAGTATTATAATATATATATATATATATTAATAATTCAAACAAATATATTTAACACAGTATTCAAAATTAAATAATCTATTCTTTACCAGAAGTACTTTCAATTGTTTCACTGACAATCTTTATCAACTGTTAATACAAATGTACAAAAAATAAAAACTTGCATTACCCATCATTCAATCTATTCAAATTTCCCACAATTCTGTTGTCTTTATATTAGCCGATTGTTTATTCATTAAACCACCTCTATTCCTAGATATCATCATTGCCTCTTTAATTTTACGTTTTTCACTACACCTTTCAATTTGAATAATTTTTATATCTCTATTATTAAATTTAAAACCATAATTACATGTTTTATTATGATCAAATATAATTGATGGAGTATTCATATTTACTGAAGATATATTTTCTTTCTGTACACGTTTATATAATGTCTTATGATCATTATATCGTTTTTGTAATGTACATTTGGATTCCCCTATATATTTTATTCCACAACCACATTCCAACATATATATAACAGAACTTAATTCAAACTTAGAAATCTTGGCTTTGGAGTTATTTATCATATCATTTATATTATTTGAAGAGAAAAAAGAAATTCTACACAAACCACTAAAAAGTTTATAAATTAATTTAGCTTGTTGATTAGATATAAAAGGAATAGAAATCCATTTATCACTTTTTAATTTACTTAATATTTTCTTATTATTACTCTTATTTTGATTATATTTTGTAATTGTATTATAAATAATATTCCTTCCATAACCAACATTCAACATATCAGTAATATATACATTAATATTTTCAATTTTATCACTAATAAATTTGCACAAATAATCATTTCTAAATAAAAATGACTTCAAACCAGCTAATTTATGACTCATATGAACTTTAGAATTATATGGAATATAACCCCTAATTTCCACAGGCTTTAAAATCATATTATAATCAAACACATTATTATTTCTTTTAATAAATATATCTAAAAACTTTATAGAATCTTCCTTCTCTTCATTTAACACCCATTTTACATTATTAATCATATTTAACTCATTAAACAAATTAACTATTATTTCATTATGTGCACATATAAATACATCATCAACATATCTACAATATACTTTAATTCCTTTATATTTTATCTGAGACAATATCTTAACCTCATAATTAGAAATAAAAAAATTACAAAGCTGTGATACCACCGGAAGACCCATTGGCCAACCAAAATTCATTTTATAAAAGCAATCATTAAACCTAACATATATATTATCATTCACAAATCTTAATATTTTAACAATAAAATTCCTAATATTATTATCTATAGATTTTAAAAACAAAGCTCTTTCAATAATCTCTATTGATTCAATACGATTAATTGAACCATACATTTCAGATATGTCAAGTGTACACATAACATCATTATTATCAATTTTTATATTTTTAATCCTATTAATAAAATCAAATGATGATAAAATCGTATAATCTCCAAATCCAAGCACATCTTGCATTATTTTTTCAATATATCTACAAGCATTATAATAAAAAACACCACCAAAATCAACAATTACTCTTAATGGATAACAATTTTTATGCAATTTTATATTTGCAAAGATTCTTGGAAACACTGCAGACGACAGATATAAACTGTAATATGTCTTTGCATCAATAACTTTTTTCTTTTTAGCAGTCATTAAAATGTCATTAATAAATTTCATTCTATATGTATCAATATTATTTAATTCACTTTTTTCAAAACAAAGCTTCTTCATTTGATCCATAATTTTCATATTATATTCATCCTGTTTCATTAGGCACATCCGTAAACCCTTGTCCTCCTTCAAACAAATTAATTTATTACTTTTTAAAAAAATTTTTTAAAAAATTTTTAAATTCATAAATTTGTTTTAACCAAACATTATCATTTTGCTTATCAAATGTTTTATTTTTTATTTCATTAATTATTTTATTCCTATCATTTAAATCACAATTTATAACACCAAACGAATATTCAATCGCCGCATTTAATTCAATACTAGAATCTTTCCAACCTCCACCGACGTATTTAGATCCAAAATTTAAAATATAATGCTGATTAAAATTCAAATCAACTCCAGAGATATTCACATAGTTTTGATCACTAAAATTTCTTGGAAACTTTTTATTATACAAATGTTCAATTTTCCTATTAAATTTATCCATCATTTTTGAATGCAAATTATTAAAACGTATTTGACAAATCTGTTTATATTCATATAAATAATCAATATTATTAACGTAAATAAAATGATTTAATGTTCTTAAATACTTTCTATTATAAAACAGCAAATACTTACATTGGTCAATTATATTACGAAGTATTATATTTTTTAGATCATCCATAGATCTCACGCTCAATTTACATAACTTATTTATTTTAATACAACAACAGTTAAGAAACACTTTAAAAATCCGACAGGAATACAAAAATTTTATTCTGCACTTTAACGTAATAACTTTAACCGTTACTTTCCGCCATTCCTTTAAAAGCCAAATTCCATTTAATTGCTTTAAATCCATTTATATATAAATAACTACAACCATTAAATGTCTGTATATTTAAATTATATAATAATAATTCAAACAAATATATTTAACACAGTATTCAAAATTAAATAATCTATTCTTTACCAGAAGTACTTTCAATTGTTTCACTGACAATCTTTATCAACTGTTAATAAATTTCTCTTTAAATAATATAAATGATATGATAAATAACTCCAAAGCCAAGATTTCTAAGTTTGAATTAAGTTCTGTTATATATATGTTGGAATGTGGTTGTGGAATAAAATATATAGGGGAATCCAAATGTACATTACAAAAACGATATAATGATCATAAGACATTATATAAACATGTACAGAAAGAAAATATATCTTCAGTAAATATGAATACTCCATCAATTATATTTGATCATAATAAAACATGTAATTATGGTTTTAAATTTAATAATAGAGATATAAAAATTATTCAAATTGAAAGGTGTAGTGAAAAACGTAAAATTAAAGAGGCAATGATGATATCTAGGAATAGAGGTGGTTTGATGAATAAACAATCGGCTAATATAAAGACAACAGAATTGTGGGAAATTTGAATAGATTGAATGATGGGTAATGCAAGTTTTTATTTTTTGTACGTTTGTATTAACAGTTGATAAAGATTGTCAGTGAAACAATTGAAAGTACTTCTGGTAAAGAATATATTATTTAATTTTGAATACTGTGTTAAATATATTTGTTTGAATTATTATTATATAATTTAAAAATACAGACATTTAATGGTTGTAGTTATTTATATATGAAATGGATTTAAAGCAATTAAATGGAATTTGGCTTTTAAAGGAATGGCGGAAAGTAACGGTTAAAGTTATTACGTTAAAGTGCAGAATAAAGTTTTTGTATTCCTGTCGGATTTTTAAAGTGTTTCCTAACTGTTGTTGTATTAAAATAAATAAGTTATGTAAATTGAGTGTGAGATCTATGGATGATCTAAAAAATATAATACTTCGTAATATAATTGACCAATGTAAGTATTTGCTGTTTTATAATAGAAAGTATTTAAGAACATTAAATCATTTTATTTACGTTAATAATATTGATTATTTATATGAATATAAACAGATTTGTCAAATACGTTTTAATAATTTGCATTCAAAAATGATGGATAAATTTAATAGGAAAATTGAACATTTGTATAATAAAAAGTTTCCAAGAAATTTTAGTGATCAAAACTATGTGAATATCTCTGGAGTTGATTTGAATTTTAATCAGCGTTATATTTTAAATTTTGGATCTAAATACGTCAGTGGAGGTTGGAAAGATTCTAGTATTGAATTAAATGCGGCGATTGAATATTCGTTTGGTGTTATAAATTGTGATTTAAATGATAGGAATAAAATAATTAATGAAATAAAAAATAAAACATTTGATAAGCAAAATGATAATGTTTGGTTAAAACAAATTTATGAATTTAAAAATTTTTTAAAAAGTAATAAATTAATTTGTTTGAAGGAGGACAAGGGTTTACGGATGTGCCTAATGAAACAGGATGAATATAATATGAAAATTATGGATCAAATGAAGAAGCTTTGTTTTGAAAAAAGTGAATTAAATAATATTGATACATATAGAATGAAATTTATTAATGACATTTTAATGACTGCTAAAAAGAAAAAAGTTATTGATGCAAAGACATATTACAGTTTATATCCGTCGTCTGCAGTGTTTCCAAGAATCTTTGCAAATATAAAATTGCATAAAAATTGTTATCCATTAAGAGTAATTGTTGATTTTGGTGGTGTTTTTTATTATAATGCTTGTAGATATATTGAAAAAATAATGCAAGATGTGCTTGGATTTGGAGATTATACGATTTCATCATCATTTGATTTTATTAATAGGATTAAAAATATAAAAATTGATAATAATGATGTTATGTGTACACTTGACATATCTGAAATGTATGGTTCAATTAATCGTATTGAATCAATAGAGATTATTGAAAGAGCTTTGTTTTTAAAATCTATAGATAATAATATTAGGAATTTTATTGTTAAAATATTAAGATTTGTGAATGATAATATATATGTTAGGTTTAATGATTGCTTTTATAAAATGAATTTTGGTTGGCCAATGGGTCTTCCGGTGGTATCACAGCTTTGTAATTTTTTTATTTCTAATTATGAGGTTAAGATATTGTCTCAGATAAAATATAAAGGAATTAAAGTATATTGTAGATATGTTGATGATGTATTTATATGTGCACATAATGAAATAATAGTTAATTTGTTTAATGAGTTAAATATGATTAATAATGTAAAATGGGTGTTAAATGAAGAGAAGGAAGATTCTATAAAGTTTTTAGATATATTTATTAAAAGAAATAATAATGTGTTTGATTATAATATGATTTTAAAGCCTGTGGAAATTAGGGGTTATATTCCATATAATTCTAAAGTTCATATGAGTCATAAATTAGCTGGTTTGAAGTCATTTTTATTTAGAAATGATTATTTGTGCAAATTTATTAGTGATAAAATTGGAAATATTAATGTATATATTACTGATATGTTGAATGTTGGTTATGGAAGGAATATTATTTATAATACAATTACAAAATATAATCAAAATAAGAGTAATAATAAGAAAATATTAAGTAAATTAAAAAGTGATAAATGGATTTCTATTCCTTTTATATCTAATCAACAAGCTAAATTAATTTATAAACTTTTTAGTGGTTTGTGTAGAATTTCTTTTTTCTCTTCAAATAATATAAATGATATGATAAATAACTCCAAAGCCAAGATTTCTAAGTTTGAATTAAGTTCTGTTATATATATGTTGGAATGTGGTTGTGGAATAAAATATATAGGGGAATCCAAATGTACATTACAAAAACGATATAATGATCATAAGACATTATATAAACGTGTACAGAAAGAAAATATATCTTCAGTAAATATGAATACTCCATCAATTATATTTGATCATAATAAAACATGTAATTATGGTTTTAAATTTAATAATAGAGATATAAAAATTATTCAAATTGAAAGGTGTAGTGAAAAACGTAAAATTAAAGAGGCAATGATGATATCTAGGAATAGAGGTGGTTTGATGAATAAACAATCGGCTAATATAAAGACAACAGAATTGTGGGAAATTTGAATAGATTGAATGATGGGTAATGCAAGTTTTTATTTTTTGTACGTTTGTATTAACAGTTGATAAAGATTGTCAGTGAAACAATTGAAAGTACTTCTGGTAAAGAATAGATTATTTAATTTTGAATACTGTGTTAAATATATTTGTTTGAATTATTATTATATAATTTAAAAATACAGACATTTAATGGTTGTAGTTATATATATATATATATACTAAATATTTCTGTTGTATATTAAAGACTATATCCTTTATGTATACACCTGGGTCTCATTTTATGTGGTAGGTAGGTTCCACAGAAAATCCACATTAAAAAAATCGCACAAAAATAGACTTAACTTACCTTGAAAAATGGGGAATAGGTTCTATAATTTTCAGAATTCACATAAAAGCAAAGCAACAAAAAAAATTACTTTAAAATTCACATTAAAAAAATAAGCAAAGTGTGGCTGATAAAAAAAATTTAAATATTTTAAAAAAATTAATACATGACAAACTTTCTTTACTTTTTTTATTAACTACAGTATTTAATTTTACATTTTTCATACATATTTTAATCATTACTTCTAGAATTCATTTTAAACTGGTAAGAAATCAGATTTGATGTGATGTGATGTATTGTGGTTTCTCCTTAAATGAAGTCAAGAATCTCTCAGCAATTTTGCCCAGAGAAACCTGTTTGTCACTTTATTTTTATTCATGATGTGATGTACAACTAGTGCCATTTTCAGTCTTGGGCTGTGTTAATGTTTTTTTTGTTTCTATATTAAAAAAAATGAGATCACAATCAAAACAAAAAGAGTATATATTATCATTAGAAAGATTATTTTCAGTTTATAAAATTTTTATTTTTTATTTTAAAAATCTAAAAGATTATTTATTTCTGTTATATATAATAAAATATGTTTTAGAAGTTTAAATTTTTTGAATATTTATTGTGATATTTTTATATATAAGTATAAATCTACTATTATTATTTACTCATTAGTATAAATAGGTTATTTACATAGAAGTTAAGATTTTAAATATAGCTTTTGTCCATATTTACATTAGCTACTAATATAACATTATATTTTTGGAAAAAAAGCAAGTCAAAATAAGTTATTAATAATTTAAATTTCTTGATATCTAATAAATATAGTGAAATATGAAAGATATTAAGAAGAAACATGAACCACATAACTTCAAAATCACATTAAAATAATCCACATAAAACAAGACCCAGGTGTATATCATACTTAGTATATGTACATAATAATATATGTGTTAAATATCTAAAATATTTTTAGTTGTTTGATATTTTTGCTTTTAATTGGAAATTTATATTTAAAAAAAAAGGTTTACCAAAATTATATTATAAATGAACTTCACTTAATAGATATAATTTTACTTTAAATCAATTTTACACTTACACTGTGTGGATATATCAGTACATATTTTTACAGTAATTTAATATGTATAACTTAACATTTTTGTCTTTTTATTTGATTTTTTTTTTAAAAAGCTTAGCAAAACTATATTATAAGCAAACTTTCTCTTTATTTAAATAAAACCTACAATTGCAACCAAGAAAATTGCAAGCATTCCTCACAACATTGTGGCCTACCCTCTTTTTCTTATCTAAAAAACTAAGTCATTTATTTAAAATATTAATGTGTCCTATTATTTTATAGACATTTAAAAAAATTTACAAAATTTCAACTAAGTATATTAAACTTAACTTTATTAAATCTTAATTTTAAAATCTCATTAAAGTGAAAGAGAAATAATTTCTCTACCACCCTTATGTAAGCCTTACTTAAAACAAATGAACATTCTAAGAAAAAAATTTTAATTTGAAGTTACAAAATATTCAATATTTTCTTGCTCCCTTGTTTTATATCTAAGAAACTATGTGATCTACCAAAAAGATTAGAGTTCCTTATGGATTACCTTGGTATTAATTAGTTATCTATAAAATTTCAAACAATTCATATTGATTTTACATCTATAAAATCTCAATTCTAACTTTAAAAAGATCAAAAATTTGCAAACAAGCAGACCAGTTTTTCAACATCAATAAAAGCATTTAAAAATGCAACAGAAGCAATTAGATTACAGAACTATATTAAAAATATTAACACTGAGAAGGGTGTAGGTGGTACAACTGGGTGACTCCATATCTCCAAAACTCCTTACAGCAGTTTTGCAAAAGTATTTATTGGATTAAAATGAGAATCTAAGGAAATAAAAATAAATATAAATTATTTAAATAATCTTTATTTTGAAAATGGTGCAATTGTTTTTGAAAATAATTCTTCAGAACTTGAGAAATGTTGCAAGAGTTATCAGATGAAAGTTAGAATGTAGCACTAAAGCTAAATGTTAAAAAGACTAAATAATGTTCAATGGGTTTTCTAAACAAAAAAAAAACAAATATTGATTGTGATGAGTTAGAAGAAGTTAGAATCTATAAATACTGTGATCAGATTATTATTACAGGTGGAAACATAGATTTGTTTGGAGTGTTTTTGGTAGAAGTAACAATATTAAAAGGAAATTCAACTTATGTGTTTAAAAAGGAAGCTTTTTAATAAATATACTTTACCAGTTCTTACTTAGGGATATGAGACTGTGACACTTTACAGAAGAGCAATACAAAGTATTCTGACCATTCTGTGAAGTATGGAGAAATGTATATTAGGAATAATAAGAAAAGTTCAAAAATGAAATACATAGGTGAGAGAACAACAAGTGCTACTAACATCATTGAAAAAATTAAGAGACTGAAGTTAAGATGGGCTGAAACATATTACTAGAAGAGATGATAATAGATGGACAATTGAAATATCAAACCAGATTCCAAAGTATTGTAAAACACCTAGGAAAAGATCACATAGACCTGGATGGATGAAATAACAAAGTGTGCTGAAGTATTGTGGAGAAGAGAGGCTAGTTATCAGAGAAACTGGATTAAACATGGAGAGACTATCCTGCAGTGGATTGATAATAGTTTGAAAATAATGATGATGATGATGATATATTTCTTCCAATCTTATTCAACAGTGAATTAATTTAAAATACAAACATTAATACTGTTTATATGCATATATATGATGGTAAAAAAAATCAAAAACTTCATTTTTTTTAGTTTCTTTTTTATCAGTATTTTTCTTACTTATTTCTAAATATATATTTATATATTGCAAAAATATGTTATTTGTGGGATTTGAAGTATAAGAAAAACTGATGGATTTTAAACATATTTTTTAAGTTGCAGTAGAAGAGCAAAAGAAACCACCGTTATTCATTAGTAATGTATAAAGAATGTAAACTTTTCGATTTACTCTTTGATATGTCAAAATTTTCTTTTTTGTTTTTTATAATAAAAAAGGTCTGCACTTTAAATTTAATATGTTTTTTAGGCTGTAAAATCTTATTTTTGGTGATTGAAATATATGTATAAAAAACTATATTTTTTAAAGATTTTTTATTACATTTTACTTCTAAAAAATATTTACTAAAATAACTATATTTTATGTAATGCTTACTACGTTTTTATTCAAAAGATTTAGGTTATAAATATATGTGTATAAATAAGTATTACCACTAACCCGAATTATATTTGGCTTGGTAGAAATAACAAAAAGCATACATAAAAATAAAAATGTATAAATAATAGTCCCACCATATTTTTACATCTGTAATTTCATTAATCCATTAAAAATAAAGTTTACATTTTTTATATTTAACTTTTTAATAACTGAAACACAGGCTTATTATATACCTGTTTCTATATATATGTATAGTTTTTCAGGGATATGCAATATGTATTATGAATACATCTTATATACATTTTCAATACGTATAAGCACTATGAAACAAAATCAATTATCTTACACCATCTTATTCACTGTAAATATATTAAAACATAAAAAGTCACTTCTTATATCAACTTGCTTTTGAATGATTCAATTCAAGATAATAAGAAGGATCATAATTAGTAAAGTAGATATTAATTATAAATAAGAAATAACCAGTTAACAGTACTACCTAGGCACTTTAAGATATCAAAAAAAAATGATACTTTGCCTTTTTTTTAATTTACTAACTTGGTTGTATAACGTGGTGTAGGAACCAGTACTTGCATGAATTCTCATACTTGGTCATTTCTTAGCATTAACAGAAATGGCTTGCATGATAATATTTTTATATCCTAACTACAGTTACAGCAATTATAATTCCAATGAGTGTATTTTTTCTCCTTTTTTGCACAAATATGTTTCAATATACAAAGCTTTTGATATTACAACCACAATGAGAGGTTTAACACATTGGAATCCTTAATTGGTTATCTTGCATGAGGCTGTACAGAATTTGAAATGAAGTTTTATCTAGCCAATTATTGCATTTTATGATTCATGTGTGGATGTTCTCCTATTCTGTCACTGCTTCACAAATATGAATGCCCTAGAAAAAGCATTTTAAATACCTTAATCTGTAAAACCTGATCAAATCACTATACCTAAATCATTATTATAGCTCATGTTACTTATAGAAATAGTGATCTATTTGAAATTCAAAATTGTAGAATAATGCTTGGAATAAAAAGTTTGTGAAAATTTAAGATTGATATAATCACTCTTAATAAAACACAATTTTGAAAAAAAAATTTATCACATAACTATAAGTTTTCTGAAATGTAGTTTACCAAATGAAAAGTAACTGCATGATAATAGAATTGTTAAGGAACTAACTTGGTATATTCTATTTGTGGACTTTTTAGAAGTATCATTAAAAGATTAATAATGATGAAAAGTATTAGGATTCTTTTATCAATTTATGTGATCTATTATATTCAGAGATTTCAGGAAAGAAAGTTTTTCATTTCATATTGGATAGTGCTATTACATCAATATCATTTTTTAAAAAACAACTTTTTGTTCTTAGAATCTCAGTGAATTTGAATGATTTTTATAATTGATTATTTAGAACTCTATATTAAAGAACTTTTATGCACTTATTCTCAAAATAGTCATCCTTTGCAAATTATGTTATGGTTAAGATTCAGAATCTAAAATGTCAATACTATGTAAGAGCATATGTGGGTCATATTGTAGGTTGGAATTCTCCAAAAATTACAATGCCATTAAAAAAATAAGTATTTGTTCTTTTAAAACAGTTGTTCCTCATACTAAGCTCTAAAATTGCAGGTTTGGATTTTAAAGCTACTGTGGCATAGAATTTTTCTAAGAACTGTTGTGGATGTAAATAATTTTAATTTTGGATTCATCAAAAAAATCCTTACTGAATCTATAGCAAATATTATTATTGTTGACCTGATTAAAAAAAACTATGAAGCCTTTCTACTTGTCTAAAGAAATTAATCTATAGTTTAATATAATATAAATACTTAATAAGAGGGAGAAGTTCAAACAACTGACTATGAGATTTATTGATATGTTAAATTGGCCAAAAAATTCAGCCTTTTGTTAATTATTGTCAGTTTAGATTTTTTTAAACATTTAACATATCAAATAGACTTAAAATTCATATCTAATTAAATCAATTGATGATAATATTTTGATCAAATGAAAAAGAATTTGATTATTTATTGATAATAACACAAATATTCAGATTCTCTATATATTCAAGTGATTTAAGATAAGCATAACTAACCAAATTTTCTGATTACTGATTTTCATCAATGAGAAACACTAGATTGAGACTATCCATCAGCATCCATTTTTATTTATATTTTAGCATTCAATTAATGGCTTAAAAGTTCCTATACATTATGGTTTGAATCCAAGCATACCTGCTTGTTTATATATATTTCTGAGACTAGACTAGCGACTATAATTTTATAAAGGTCCAATTCTATTAATAACTGTAGACATTTTGGAAAAGAATGGAATATGGTAAATCAAATATCATATAAATATTTTATTTTACATTTAACATTTTCTTTTACAGCAGTAATCCGTGTTAGCATGAGCTGGTAACAATATGGTAATTGCAATCAGAATTCCAGACCTATATTTAGCTATGGCATTTACTGATAAATATGAACAATTCTGATGAAGGCTGCTACATTGCCAAGAAGTATTCTAAAAATTTAGAGATATCCTACCAGGTGTCATGCTGATATAAATAATTCTAAATAATGTTTATGAATATTTAATTATTGTTATTAATGCAAATATTAACTATAAACTAAAGTTTATAAGAGGTTTTATTTTGGTATTCTTTAGATGAATACTATTTACTCATTTATAATTCAATTTTTTAATCTTTCCTTATGCTAATTATAATAACAGTATACAAACGTTTTGAACATTGGCTTAAGATAAGATTATTCTATGTTAACTTCCTAAGACATGCTAAGCATACTTTTGGCTAGTAAAACCAGAATTATAGTGCTTATGAACTGCAGAAAGTGTTGTGAAATTTATAATTGGAACACAAATTAAATAAATTGCTGATTTAAATATTCCACTTTTTAGATAACTGCACATTATTTTCCTTTTTCTTGTTTGTGTGGTTTGTTAGAAATAAACCATTCTATTTCAATTAAATTTCACAGTACTTCCTACAGTTCATGAGTCTTCTGATTTGGGTTTTACTGGTCAAAAATGTGCTCAACATGTCTTAGGAAATCAACATGAACTAATCTTTTCTTAAGCCAATGTTCAAAACATTTGTATACTGTTATTTAATCATTTATAATTGGACAAAGGTATTCATCTTGATGGAATTAAAACAGCTTTTTCTAATCATAAAACGAAAGTCATAATGGAATATCTATTGATGTTTGTAAACATTGTAATATTATTTGTGCCTATGAAAAACTATATAATTAAAGGAAAAAGATAATACTGCAGTAATTACTATTGAATTATATTCTATTCTTTGTATTATGAATCATAACTAAGTCTTTATTAGAATTTTGATAGTTTTATAGAAGGAAAAACAATATTGATATATGTTTTGTGTTTATATGAAAATTCAAGAAAACATATCATGAGCAAAGTCCACTTTATTCAGTCATTCAAAAAGATTTGTGGTAATATCTCAAAATAACTGGTGGTTTATATCAGTTTATTTATATTATGTATGTATTCCATGAGAGTATGAGAAGAAACACTCATTTCTGATGTTAGAAAATTTGGGACATTTGAAATGGAGAATGGTAGTATCAAAAACAGGTTTATTTAACTATGTTTACAATAAAGAAAAAAAAAATTATAAAATAACATTAAATTTGGCAATAATCTTCAAGTCTGTTATACCTGATCCAACATTAATTTTTTTACAAAAATTAAAAGATATCAAAGAAAGAGATTTGAAGTTAGCTCCTCACCTAATAGCAAATTCCACATGGAATCTTATTAATATTGGACATTAAGTGAAATGGAGAATGGTATTAAGTAATGATAGGTGCTATCTTCATATTTTTTTCCTTTTATGACAGTTGCATTTGAACTATTTTATAAATGGTTTTTAAAAGTGATGTAAGTTTTGATGATGATGCTTTTAATTTAAGTGCTTTAAATAAAACCTGTAAGACTTTAAAATTAATTATCAAAACATTAATGCTTTATTAACCAGTGGTGGAAAATAAATCTATAGCAAGATTTAGTTTGGATGATTATTTATTGGAAATTAATTTAAATGTCTTAATAGCTTTTTATGCAGAAAGATGGGTTTTGATATTGAAATAAAAAACAGACATCAATATATTGCTTTTAATAAATTAAAAGAAAAAGTATTTTATAAAAATAATGTAATCAATTCATATAAATTCATCATATATGGAACTGTTATTTTATCAGATTTATAATATAAAAAATAAACTATAAATTTGTAAATAACATAATACAAATTATTGGAAAATGTTTATTTAAGGAAGCTAAAAATAAGATGATTAGATGAGAAGACTAATTAATATATTCTTTAACTTACTGACTATAATGATATTGAATCTAATATTGCAAAAAAATACCTTCAATGAACTAGACGTGAAATGAGTGAATAAAAATGGACTAAATATTATGGTAAATTTTAACATGCTAAAAGAGTTTAATCAAGCATTTTGAAGATTATTTCAAAAATATTTTACATAAAAACAATATTGATTGTTTTATTGGAAAGATATAGCTGGTGAAAGAACATTTTGGTGAAGTATAATTAAGCAATGTATTGAATTCTTTCAGGAAAAAAAATGCTGTAAAAGAAGTTTTAAAAAATGCATTATAAAATATCAAATAAACAAACAAAAGGACCATGTATGTGTGTTTTTTGGATGTCAAATGCATTGACTGGGAAGTGAACCTGAGTCAGCTGCTTGGAAGGCAGCTATGCTAACCATTAGGCCACCAATGCTTGATGTTTATTTGTGTTTTATGGATTGTTTTCTATAATAATGCAAAATTCACAATGAACTTTTAGTTTGTTTTTTTTTTAACAATTAGAATAGAAATTAATACTAATGATTATGCTTTTAGTCTCTAGCTTTCATACTAAATGAATTTTTATAGCATTGTGTATCTAATATAAATGATCATATTATGCTCAAGACAATAACACTGCAAATATTTTTTATATTCTTGCTTCTTTCATTAAAAATATTTTATTTCATTATGTTTTGTTTTTCATGTAATGTATAATAAAAATTTTACTTTTAGCAATAAAAAGGAAAGATTTTATTACAAGGTGATTTATGTTTTGTTAAAACAGATACTGTTTGCAGATTATATATTATTTTTCCTTTCTTTTACTTTCTATCTTGGCTCTTAATTGATCCATTCAATTTATATTTAATGTTACATATAACATTTTTCTGCTGTTTGATTATGTTGACTTTTGCATTATTTATTAATTAGTTTCAATATGACACCACTCTCTATGTTACTTTAAAGTATTTATCACAGTACATCTGTTTAACTTTATCCTTATTTTTTTCAGCATTATTATAAAGAAGTATTGATTCATTATTGTTTGAATTTTGTTTTTGTTTTTTATTTTTAAATTGTTTTAGTTGATATTGTTTTTTGATACTTTTTTATTATTGTCTTTTTTTTTAAATAAAATCTTTGATATTATTTTTTTTATTCTATTTCTTATATTTTATATTATAAGTTGTTAGAAAGCACACTACAACTACCATATTATATGCTACAGAAACTTTAGATTATGCTTAATGCATAAATCCACTTTTTTCATTTTCTTAAATATATCGTAATAAATCACAAATTTGCAATTTTTTCTATCATTAGGAAAAATAAATAATAAACAATTGCACATAAGTAACTATTAAAATGTATAAAATATTATATGAGGTATGTATTTATTTCAAAAAACTAATTTTATAAATAACTTATTAGGTAAACTGAATAAATTGAAACATAAAATAGCTTAGAGAAAGAAAAATAAGAATTTTATTTCTTGACATTGTTGTATTTGGACATTTTAAATATTTTTAAAAAATCAATAAATTGGTATTTAGCTATACTTTTTTTTTTTTTAAAGGTCATTTTATATATTTACATGTTTATGCCATGAAATACTATAAGAACTACATTTATTTTTTAATTTAAATTACTAATAAAATCATCTCCAAATTTATCTATATATGTTTATATTTTATTATTTCATATTTGATTCCAATAAAGAAATATAGTTAAATTAATCTGTCTATTTAGTGTTATTTTTTTTAACTTTCAAAATTTTCACTCATCTTTTTCATTCTCTATTATTCTGGTAATTATATATTCAATCTCTTTTAAATATAGTGAATTTGAACTCAGACTTTCAAGCAACTTCAATTATCCACACTAACCCCTATATTTACAATTAAGTTCTAAGTATAAGAATGCTTGTATTTCAAATCTTTCACTCTCTTTTACAAACTTATTTCCTTACATATCCCTATGTTCAATTTCTATATATTTAAATATACATTCAAATATAACTATTTTATATTAGTGTGTATATATATATATATATTTGAAATTATATAGGCATTAATTTTACAACTCATTAACTTGATTTTTTTAATTCAGCAAAAATATTAGAACTGTCACATTTTGAGTTGCAATAATCGGAACTAATTTTTGTGCCAGTTCAAATTATTTTTATTTCTGTAGTAATTGATTAGTCTTTTAACTTGTGTCAATTTAGTTTCTTCTTTTATTTAAATATATTTTTAAACAAATTTAAATAATGAAGACAACTGCTAACTTAAATTATTATTGACTCCAAAGTACAGAAGCATTTTTTTTTTTTAAAAAAAAAATCATGTTTTAAATTGATTATTGCCGGGGGTGCGTAGAGTACTGATTTCTTATCCATTTATAGTATGAAAAAAAATGTAAAAACTAAATTTAAAAGCTAATCATACATTTAAAAAATTTTAAATATATGAACATAAACTTAAGGTGATGTGGTGTTAAAATTTTTACAATAGTGTAATGATGTGTCAAAAATAATAACGAAACAAATAGATATAGTTCTAAAATTTAAAAAGTTTAGAACATGGCTTTGACTACAGTGTGATTAGTTTCTCAGGAGGTTGCATGATATTTGAACTTCAAAATGACAAGTTGAAGGTAATATTTCCACTTAACTAATACTAAAGTAACTTTTTTCAAGATAGAATTGAGTCTACTGCTCTACTTTGCATTAAGCTGACTAGAGTGGAGAATGCTTTTAAAAATGAATTTATAAAAAAAGAAACTATGTACACTCCTAGAATAAATGCAGTATTAAATATAATAGCCCCATCATGACCACTGACATTTGGTTTCAAGTCATGTAGGGGATAACAGTAAACTTCACATTTTTAGTATATGCATGCAGCTATAATATAATTTAATTTAAAATATGATCACATTTAGATATATAATTAATAAAAAATGGAGTTGTACAGTTGTTATGAATGTGAAGTGCAGTAATAACTCTAGAGAAAAGCAACTGTATAATTTGAGAGCAGAAAATGGAAAAATAATTGGCTAAGAAATGATTTGTGGTAGTATTCATAGATGATCACACATGCAAAATGTATAAATTCAAATTTATTAATTTCTATTGACTTTAATTTTTGTTTCATACTTTTCTTGAGTACTACTAAAATCATGAATGATGAGTCCATATATGTGGGAAGAACATTTCTATATGGGGATGTACTATATGGTAATGTAAGTGAAAAAGTAAGATCTGAAAAGTATAATAAAACAAAATTTCAAAATAAATCTTCAGAATAGCTTGAATCCTATTTTTCACATCATAGCGTTCCTAATTAAAATCTGAAAAATACCACAAAACTTATATAGTAAGCTATTAGTTATATTCCCATTGTTTTCTAAGAATTCATAAATGAAGTCTTGGAGTAAAACTTGATTGTCGTAAATATACTTTAAATGTCATCTCAGAAACTAAAAAATTAATAAATTGGTATAAAAAAACAATTATGTTTAATTTCACTGCAAATACTGTGTTTCTGCTTAAAAGTTTTATTTTATTCTCACTTAATTCTGAAATCTTATATATTAGAACATTATAAAAGTTTCCAAAAATGTTCATAATAAAATATTGTTTTCTTTGAGAAATTCAAGTTCTATTTTTCCATGTTAAATAAATCCGTATTAGCTGAGGGGTCAGTGCAGCTGCCTTGCAGTTTTTGCTAGATGGTTGTTGTGGATTCGCCTCCTGGCCGATGCTACTACATATGGGAAAAAAAGTGCAACTTTTTTTCTTTTCTTTTCTTTTTAACGTATATACAATTGCATCAGAGCAAGTTAATTGTTAAATAAATAATTGTGAATATCTTTTCAGACAACAGTTTGTTCTTTTTTATATGGGTGTCCATTTTAGTTTCATATTAATAATTTACATCCAGGATTTTTAGCAAACTACATCATTTTGTACTACCTCCATTTCACTTATTAATTTATAGATATAGAATAAATACTACAAACTGAAATTATATAAAATATTTTTCACTTTTTCTATAATTATAAAAAGTATTTGAATCATTTCTTTAATCACATTGCTTTGTGAATTATTTATTACTGTAACATATGAAACTAATAAGCAGAAAATCTTTTTTAATATCTTAAAACTATATTTAAATAATAGTAATTTATTTAGTGCTAAATAATCAGTATTATTGAAGAATTTATTTTTAAAATGCAAAAAACATTTTTGCTGATTTTTAGTGAATCATTTAATTAGATACCTCATACTTTTAAAGCAATATAAAATTTAGAAGTTTTTTAGTAATTTAAATAAATTACATTGTTAGTCATGTTTATTTTTTATGAATCTAAAAGCATTTAACTAAGGCTAGCATCACTAATTTGCACCCATCAATGCTATCTACTCAACACACACTCTTTCTGAAAAAATTTTGTGCAAAAAATAAAAGGTCAAAACTTAAAACTGATAAATTTATTGTGCATTGCAAGAATAAATAAGACTCCTATGTTGATTATCTTTTACAAGAACGATCTGCTTGTATAGAATTGTGATCTTAAAGGTAATTCTGCATTCCTCACTGAGGTCTGCATTATAGGTAACTGCTTAGTTGGCCTTACAATTAACTTTTATTATCTATGACAAAACACGAAGTTTGTTAACTTTCTTTTTATTCTTTATTCTCCATAACACTTTGACAAGTAGACATTCAATGCATTGATTGACTTTATTTTTAGAATACACTACAACAAAAAATTTATAAAAATAGAAAAGTTCAAAATTTTATTTAGATTCTCATCAATCAAAAACTTCAACTTGTAATAAAAAGCTAAAATATTTTTGCAAGTTATTATGTTTAAAATATTTATTTTTTTCAAAAAAATATTGAGAAAATAAATTATAAATTAAGACTTGGCTATATATGTATAAATCTATCTCTTAAAAAATAATAATAAATAAATGCAATATATATTAAGCCAGGGGTCCCCAACCCTATGCCTGCGGGCACCATGGCGCCCGCGGACCGTTTTACGTGTGCCCGCCGCTATCTGAACACGATAAAACATTATTTATCTGATACAAATAAATTTAATTTTTAAAATTTCTTATAAATTATTGTATTATATTGTAATCAAATTGTAGGCCATACTATACTTTTACAACATAAAAATATAAACGTTAATTATATATTAAAATTGTATTTTTGAAATAAATATTTTTTTGTACATTATGTGTATTATTAATAATATCAATTATAAATTTACCTTGAAAAAATAAGTGGTGCCCGCCACCTCTCCGGTATTATAGAATGTGCTCTTAAGTGCAAAAAGGTTGGGGACCCCTGTATTAAGCAATATAGTTATATGTATTAAATTAATGATTATCAAGAATTAAAAGTGCATAAATATTATGGCAGGCAAAAAACAAAGTATTAGAAGGGACAATCACTCCAGAATCATTCACAAAATGAAAAGTGAAAGAGAAGCCACTACTTACTAGATTAATCAACTACTCTTTGAATGAGTTTTTTACTTTTTGTTTTACCCTCTTACAAAAAATAAATAAATATTTGTTTGAGATTGAAAAATATGCCTTGAACCTAGGCAGATTTACACTTCAAATCTTCTGTAAAGTAAGTAAATACGCTATCAAGTATATCACCGCGTTTCTTATTGTTATAGTACGAGGTATAGTTTTGCTTTCATTTTAAAGCAAATCTAAAACTCTGTATTGATCCCTTTATCTTTTTTTTACCACCATTCAACACTGGACACAATATATATGCAGCATTGTTTAAGAGTAGAATTATCTAAAAAGTTTTAAAGCATTTTCACAAAACTTACTCTAATGTAAACTAAGATTTTTAAAAAAATGTCGTGATCAAAACTTTTGTTTATCTATGTTACATCTGATCAATATCTTTTATTACTGAAAAAAAGACTATAAAACCAATATCCAACTTTTTTAAAGAAAATCGTTGCGTCTTTTATTTTTAATCAAACCACAAATTAATTAAAATGATTTTATGTTGAAGTTCTATTATCAATTTGTAACCAATCATCATTACCTTTGTTATCTTTTTTTTTTCTTTTTCAGTTCAATTTGTATTATATGTTACTCTTATTCAATCTTAAAAAAATATTAAGAGATGTAAATGCTTGGGTATATATATATGATTACAAAATATTATTAAATGCCTGTGTATATGTTGGGTTTGGTCTGAATTGCAGGCTTCATGCTCAAAACCGTCAATAAAAATATGAACATTCATTAAATACAGATGTATATAGATAAACGTAGTTAATACTGTGTTGGTCATGCCAAATGACTGGACTCACTTCTAGCTGTATATTAGCTTGCCTCATAAGTTCTAGTCTTAAATTTCTT
The DNA here is from genome assembly GCA_028023455.1 of Epiperipatus broadwayi. Lineage (NCBI taxonomy): Eukaryota > Metazoa > Onychophora > Udeonychophora > Euonychophora > Peripatidae > Epiperipatus > Epiperipatus broadwayi. The sequence goes on along the minus strand of JAQFVV010012396.1, from coordinate 2,369,256 downwards.
TAGCTGTACTGGATGGCTTGCCACAAGTTTATTAAATAACTCTTCCGGCTTTACTAGAAAGCTTGACTCGAGTCTACCATAGTTATACAGCTTCCAGTCCTATCATGGATGTGCCTCTCTGTGTAGATGTATCAGCAGTGAATATAATAGAAATACCCTTGATATTGGAAGTGGTTTCAATGGAGAGCATATTCATTTATTCGGGTAGACAGATGTTCTCTTTCTTAAGATCGTGTACTGATGCTTAGGTTAGACAGATATTCTCTCTGGCCTGCTTCCAAAAAGGCTGATTATTTCTTGCCAGATTCCCTCCCTATTTGGCAGCAATCAGATTCAGAGAGCCTAACCAATGGTAGGATTTTATACACATGTTTACACATTGGCCATGTTTATATATTGGTTATCCACATATTTACACATTGGTTAGTGAAATGCATGCTCAATCCAATCAGATAAGGAAGAAATTTGGACTAGTCCACTTTTAAAGGCAAGGTCAGATATGACATCCCTTTCCCTCAATAAATTTAGCCCTGAAAAACATAGTCATTGAGATGAGCTGGATGACATGTCGTCTACTTTATTAGTTTCTCAGGTTTATTGCTGTTCTTGTCTTGTTCATCTTCTTTGTTTGATGGTCTTGTTGCTGGTTATTTGCCTGGGTTGTGGTTTTCAGTTCAGTAGTCATCATTTCAGCTTGATGTAGTTGTTTCTGTGTGATTCAGTCTCAGTTGTTTTAGATAGCAATGATGTTGATATCCATCTGTTGTTTCTACTACAATGGTGTAGAGTGCTTTTAGTTGTGTAACCACTGCTAGTATCCATTTTGTGGATCATAGTTCATTCTGAATTTGATCTGATTGCCTATTTGCATTTTTATATTGTCTTTTCCTTTTTACCACAGTTTGGATTAGGTTTCAGGACTGACAGATTAGGTTTGGGCCACTGGACTGTTTTGTCTTTTTCTGGCATATTTTGATTTATTTTGCTTAATGTTGTGACCTGGTTCACTTTTGTCATTGCAAAACCTAAGTGACTGAATCTGTCATGATCTAATAAATTACTATGATTACCTGATGCCACTACCAGTGTTAGATGTTTAGTTTTGTAGGCATTGTAATTCTAATTGTTGTTTAGCCAACAGTTTAATTTTATTGCCCTGATAGTCTGAGATTGACTTGCTTCTAGGATGCAGCTTATATTCATTATTCTTATTAATGATAGCCCAGGTCTTTTTTGAAGCAATAGACACTGCATAACCTATGTCCAGTTCTATTCTAACTAGCATATCATTAATTATAATACTATGAATAAATCCAAAGTGATCCTCTTTAATATTATTTATACAGGCAACTTGTTTATTTTTCTTATAATTGCTTTTGCTGTTTTTTGGAATGGATTTCCCATTCTCATATTCACTGTCTCTCTTTTTAATTGCAGATATGCAGCCTTTATATGTCCAACTCATTTGCATGCTAAATTATCTGAGCTGACTGAGTATATGTCCAACTCATTTGCATGCTAAATTATCTGAGCTGACTGAGTGTCTGCCCGACCCAGTGTTATGCTTTATTTTTTGCACATCATACTTAGAAATTTTTTTTAATCGGGTTGCTTGAGTAACTATTGATTCTGCTAGTACTGCTTGAGACAAAGCTGATTCAAAATCTAAATCCAGCATCATTAGTAGTTTGAGTTTTTGTTTGTGATTGTTTATGCCCCAAATAAAATGATCACAGAGCGCTTCATTCAGGAAGTCTCTGAACTTGCACTTTAATGCCAATGTCTGGATTTGTGTTGCAAACTCTCTGACTTTTTTCACTTCTACTTGATTACAGAGATTGAAATAATATTTCTGCATTATTCTCAAAGATTTTGCAGAAAAATAATCAGTGAGAGTCACTAACTTTTATCAAAATTTAGGTCAGCTAATGTTTTTGCTGGAAATTGGGATTTGAGTATCTCATAAGTTTGAGGACCTATTATGATCATTAATGTGGCTAATTTTACCTCAGGCTTTTTGATCTGATTAACTTGCAGGTAAAATATCAACAACTCTTTATAGCTTGTCCAGCCCTCAGTCTGAGCTGGATCAAATGCTTCCATAGAGCCAGTAGAATTAGCCAATGATTTATTTCTCTCTTTTTAACTTGTGAGAGAAAGAATAATTTTTTTATTTTTGCAAGTTATCGGTCATAATTTTAATTTTTTTGAGTTACCACTCATAATTTTAATTTTACAGCTACAGCTTGTACCTATCTAAGAAATTGATTTTTATTTTTTATCGAGTTACCACTCGAAAAAATCGATAATGACAAAGCTAACAATCCACTACATTGAGCTTCTGTCACTTTGTTGTGAGTAAAGCTCTCATTGTTGGATGAAGCTTTTAATTAATATGGCTCTATGTCTGTGGTCAATTTTTCCATATTTCAAACAGATTTAAGTGGTTTTACTAATCACCATAATATAAATACCGTGAATGTCTTTAGCTACACTCATGTATTTCCTTTATTTTTCCAGACAATTCTGTTGGAATTGGCTTATTTTATACTATTTTTCCAATCAATGGAAAAAAATATTTTTTTTTGTCTCTGCCAAATCTGTTGTGTATTCAGGAAGATCTAAGTGATATATTTTATCACTAATTTGTAAAGACAGCAAATCTATTTGCTTTGCATTTGCTTATTTTTTTCAAACTGCCGAATCTGATTTTTATTCTGGCAGAATAATGATTTTAATATGACGAATGTCTTTAATATTTACTCTATACTTTAGTCAAACTGTGCCATATCTGTTGTGTTTGGTCTGAATTGCAGGTTTCAGGCTCAAACCAACAGTGATATCAATAAAAAACTATGAACACTCAATAAATACAGTTGTACATAGATAAATGTAGTTAATACTGGGCTGTTCATGTGAATGATGGGACTCACAGCTGTACATATTAGCTTGCCTCATTAGTTCTAGTCTTAACTCTTCTGGATATTCTGGACAGCTGTCTCAAGTTTGTTAAATGACTCTTCCAGCTGTACTAGACAGCTTGATTTGTATCTGCCATAGTTATAGCAGTTTCCACTGCTATCATGGACTTGCCTTACTGCATAGACATATTGGTAGTGAATATAGTAAAAATATCTTCACTGTTGGAAGTGGTTTCAATGAAGAGTATGTTCAGTCATTCGGGTAGACAGACATTCTCTCTCTTAAGAGCATGTAATGTCATTTATATTAGACAGATGTTTGCTCTGGTTTGCCTCCAAAAAGGTTGACTATTTATTGCCAGATGCCCTCCCTTGCTAGTAACAGTCAGATTCAGAGAGCCTAACCAATGGTGGGATTTTATATACATGATTACATCTTGGCCATACTTATGTTTCATCTTTTGTCCATGTTTATACATTGAATATCCACATGTTTACACATTGGTTAGTGGCAATGCATGCTCAATCCAACCAGATAAGGAAAGAATCTGGACTAGTTCTCTTCTGAAGGCAAGGTCAGATATGACAGTATATAAAAATATAAAACATATACTCATCTTTAACTGGGTTTACATTTTATGTCTAGTTTAGGAATATAATTTTTATCCTAATAAATAATTAGTATTAATCATTAATGTAATTATTTAAAGTGGATGGCATCAAAGATGTGTATGTAGGAAATTTAAGATTTGTAGGTCAAATTATAGTAGTGTTTACATATATGAATGTAAATATTATGAAATGCAAATATGGAAGTCACAATAGATCTGTAAGTCATGTACAAATGACACTCATGCATCAATAAATGTAAAGGATAAAATGAAACATCTAATCTTTGAGATTCCAGTGATTTAATCATTTATTTATTAACTTTATTTTCTAACAAATAAGTTCTTATATTTGCATTTATAATTGTTTGTTTGTGTATGGCTTCTGGGTATGTTGTTATATTATTTAAATTTTATATATATGTATGTGGTCATAATTTTAAATGTAACATTATAATATATCTAATAAATTAAACTGGAGTTAACTTATAAAATTTACCCATACCAATCTTAATTTTTTCAATAAATTTTTTTTTAGAAAAAACATGCTGTTTCCAATTCCAGTATCAGTCTAACATGCAATAAATGGTTTTTCATATATCTTTGAATTTTAACACTGAAAATTTAATAGCTGATATGTAATTTTTGATTTAACATTTTGTTTGCATATGGTCTAAATATTTCATTACATTATCATTGTATCAACAGAATAATTATTCAATGATTTAAATCTCATTTTATTAACTTTTTTTTATATTGACCTTTATAGATTAAAGATAAATCCTCACTTCCATCTTTTTTCATGCACATGACTTTTTCATTGCAAAATCATATATTCTTGAACTATGTATTAACATAAAGTAAAATTTGAAGTATGTATTGCAATATTTTACTGATTACAACTACACAGTCTATTTGTGCTTGCAAACATTTTTAATCGCTGCATTTAATTCTTTTTCATAATTTTTAAAGTGCTCCAATAATCTTTTTTTATTTTTTATAATATAAATTTAACAAATTTTAATAGTCTTTTAATTAAATTAACAACGTTACATTTTTTTGTATCAGTTCTATATATCCAGAAAATTGTTTATTAAGTAAAATTGATACATGAGTATTTTATTATATTTTTTACAACCATTTTTAAAAACAGTATCAGCAATAAATTTTCCTAATTCTTTTATATTTTTCAATTAATTAGGTATTAATAAAATATTTAGAAATTTTATAATGAAAATCCGTAAACGATATTCATAAATGAAAATGTTAAAAAGTTAAAACTTGTAATAATAAAATTTTAAAATTGTAAATAAAAAAAGAGTATTTATAGAGGAAATTAAAAAATGAGATAATTGAAATTAGTATATACATTGAGGCTGGGGAGTTATAAAGATTATGTATATTGGTAGGACATATGGAGAATAAGAAAAAATAAACAAAGAAAAAAATCAAGAGAAGAAAAAATTGATTGAGGATATAAATGAAGTATTTACAAGTGTCTGAAAGCAAGAGCAATGAATAGACATGGAATTTATGTAAAAAATCTTTCTTTTTTTAAAAGATAATTAATAATGGTAACGAAATTACTTTTTAGATATAGTAAATAATTAACTTTACTTTTCTTTTTTTTTTTTTTTTGTAAATACACAAAGCAAATTATAAAAATAAAGTCTAATATTATGCAATAAAAATATGATTTCCAATAAATTTTATAATAAATTTCAAAATTTTACTGATATCTAAATTATTTTTAAATTTATACTCATTTGAGTTGCATTATTGTGCAGTGACTTTAAAAAAATGTAATTAGAAATTTCCATTACGTTATATAAAATGAAAAATAAAATGTATTGTTTGTGTATTTTGAGTTTAAACTTATATACTTTGTTTGCATCATATAAATTTAAACTGCAATGCAGGATTTGATAGTCCAAAATATTGGCTTATATCTATGGTTGTTTATGTCCAAATAGTAAAATATTTTTATGCATCAGCTTTAAGTATTTCTCTGCAGAGCACAGACTTCTCCAATATCCTCTCATAGAAAAATAGTGGTGGGGTAAGCAATTTTTATTAAGCTTATTAATTGTTAGAGAGTAAATTACTGATTCTTATTTCATCCATTACCTAAAAATAGATATATAACTAATGGTGAATGAATTAGTTATGGGATGATTATCTGAAGAAAAAATTCTAAGCTTATTTTTTAAAAATTTACAGTTTGGATTTGAACTCAATTTGTAGGCATGATATATGAATTGCTTCAATGAAGTCCTTTTATTTGAAAATTATTACAAAGTATAAATATCAAAACTTAGAATTTATATTTATGCTTTGTATTTTAGTAATATATTTAACCAAAAATTATAATTACATAGGGCAAAAGAGAAAACCAATATACTATATCTCTTTGTGAACATATATATATATATATTAAGGATTTGAAATTTCAGTGATCAAATGCGTTATAGTATAAAGCAATGACACATATTTATAGATAGTCATGTTTCAATCAGGTTAGTATAACGCAATATTTCAAGAGATATTATTATTCTCTCTTCTTCAAGTATTACTGATCTGAAGAAGAGAGAAAAATATTATCACTTGAAACATTGGGCTATATTTTAACCTATGTGCTATTATTAACAGTTGAATATGTTGAAAAGTTTAAGTAAAGTTTGAATTTTTCTAAAGACATTTTTCAGTTAATATTAGATGGTGGAAATAGTTAAACATATAACTAAAATACTATTAAAAAAAATTTACTATCTTTAATCTTTATCAAGTTAGTTCTTTACTTAATAAATTATTAGTGATATAATAATAATAATAATAATAATAATAATAATAATAATAATAATAATAATAATAATAATAATAATAATAATCATCATCATCATTATCATCATCATCATCATCAAATGATTCATTGCATAAAAGTCAAGTGATATTCAGATCTATGATCAAAGAATCTTTAATTTTTGAATACATTATTCTATCACTGCATTAATCCAAGCAAGTCATTAAATTATTAATTTTAATGTACAAGATTTATGAATAGATCTTAAGTATCTCTAATTTCTTGCTTATTTTACTTAAAAAAAATTACTGACTTAATTATCTGGAAGTATATATGTTTATGATGAATCATAATGTGTAAATTTATTTATTCTTTCAACTTTATGTGTTGTTGCTATTTTTATTCAGCTTGTATTTATATTTTTTTATAAATATCTTAGACTATTACACATTTTTTAAATTTATTTTAAAAAAAGCATCTTTAGGCATTTGCTCTATGCTATAGCAAAATGTCCGATTCAGAAGTGTAAGACCCTCAGATTGATTATCTATTCTATCACTTTCAATGCTTAAACTTCTTAAGGATTCTCAAGCAATAAAGTTATTTTATTATTTATTTATTTTTACTTCTTTATTACAAATATAATTAAATATTACATTATGCTTGAAAACATTGTTCTTAAATCTTCATGATTAATTTAATATTTGGACTGTTTTCTTTTTGTTTCTTATTTCTGTCAAAACTAAAAAATATTATTATTATTATTATTATTATTATTATTATTATTATTATTATTATTATTATTATTATTATTATTATTATTAATATTATTATTATTGTCGTCGTCATTGTTGTTGTTGCTGCTGCTGTTACTACAACTACTTCAGAAAAAAAGTATTATTGTGTCCTATGTTTTAATTTTGTTTATTTTTAAATACAATTATAATATATATACTTAAGCTAAATGTAATTAGAGGAGATTTGAACCCAGATTTTCAGGCTCCCTTCAGTTATCCATTCCATATTACACAACCAATACACATGACCACATATATGTGAAAAAGTATAAATGCTCTCCAATATACATATTTTGTGTTGAACCAGAACTCATCAGTTGATCCAGATGATGATCTTCCACACACACACATACACACACATATGTATATAATCAGTACTCAATTTATATTAAGATAACCTATCTTTAAATTGTAATGGACAGGCTTCAATCTTCTCTACTCTCCAATTCTTCAGCTATCCATATCATTGAAAATCTGATGATGGCATGTTCAAAGTTCTTATTTGTCAATTTATTTGTCATATTCATGTTCACTAAGTCATTCTGACTCCTCATATGTAGGACCATAAGACAATTTAAGTACACAGAATATGGATGGACAAAATACAGGCTGAATCTGTAATATTTAAAAAACTAGCTTAAGTATAATACTTAAATATTATATTACAGATTCAGACCAGGCTGTATTTTTGCTCATTCCTCTTCTGTGTATTTAAATGATTCTAAGTTTCTGCATATGAAGGGTCAGCATGACTTGGCCAGCATGGATCTGACAACAAAATTGGCAAACAACGATTTTGACCATGCCATCATTAGATTTTCAATGATATGGATAGCTAAAGAGTTGGAGTGTGGAGAATATTGAAGGTTGTCCATTAAAATCTTAATGTAAACTGAACTCTGATTATGTATATGGAGGGGGGTGATCATCCACCAACTGATAAGTGCTGGTTCAGCACAAAATATGTACATTGGAAATAATTTATCTTTTTTACATGTATGTGATCATGTATATTGGTTGTATACATTGGAGTGGATGACTAAAGTGAGTGAAAGTCTGGGTTCAAATCTCTAATTTTGTTTATTTTATAAATATAAAAGTACTGAAACAGATATGAGATTAAAATAAAAGATTGGATTAAACTGAAGAAAATTAAAATAAGAACTTGTTCTTTAATAGCAGCAGACAAAATGTCAAGTACATAAATCCAAAAATGATGTTTTGGATTAAGATACCCATAAATGGGTAAAATATCTTTTTCAGTGGTTTTAGCACTTTTTTATCATTTAATTCTCTAACTAAGAAATTAGATGCTCTTTTATTAACCAAGATGAATCAATTACTTGTATTGGCTATGGTCAGCTTTTTAAAAGAAAAATATTAAACTGGATTATAACCAGAACACATTTTGTATAGATATTTTGTTTTAGAATAACAATTCAGTAATACTAAAGTATTTTAAAGTAATTAGAATTGTATAAAATTTAGAATATACTTTAATGTTAGTAATATCTTTTATTAAATTTCATTACATTGTATATATATATTGTAGTGCTCTAAAACTTGTGGTGAAGGAATTAGAATTCGTGAAGTAAACTGTTATCGCAATAATACAACAGTGACCGGATGTGATGTTGCCATAAAGCCACCAGTGACTGAAATTTGCAAAGCACCTGATTGCCCATTGGATACAGCAGGTAATTGAACATTTATTATTTTTACAAAAGGCTTTACACATTAACTAAATAACTTCTAGATATATATTAGAAGTAATTTATAAGAATATTTAGAGTATTAAACATACTTCTGTTTTTTAAATAAATAAATAGCATGCTTTTTATATTTGAAAAATTATTTATTTTAGTATCATAATCATTATTATTAGTAGATACTTGTAAATGATTGTAGTCATTTTAAGGGCAAAAGCTTAAAAAATCTAAGAGAAAAAAATTAAAGCATAAATTAAAAATGGTACTTATGGTCTTATGCATAAATACACATTCATATATATTGTTATTAACTACTGATATAACAAATTAATTAAAATTATGCAATAAAAAGAATGGTACAATCTAATTAAGAAATATAAAAAGCAATATAAAAAATCAATTAATCCGTTTTATTTATTTAACTATATTATCATGTGTTGTTTAACCACCAATTTGGTAAAATGTTAGAGAATAAAAGTTCATCCAATTTTTTAAACAATAATATATTAATATTATATCTAGAAATCTGTTGTTTCACTAATCTACTATATTTACTGAGTTGACTACATAGGGCATTGATTCCTTAATAAGAACAAATTTTTATTTTCCAAAAATCAGTTACATAATTTATTTATAATAATACAGAGCTAAATGGTTTGTGCCAAATGCTTTTTACTAGTAACAAAGAATGCTAAAAACAGGCAAAACTCTCCATACAGTAGTGCCACTCAATGCAAGCCAGAGTAATCAATGGATGCCACAAGGCTTGTGCATAAAATCCCTATATAGTGCCTACCCATCCAATATCCCCAGACTAGTTTCTGGTTTGTGGCCTTTGTCAGTGAGGAGCCTTGGATCTGAGAGCACTGCACCTGGATCTTAGGTTCTAATGCAACCTTCCAGCAGTCACCTTTTATCTCTAACTACAAAACTATGAGAATAAAATTGAAAACACTATAGTATTTTCAATCTAAGCTCATTAGCTTATATAATCATATAGATCTAAACTCAGTTCAGTACCCATATATTTTGGTGTCTTTGGTTCTTTAATAACCATAGCCACCACTATCCTATTAGGCAGGATTAGTATTAAATCACTAAACATCACATGATCACCATTTCTTATGCTTGCTCATAGTTGATATGGATTTTATGCACAAGCCTTCTGGCATGCATTGATTACTCTGGCTTGCACTGAGTGGCATTACTATATGGAGAGTTTTGCCTGTTTTAATAACAGTTATGAGCAAGCCTAAGAAATGGTGATCATGTGATGTTTAGTGGTTTAATAAAGAATGTTCAATAATGAATACATTATGAGCAATAAAAAGAGTACTTTTAATATTATATTTGTCTAACACTGAATGTAATTAAATATTTCTACTTATATTACAAGTTTAACAATTGATTTAAATGTAAAAGGTCATAGTGTTTTATTTTATTATAATATTTTTTTATTTATAATTATTCTTAATTTTGCAATTACTCATGTTAAGAGTTTATAAGTAATTATAATATATAAAACCACTAAAACATCGCATTATCACTATTTCTTATGCTTAAACAAGTTGTTAAAACAGTATGTGGTACAATGCACTGTGACCTTTCCTTATAAGGAGTCAGGAATTTCTCATCCACTATGACCAGAGAAACCTGTTAGCCACTTTATCTTTCCTTTCCATTCACCATCATAAGTTTTTCTCATATTCTTCTCTATTCTGCTCCATCCCATTTCTACAACATAATTTTTGTCACCTCCATGGCCTTATATTTAAATCTCATATGTTTTCCCAAACCCAGCATAAGAGCAACAGACTCTGCCTACAGTAGTGTCACCAGTGCAAGTCATAGTAATCAATGGATGCAAGTCATTAGCTAGAAACTAGTCTGGGAATATTTTATGACTAGGTACTAGATAGGGATTTTATGAACAAATTTTCTTGCATCCATTGATTACAATGACTTGCACTGGGTGACACTGCTGTATGGAGAGTTTGTTACTGATTATAGTATTGTAGAATATGCCCATTTGTTTAAATGGTCACATAAAATTCATGTTGCAAAATGATTTTTGATCAAAATAATTTCATTCTTGGCCATATTGATTTATTTTCTAATTTTCTCAACTGAGAATTTATCCAGAAAGCTTTAGTTCAAACTACATCAGTCTCATCAATGATTCAAGTGGGTAAGATATAAAAAAATGACATGCTAAAACAATGTGAAACAAAAAATGACAATCAAAAAAAGCTCCCACTAATGATGACTAACATCTATTGCTTGCTTACTGTGATCTGTTGTCTCAAGTGCACTTGGACATGAAACTTTACTTAGATTTTATCATCTATGCCCTTAGTTTGTCAATTATTGCCCAATCTTTTATTTTTCTCTTTTCAATCAATAGAATTTTTTACACTTTAATTTTCTTCCTATTGGTGTAGTTTTAAATATTTCTTTAAACAGTTTGTTAAAGTATATTGTAAATCTTTAAAAAACCATCTTACTTTTTTCTGAAGTTTTTTTTTTGCATATATTGACATAGTAGATAGTGATAAGACCTGCATATATACTATTGCATATGTAATATTTTACAAATAGGACTTCATAACTTTCAAAGTTTCTTTTTAAAAAGTCTTTAAAAATAAGCAAACAAATCTTCACTATTAAATTTACTTAATTTTAGCAATCACTCGTAAACAAATATAGAAATTCCAGCTCCAGAAAATAAAATAAAATATGGAAATACAAAGTACAAAAAAATAAGTGAGACTTGTATCCATGAAGCACAAACACATCTGATTTACATTATGCACCAATCCTTTAGTCTGTTAATATGAAATTTTGCTGCATTGTCTTCTAACTTCTTGTGCAATAACCTTTATATTTGAAAGACAATCTCTGTGCTCTGTATTGTATTTTATTCTCATCTATATCCTAATAAAAGCATTTAATTCTACAAATGTTTAAGAGTCTGTTTTAAGTGAACCTGATGATGTAAATCAAGTATGCCTCTTTGATAAAGTCCATGCTCAAATTTATCATAAAATATTTATTAGAATGTCTGTTACTATTGATTTATATGCCCCAATGAAAATGATTTGCATTTGCAAAAGTGAATTCAATAACAGAACATCTAGAAAGCTAAAAGATATACTGATTAGTTTTAATTATAAATTTATTAAACGCACATTGATTACGTAAGTAATATTTACTGAGGCTACAACCTCGATAATATGCATATAAAATGCGATAGTAGGGACCTCTACAGGTGTTTTAACCACAAGCTTATGCTATGGAAGACCCCCTCTTTTCTTCCATAGCATAAGCTTGTGGTTAAAACACCTGTAGAAGTCCCTACTATCGCATTTTATACGCATATTATCGAGGTTGTAGCCTCAGTAAATATTACTGATTAGTTTTGTAATTTTGTCATTATGTTTTTTACAAACTTTTGAGACATCTTTAAATTAAAAAAATTTAGTTTATTTATGATAAATCAATAAGGAGTTTATGCCTTTTTTCTATACAATAAATTGAGCAAATTTTTAGCTTTCTATATAATTATTTTTGCAGCAAATATATCACAAGGATAAAGTATTCTAACTATTAACTAATTACATAAGAAGCAATACTCTGAAATCTGTAATGTACCTTAACATTTTATCTCAAAAAAACTATCAAAATATTCAAATTTATTATCATCATCAAGGTAATAACTTTCAAATTCCAAAACATTTATTTAATATATGTGTTTGTGAATATTATGTATGTTTATATTATAAACATAGATAGAAGGGAAAGAAAAATCAAAAACCATCTTCACACATTTAGTGCCACTAAACATCACATGATCACTATCTCATACTAGCACATAATTATTATTAAACAATTCAAAAACGAAACAAAACTCTCCATATAGACAGTTGTTTTGTGGGCCTGTTGGCTAAAAGAAAAATGCTAAGCTTACATAAAATCTGAAAAGTTTCACATTTTGTCAGATTTGACCTCTAGTTTATGGAAAGGCAAGCAAGATGAAATACTAATTATATCATGAGACTTTTCTTTATGTTAAATACTTATATAACTAACAATGATTTAATATATCATCATTACAACACAAAATTAACTTATATAATAGATCTTCAGAGCTTTAAAAAATAAATCATTATGTTCCACTGTGCATCACTACTGAAACCTGAATTATGTTCTATTTATCTTACATTATTTTTTATTTTAAATTATAAAATAATTTTCAGTCATGAAATCACAAGTATTTGGTTTAAATTATTTAATGTAATATTAAACACCAATAATAAGATAAAATATCAGATTTCACTATAACTTTTATTATTGTAAATAAATAAATAAATAAATAGCTAATTTTGCAGATGTGTAATGAAATATTATAATTACCAACATTTAAGATGCCATAATAAACAAATAGATGTTAACATATTATATTTACATATATATACATACCTGCATATAAAGAAACACTACAATGGTCAAACATCTGTATGCCATTTTTATGTGATCTGAGATTTGAATTGAGGTAAAACTTTTGAAGTTTAAATAATCTTAGGATTTTTTTTGAGGTAGTCATCTTATATTCATCTCAGGAAGCCATCCAATTTTTAATTGGTAAATGGATATCTAAGTGTTCTTAGCTGGAGTGTGAAATTTAAAAAAACTTTTTATACTATTACCAACTGACATTTAACTAGATTGGACTGTCCAATGCTATTTTACCACTTGTATATATTATAGTCCAATTAAAAAATAAAAATTGCATTAGGAATTTAAATTTTAAATGATAATAACTAGGGATCTATAAACATAGTGAAAAATATATAAAAAAATAAATAAATAAATAAAGGGAAGCTTTTATTTACAAATCTTGATTAATGTTTCCATTTCAATTCTAAGTTCATAAAACTCGACTTTTACTCAGTAAACAAATGCTTGTTTTAATGACAATAAGTAATAAATAGCATTATCAAACTCTATAGTTTTCAGGCATTTCTATTTTGGGAGACAATTGATGATGAGAATGTTGAGACTTATAATAATTAAGAATGGCAGTTACCTTATCATCATCAGTCAATCACTTTAAAAAATAACTGCATAGTTTATCATTTATGTATTCATTTATGATGGTTGCTACATGTCTTCATTTGCAAAACAATTCTATGTTGTTGTTTTGTTATCTGGAAATAATCCATTAAATTTTGTAGTAGATTCTTTTTTAATTTGATTTTTGCATAATTAAAATAGTTTGAATTTCATCATCTTTATTCAAATACATCATGATCTGTAAAAATATAAAATCTCTAATGCTTTAGAATATGAGTTATCTGCAGGAGTAAGTTTATAAGCTAAAATTATAATAGTTTCTTTTTTTTTTTGGTTGTTTTTTTTAAATAAATGTATTTAGAAATATTAATATCTTAAAATGGTATTTATTATTATTATTATTATTATTAACTATTATTATTATTATTATTATTATTATTATTATTATTATTATTATTATTATTATTATTATTATTATTATTATTATTATTATTATTATTATTATTATTATTATTATTATTATTATTATTATTATTATTATTATTATTATTATTATTATTATTATTATTATTATTATTATTATTATTAAAAATTAAAATTAATTAAATTATTACACAAGGGTCTTTGTTCATCCTGATTGTTTCTGGTAAAATAATTTGATGAGTAAATTCATGGTAAACAGACTTAAATTCTCATAGCACTGCATTTAGTCTGCAGTGCTTACTTTTATATATTGACATGTCACTTAATGAACAGTTTACATATTTATTTTAAAACATAAACAAAATTATGAATTAAATAAGCACAAAAGTTATAATTTTAAATGAGAAATAACCATAAAAAAACTAAATTATGAATATAAACAACCCAGTATATTTTTTCTCACATATTCAGTTGGTGTTTTGTTTTTTTACAAAAAATAAATAAAAACTTGCTTTTTTTTCTCTTGTAAATCTGTCATTATAAAATTTAAAATATAGTTAAAATATAGATTTGATATACATAGTGAGAGATAGTTCTTTTACTATAGTTCTAGATTTCCACATAATTAGTAATAAAGATTTGACAGTATTTTTCAATTTTTTCATTTTTTGTAAATTAAAAAAAATAGTTTTATTTTTTATTGTTATATGTAAAGCTGAGCAACCTTTGAACAATCATTATCAACAGTATTCTATCTCATGAACAGACCCAGGGAGTAGTCACATCATTACTTCATTTATTTTCTACTCTATTCTCTTCATTGCCCGGCTCTTCAATTCCAGACAACTCTTTCCATATCTTATATCACCCAACAATATCAATCTTTTCCATCATTTTTTCTTGCTTCTGTTCACCATTCCTTTCAAAATATCTTTCATTAAACTACTTTCTTCTTTATATATCTCCAATTCAGTTTTTTTTTCTATTTCTAATTTCCTCAATCTTCTTTTTACATTTACTCTTTTCAAAATTGTATTTATTTTATTCATCTAAGGAATTTTTTTTCACTCTTCTTCATGTGGAATTTCAAATGCTTGCAATATGTTCCTAATTTTATTACTCATTGTCCACATTTTACAACCATACATTACTACATTCCACACATAGCATTTAATTAATATTTTTCTTAATTCTCTTTTCAACAGTCTACAAAATATTTTCTTTCTCTTATGAACAGAAATGTTTTTTTTAGTTTTCATCTTGTATTACAAAAATTAAAAAATAATTTGAAGTGCATGTACTTTCATAAAATTATATTAATGATTTTTAATTTGGGCTTTTACTTGTAGTTGATGATTAATTATTTCCTCCATATATTTTTATTAGAGTTTTAGGTACTCTACGGTAACCTCAAATAATAGCTAATATTGATATTTTGTTCACATTTAAGCTATAAATATAGCATATTTATAAATATAAAATGTATTGATATCATATAGTGACTGTAAACAATACACTGATATTCTATACATTTTGCATAACCAAATTTCAAATTATAAAATATGACAATAGAAACCTCACAGGACAAGTTTCAAAGGAACCAACTTTATTATAATTCAACTAGTGTTTAAATGAAGGTAACTTTGTAATGTATTAGTTGCATAAATGAATATGCTAAACACTTAATATGGAAGTAATGAAATTGGTTTTTAACTTTTAAATCAATTATGTATCATTTTCACTTATATATTATGAAAAAGTTTAAATATTTTCTGATCTTTTGATTTTTGAAGTAAAAAAAAATTATTTTTTTAAATATTTGAAATTGAACAAAATAATATCCTATTATGGATGCATTTTGCACAACTTAGACATTAGAAATCACAACATTTAGTTTAATTTTTTAATTTATAATAAATGCGACATATAGAAAATATTTCAGCATTTAATTTTTTTTTTTTTATTTAGTTCAAAAAATAAAGTGTTTGCTATTTAAGATAAACAGTTGTGTGTCTGTGTTAGCAAAATATTTTAACACTTTTTTCTTTCAAATTCAATCTTGATAAATATATATACCTATGTAACACACGAATATATCAAGAGATCTAAAGAAAAGAATTAACCAAAAAAGTGTTGCTTTTTGATAATAAATAATGTTAAGATTTTAAAAAAAATACAACTTATGGAGTGAAAAAAAAACTGACAGAAAAATTCTTCTAAAAAAAATAGATTTTCAGTTTTAATGTTATTTGCTTTAATTTTATAATAATCCTTAGAATTAAACGCTAAAATAAAAAGAGCAAAAAAAAAAATTAAAAATTTATAAATTATTGTTTTACCCAAGTTATTCTTTGTGTCTTAAATGATTCATTTGCGCTTTGAGAATCTAATTAGTTATTACGTTTCTTCTGTACTTATCTTATTAAACCAATTACTTTACTTATAATTTCCATTTAAAGAAATATATTGTGAAAGTGGCTGCCAGATTACATAAAATCCTCTAAGCATTTGCTCTCATTTGATCTTCAAAACTAAATCCAAAATTTTATTATTCATCTCTCTTGCGATCTCTTTTATGGTAATTATAAATAAATAAAAAAGGAAAGTAATTAAATAGCCTTAAAAGTTTTTATTTATTTATGTAGAATCCCCACTCCCTCTTTTCTCCTTTCTCTCGTTTTTCCATCTCATTTTTTCTTTTCTCTTTCTTTTTTTCTCATATTTATATTTTTTATTTTTTTATTAAATGAGTTATAATAAAAATTGACTTTATAATTTTTTTAAATTGTTATAAGTGTTGCCTAAATTAATCTCTTTTTTTTTTAACTCTTTTTTTTTTTTTTTTGTAAATAAATATCCTTTCCTAATGTCTCCAACCATAACAATTTTCTTATATTTTTTTAAGTTTTATAATAAATAAACGTTTGTATAATGAGATATTCAAAAAATAAACGTACATATCGTTTATACTACATAAATATATGTGTGTATTTGTACCTATACTAGTTTCATTAGGAAATAAATGTTTGTTTTATCCCTAATATAACATTTTATTTATTTAATCAACATATAAATTGATTTAAGTGTTTATAAGTATGCTATAAGTTAACTTTGTGTTTATTTAACTGGGAAAAAAGGAAAAAGGCTTTTTTTTTTAAATATATATTCCAAAACAATTGGCATTCATATAAAACAAATGGTATTATGATGAAGATATTATTATGTCAGAATTGTACAATCCACATGAAAATCATCCAAGCAATCCTCATGTGCATTCCACATTCTAACATCATAGAATTAACAACATTTTCTTTTTGTAATCTGCTGAGACTCTATTATAGATTATTTAACCTTAATTAATTTACTGATTGCAAAATAATGACAAATGCTAAATATAATGAGACACTACAATTTATTCACACACACACACACACACACACATATATATATATATATATATATATATATATATATATATGTGTGTGTGTGTATGTATGTAGATATATAATCTATGGGAACTATATATTACAACATACACAATAGCATAACAGATTGCAATCTATGGGAACCATAAGTATATTTTACCTGTAATTAAACTTACATGTTTATTTTACTGCCCTGTCAATTTATTTAAGCAAGGTAATATGATTAGCTATTTATGGATTCTCTAATTAATCTTATGGACAGGTAATATATGTTTTATGATTAGCTATTTATGGATTCTCAAATTAATTCTACGCATAAGTAATATATAGTACAAGACATTTTTTAATTGTTTCTGAACAATTCTAAACTTGCTGCATAGACCAATGATCACAACTATTTATTATAATAATTTTAAGATTTAATAAACCTACAGTTTGAGGATAAGCTGTGTTCATTAACTATAACAAACATTTCATAAACTATTTAAAGAACTCAATACCATAAATATTGTAATACTGTAATACAGGTAAGTAACTAAATGCTATATGTGCAAATGTAAGAGACAGGAAAATAACATCTGTGTTACGTTATTTATGAATATACAAAAATATGTGAGCTAGGAACATGCTACATGATAAGATTTTGCCTTTATCACACACTTTTGTAAAGATACTAAGCATAATAGGGCCTGGTAGTTGCAAACAATATCCATGACATATACAAGAAACAAAGCAAATAATATATAGTAGAAATATCTGTCTATTGAATATTACTACTATAAGTAAAATAATGATTGCAAGTGACTGGCAATTGCAATAGTATCACAATCATTTATGAATAAATAAAATATATGCAAACAAATCTCATATATAAATAAAGCGACCTGAAATAAAGTCACAGCAGTTTTTTTATATCAATACACCCAATTATCCTTTTTCCAAAACTAGAGGTAGTTTGCTTAAAAGTGTAAACTATTAAAAAATAATAAAAAACAATTTTAATTTATTCTAAATATGCAGCCTGCTTTATATCCAATCTAGAATTCATCAAGTTATGATTAAATTATTATTTTGACAACTTTTTATATTTACGAATGGTGGAAATGACATTTTAAAATACTAAGACTTTAAAAGTATGGACAAGAAAAACTAATTGCTCTCTATATAAAAAAATTATTAATTTTTTAGAATTATGCTGATTGAATTGTGGTGTGATTAAATAAGACAAAATAAAAATCTTTTCTCATACTCATTTATAAACAGATTTACAAAATTAATAATAACAATAATTTATAAAATACTTTTAGGATAATGGAGGTAAATACTTAATGCTAGTATTAAAGTCCATACCCACTCTCTGTCATCACTAAGAGTTGAGCTTGTACATCATATATTAATATTTATTTAGCAGACTTTGTTTATTTAATCATAGCTATGGTGGTGGTAGGTTTTAATCATATTGTTCTTAATTCTGCAGGTAGTGTTGGATGGTAGTTCACTGTTTGATGATAGCTGCTTTCTCCCCAAAAGAGATACTTGAAGTTTATGCATATAATGGACACAATGCTTCTTACAATGTTTCTACATTAGCTGATGGCTTTTTTTCATACTTCTTCATAAACTTTTTGACTGCACTCTACCAGCTTGAATAGAATGAAGCATATTGTGGCTTCTCTACTCATGCATGATATTTCAATACCAAGCATAATAAATATAATAGAATTACAATCAAAGATTAATCAGCAGCATAAACTTCTATCAAAACAATTCAGCAATAAGCAATAGCAATAATTAACACAATGATTTACAACCCTTATTTATAGTTTCTAGAGTTGGCTTATTATCTAAATCAAATCCATCATCAATCATTGCAATCTATTGATCTACTGATTGTAGATAACTCCTGAACTCCAGTTTGGTCCAAGTCTTATTTGTCCAATCACAACATTTACAAAATTTTATCATTGAAAGAAATTAGCAAACTAAATTACATCAAGAACTTATCTACTTAATTGATCTGTTTATAAGAATTTTAATTACATTTTCTAAGATAATGCCATTTCCACCCACCTAATTATAAAATACCTTTAAAAATGCTAATAAAAGAAATATTTTGCTTTAAATTACTTTTAAAATAAACTTATAATTATTGATACTGCATACATTTATCTGTGTATATATATAATTTTTATTTGTAAAATCTATTGAAAACATTTTAAAAATTCATTTGAATTTTTAAATTACAGACATGAAGCATATATAAATATCATTTCTATATATATATATATATGTATGTATATATTATAGATAGTATATAATAAAATATATTCAACAAATATTGACAAATTTTTCACTAACAGCAATTAAGTATATCAATAAAGCACTTATTTTTGAATACTTTCCCTGAAGATAACATTATCTTAAAATATTTAGTTAAATGCTTTTATATTAATTTGTCCTGTTTGTATGTACATATTTTTGAATGTTTAACAATGAAAAAAATATCTGTTCCCATTTACAATTTGAAATCGCATCCTTATGCTTCCCACAAAAACTCCTTAAAAATTGATGCAATGAAAATATTACATTTATAGAATAAAATTTTATTAATATTGATTTACATATTTAATTAAATTAATTAAAATAGAAAATATATTTCTGACAGAATAGAATAAAATTTTGTTAATATTGATTTAACTCATACTTAATTAATTAAAAAGCCAAAACATAAATATATTTATATAGTAGATAACCCCATGATATTTAAATTTAAAATTTGTTGGTTAGAGAGTATATTTTTTACTTTCACATCTTATTATTAAATTATAATTTTTGTCAGATTTTTTTGTAGTTTTAACCATTTTTAATATATGTAAATATAACTAAAAATTAAAAAAGTAATATATAAAAAAAGTTTTTTTAATAATGCTTTTATGTAAATAGCCAACTAAAAAATAGAAAAATAAAATAATCTACTTCTCAGTTAACTTTCCATTTTTGAAAAATATCAGAGATCATAAACATCTAGACTTGTTGTAAAATAATTAAAAATTTAAGGAATGTTGTCATTTCATAAAAGCATTTGAGGCTCAAATAAATTATAAAAATCAAAAATGTCTCCAATGCTTTTATGAAATGATAATATTCATGCTATTTCCAATTGTGTTATATTAAGTCTAGATTCTTAAGATCTCTGATACTTTCCAAAAATGGCAAATTAATTAAGAAGTAGATTATTTTG
Organism: Epiperipatus broadwayi; assembly: GCA_028023455.1. Classification (NCBI taxonomy): domain Eukaryota; kingdom Metazoa; phylum Onychophora; class Udeonychophora; order Euonychophora; family Peripatidae; genus Epiperipatus; species Epiperipatus broadwayi. The sequence continues at coordinate 2,348,259 of JAQFVV010012396.1, read as the reverse complement.
TTATTTTTCAACTTTTTAGTTGACTATTTACATAAAAGCATTATTTTAAATAAAAAAGTTTACATATTATTTTAAAATTTAACATTACTATTATTATATGTCCTCAATATATCAGTAATTTTTAGCTTGGATAAAATTAAAGAAAAAAAGATTGCTATTGAGTGTGGTGCATTATTCTCACTGAAAAAACTCATTAGCCAAAAATTGTGTGAATATTTGAATGTGATAATTATCTAGTATATATTGATTACTCAAGTTTATAGAAGAGAACTTTATTATGAAATAAACAATGAATTTCTTCTCTAATCATATGAATAATATTTCTCTATAATTAAACAGGTGAAACTCTCCATACAGTAGTGCCACCCTGTGTCAATCAGAGTAATCAATGGATGCCAGAAGGCTTGTGCATAAAATCCCCATCTAGTGCCTACTCATCCAATATCCCCAGACTAGTTTCTGGCTTATGGCCTTCGTCATTGAGGAGCCTTGGATCTAAGAGCACCACACCTAGATCTTAGGATCTAATGCAACCCTCCAACAGCCACCTTTTATCTCTACTTAACTACAAAATTATGAGAATGAAATTGCAAACACAATATTTTTAATCTAAGCTCAATAGCTTATATAATCATATGGGTCTGCATTCAGTTCAGCACCCATATATTTTGGTGTCATTGACTCTTTAACAACCATAGCCACCACTATCCTATTAGGCAGGATTGGTGTTAAACCACTAAACATCACATGATCACCATCTCTTATGCTAGCACATAACTGTTATTAAACAGGCAAAACTCTCCATACAGTAGTACCACCCTGTGTCAACCAGAGTAATCAATGGATGTCAGAAGACTTGTGCATAAAATCTCCAACTAGTGCCTATTCATCCAATATCCCCAGACTAGTTTCTCACATGTGATATTCATTAACATAATAATGAAGTAATCACATTTTTGCTGACTATTTTTTCTTTTTTAGCCCTATTACTGACCATTGTTTTTTGCCTTACAAAGTTTAAAGCAATGGTGGAGTGGCAAACTCTAAAATGCAAGATTTATGGATTGTAGTTTTAGCCTACTAGCTCTGATGCTTGAACTTCTTTAGAATTTCTGAGACATCAGCCATTCATTTATGCAATTTCAATCTAGTTATTCCTTCAAGGTCATTCATGAAAAACAATTATACTGTGATCATGAAATTCATCACAGGCAAATACAGAGTTGAGTTTCAGTGATTAGCTTAGAAGATATTTTTGGAAAGGATATATTTTCATTAATAATGTTCGTTATTGCTTAAATTGTGGTGTTTTTATGATTCTCTATAAAAGGGAACATTGAAGAAGAAGAATAACAAAAGTAGTGATGCTTTTAAACCATAGTGTGGATCAAAAGTGTTGATTAGCAAGATAATGAGCAGGTGATTACTTGGTCAAATTGGCCTTAAACTAACTATTGATTTTTAATATTTATATATAAAAAAATAATAGCAATAATAATAACAACAATAACCACCATTTAATTTAAATCTTGATTTACACCCATCCCCATTTTAAGCCTTCAAATACTTTTTAAAAGTAGCAGAAAACAATTCTTCAGAAATTTATCTATTAAATAAATAATTATAATTTCATCTTTTAAATAAATAATTGTCTTCTCGGGTACCCCTGAAGTCAAACAACATCTGACTATTAAAGTAATAGTTCGGTTCTGGTCTGTAGCTCTTTCTTTTTCTTTTTTTAGCTTTTAAGGTAGTATTAATCTTAAGGATGAGGTTAAAAAAAGAGCTTAATAATAATTTCTGTTCATTGAATCATGACTCTTTTATTTATTACTCGGTAAATGATAAATTAATTTCACATCATTCTATTATTAGCCGCGCAATAATTCATCTAGATGTTTGAACTTTTTTTTAGTATTACTGCTACTAGATCCATTCACCTTCGGAGTTCTTTTATCATATTTTTTGTATAATTGAAATTTTATAAGTTTCACAAAATATCCGTATTGACAAATGAGTTCATATTTTTATTAAGATGATTATATGGAGAGAAAGTGAGGGTGAGACGGGTACAAAAAATGACAGTTTTAATACATAATTAATGGCATAATTGTTATACAACATTAATTTTTAAATAAATTAGATGAAATAAAATCTATTTAAACATTTATTTTTTTCAATTATTTTTTTTAAAGTAATTAACATTTTTAAAATGTTGTAGCCTGCATCAACTAATTTCCGTCCTGCTTTTTCGGAGATAGATCTATCTCTTTAGCCTCCGACATGTTTTTCACTTCCTGATTTTCTCTCTGAAATTTCCAGGTCGCTAATGCATCCCCTCAAGTTTTATAAGCTTTTATTACTATTACAAACTTCAACTAAATGACTATAATCCTCTCTTATGACTCAGTTTGTAATCAACCATGCATTTACATTTTTTATACCTCTGAACTCCCTCTCTGTCATTAATTCCTTTCTCGTTTTCTTTCTCCTTTTTTTTTTTATCTTTGTAATGCTTTTAATAATGTAGAATCCTATTTTAATTGTACCAAAAAGCTTTTTAGAGTTCCCTCCTCTCTTTAATTGAAATCTTGAATTAATATTGAGAACTTTTATTTTTTGGTACAGTTCCCAGAATTCTTGATTTTATATATATATATAAATTATTATTTAAATAAAAATAAAAGTTATTAGGTTAAAAGTAATTATAATATAAATAGCTGTATTTGAATGTGTCTGCGAATACGATATATATCTAGTTTTGAATATAAAAGTTTTTGAATATAAAATGCCTGCAAAAAATATATTTAGAGATAACTGATAATAGCATTCATATATGAAACAAATTTGTAAAGTTATGAAAGCAATCTAATTCATTTGAAAAGAAACAAAACTGTGATGACAATTTATAAATGCAAGAATGGTAGGATTAAAATTAAAATAATCTTAATTAATTCGTTGCAAAATAAAAGCGCTCCAAATTCCTCATAAGAGAAATAATAAAAACGATATTTATTAAGCTTGCTGTGATGAGTTTCTTCAGATTTTTTTTCATTTTTTTTTTAAGTAATAATAAGTAAATACTTAATTATTGCACAGTAAATGAATGGCTGCCTAAGATAACTATGATCTCATTAAGTGAAAAAAAAAAATACTAAGCTTGCTTAAAATTTTCAAAACTTCCATATTTCATCTACATTTCGAACTCTGGATTCTTGAAATCGCAGATAGATTTTTTTAGCCACTATGCACAGAAGCTTTCATAAATGTATCAGTAGGACTGTGTGTGTGTATATATATATTGAAATTATAAAATTTACTATTACTGTTTTATTAATTGTTATAAATTTGGATTCAACATATATTAATGATAATAATAAAAAAGTATCTCAGTTAATTTAATCTTCTTTCATTTATAGTATTTTTTTATCTAATTTAAGAGTAAAACAATATATACTATTATTATAGTGTAATTATTATATTAGATAAACTTCTATATTAAAATAAAATAATAGTTATGCACCAAAGTAAAAGATTTAAAAAATGTAAATTACTTATTTCTTTAAATAAAAGTAAAAATGTGGCCTAACACTTTATTTAAATTTACTAGAACTGAGATGGAGGAAAATGAAAAAAAAAATAAAAAAAAATTTAAATTAAAGTTTTTATTTACTGTGCAATTTTAAAAAAAAATTGTTTTTTCAGATCATAATTAAGATTTTTAGATTTAACATGAAATAAAATCATGGGCGGTGGTCCGGATATTAATTAGTCCATGCTTCATCTTTTATTTCAAGTTAAAACTAAAAATCCCAATTGTAATAGAAGTAAAATTGACTTAATTAATTTCTGGATTCCCCATGCTTTTATTGCAAATTAAATGTAAAACCCCAGCTGTAATTAAAGATATTTTTTTTAGTACACAGTAAATAAAAGCATTTAATTAATAAAAAAAAATCATCTCTATTATTTGTAACTTTTTAGTATTGGCACAGAAATAAAAATGTAAAGCTATATTGTACTTATAGTTTATATATATCAGGGGTGTCCAACAAGTCAATTATGATTCACCAGTTGATTGCAAAGCCATTTTTGGTCAATCACGAGACCAATCTTGCAAGAGCTGCAGGGTAACAAGTGAAACCAATTAACTCAAGATTTTCAATATTTTTTTTGTTATTTTTGTTTTTGTTCTATTTTTTTTTTTCGATTCTAGATAGGTGAAGTCTACTAAGCTGTATTATTATTGAAAATAATATTTTTAATCTTGATTTAATGTAGCTAATTTGAATTAATAAATATTGTTAATAATTACTCATGTAGCTTTAATTCCCCTGGACATGAGTTTTTTGACCCATTAAATAATTATTTTTACTAGGTATATATTGCGATATCTACATAAATGTAGGCTCGCATGTATATATTATTGATTCTCAATAATATTAATAAAGAGAAGGGTTTCGTTAAAAGAAATAAAAAAAAAAAAAAGAAAGAAAAAAATTTAGTTAAAAGGATTCTAAAAACTTATTTTAAAAGAAATTAGAAAAGCTAAATAATGATGAAAGATTAGAAAGGAAAGGGGAGGGGTGTAAAACTGAACGCGTCTCTTTCTTTCTTTGTTAAATAAGAAAATCACTTGTAAAAGGAACGAAAGAATAATTATAATTGTGAAATTAAAAAAAGTAAACTTGTACCAAATTTCCAAATAGATTGGTACAAGATAAAGTGAGAGAAAGGAATGTTGCAATTAGTAACATTCAATATTTAAAAGAATGAAAGAAATTAATTATAATTGTAAAATTAAAAATGTAAACCGATCGTACCAAATTTCCAAATAGATTGGTACGAGATAAAGTAATGAAAAGGAATGTTGCAATTAGTGGCATTCAATATTAAATGTATCAAAAGAATGAAATGAAAATTGTAATTAGAAATTGGAAAAATGTAAACTGTATAAAAAAAAATTCCAGATAGATTGGTAAGATAAGAATGAAAAGGAAAGAGGCAATTAGAGACATTCGATAGCAAGACAGCGAGAGAATAAGCAGAGCTGATTTAGAAGTAACCGGTTGTGTTTTTTTTTGCTGGCTAGAATTTAACAAAAATAATAATAGAAGGGTACGCTGACATGGAGGGCTAGTGGCAAACACCGGGCGTTTGCTCGGTCTACCTCCGTCTAACCATTCGCTCACTACTTATAACAACTAAAATGCTGCCGAGAAGAGACCGCCGGTACAGAACCAGATCTGCCTGGAGATTCGAAGTAGAATGTTGAAGGGAGATCGGAAGAGCGTCGTAAAATGTGGAATTAGAAAGGAAACAAACCCACGTCAAAAGACTATAAACTCTCACTCCATTCACTGGAACGTCTGAAAAAGCGAGCAACCATCTCTGCAAAAGAAGGGAAGGTTTTCCCCCCCTCGATGGTTGACCCGACATTGGAAAAATCATACCTAGGTAACTATTAATACATGCATGTCAGAATTAATTTGAAATAAGAAATCCGTCAGAACTAAATTATTAAAAAGTTGCGCAACACTTCGGACAGTTATCATAAAAGGAATTTATGATTGTAATCTATTAATGTATGAGAAGGTAACAATTGAGTTACGATAATTTATTTAATGTTTCATTTGAATTATATTCTTTATTGTATATTTATGTATTTATTATGTTAGTGTGTGGATATATATATGTGTTTTAGGATTTTATTATGCATTAGAATTAGCGAATTGCAAATTAAATTTTATTTATAAAAGGAAGTACTTAGTCATTTGCGTTTTCTTTTCTCTACCAAGCGAATAACTATTTAGAGTGAATTAAAATTAGATCAGTGAGCTAACAAGTTGATTAATTGAGGAATAAAATAAAGTAAGCTAAATGGATAAATAAATCCAGTCTGTATTGTAAATAGAGTAAAGGAAGGAAGTGATATAATTTATATTCCTGCTGTACCGTGATAATTCCGGGAAATTTTATAAATATTCCAGGCGCTGGGCAGAACTAATTATTCGATACAAATAATTTGCCCAGCAGAGAAGAAGCGTTTAATTGGGAAATATAATGCTGGGATGATATTTTATTATGTCAGTGTTCAATTAAGAATATATACTCGATTTTAGGGTGTATATTGGCTTCTTGCTTGTGGTAATCATCATCATCGGTGGTTAACCGGTCGATAACATAATTAAGTGCGGCTGGGGTCTTTAACCGCACGGCGGTGGTGTTACAGTTTTGGGGGCCAGTCCGGGATATTGTCACATTCAGAAAAAAAAAAAAAAAAAGCAGATTGAATTAAATTATAGCGCCCTGAGTAAAATAGATATACCCATATGTGATCTATACAGCGAGGTTAAATAAAGTCAAACAATCGGAAAACCGAATTTAGACTGAGAAATATTTTATAAAAAAAAAAAAAAAAGGGAAAAAAGGGAAGAAAGAAAAGTTTTTTTTTTAAAATAAAGAAAAAAAAAAACAAACAACAAAGGGGTTTTGTTCAAGTTAAGAATTTATATGTGTTATTATAAAAATATATATATAAAAACGACAAAATAGTGTTAAAGGAAAAAAGTGTTAAAATAAGGATTAGACGGCATAACCGTATATATGTAGTTATATAGTAGTTGTAGAGACAGTAGAATAGACCTAAGATTTAGATAAAAATATAGAATAATAATAAAAGATCGCTTGGTGAGAGAGGGAAAGTGGAGCAAAAGACAACTGAATTTTATAAAAAGAGGGAAAGAGACGGGGTAAAATTTTCTGGGCACGATCTACATTATATAAATAAATAAAATCAAGAGAGGGAAAAGATTTTATTGTTTGAATAATAAAAGCTTGTGAGTTTAAGGGGATCTTTAAAGCAGCATAAACAAGTGAGTTAATGGATGAGGACGGGGCAGGCCAGCAAACGTACCTAATATGAAATAGCGTTGATAAACAGTATTGCATTTAATAATAATTGGGAGAAAATAATTACTTAGTCAGTGATAACATTCATTTAGAGTCAATGCAAACGTGGTCGAAAGCAAAAATGGACGATCAACTTGCAACCACGAAAAGTACCAGTGAAGAACAAACGGAATTGTCCGGAGAAACAGATAGGGAAAGAGAAATAGAAACCAGTAGTGGAAATGAAATTGACATTAATGATGATAAACAAGAGCCGAAAGTTAGTATAGAAATTTATAATTTAATAAAAATGATGGAGAAAATGGGGGAGGATCAACGGCAGTTCATAAAGGAGATAAGGGAAAGAGATGAGCAGAGAGATGAAATAAATAAGAAAATGATAGAAGATCAGCAAAGGTTTATGAAGGAATTAAAGGAAGATAATAAAAAGATGATAGACGAGTGGCAAAAACAGTTGGTTGACAAATTCGACATAAAAAATGAAGAGTTAAGTAAAAGGGTTGAAGAAACCTCAAATCAGATTTTTGTCACGAATGAAAGGCTAAACGGACAGGCTGAGTTACTAGAAGACTTAGAGCAGAGACTCACTGGAGAAGTAAATAATTTAGAACAAGAGGTTGTGATGAAAGTAGAGGGAAGGATGGCACATTTTGAGGATAAAATAGAAACTGTGTGTCGAGAAGTAGAAGAGGTTAAAAATATGAGAGGGACAAGTTTGTGGGATAGCAGGCGCAATAACGTAATAACGATAAATCAATTTTTGAAAATTCGAGTTTTTTCGGGCCACATGGGAGAAAACCCCATAGAACACCTGGGTAGCCTTGAAAGGTACGGCACATTGAATGGATTGGATGAAGAAGCCATGATTGCCATCGCATGCAGTCACCTACAGAATGCTTCACAGGAATGGTGGGACTCATTGTTTGAAAAACCAAAAACATTTGGGGATTATAAGACAGCTTTGCTCACCAGTTACTGGAGCGAAGAGCACCAGGAAAACATTCGGCACCAGATATCACAAGACAGGTGGAGACCGGGAGAAACGTTTATGCCATTTTTCCGTCGCCAGGTAGCGAAATTGCGCGACTCACTGCTAGTCCATTATCAGAGAGGCAAATTATTCGTGTAATCAGACACAATTTGCCGCAAAATGTTGAGCAAGTGCTGATAGGCACTGAACGGAAAACGGTCGAACAGGTCGCGGAACTACTAAATGCGTTCGACAGTGCTCATTCTGGTCGTAGGATAGAGGATCGAGGATTCAAACCTCCGAGAGATCCTGTGATAAATGTGGGACCAGGTAAACCCCAACAAAGGTACGGGGAAGATAGCGGTAGATTTTATGGCGGCTCGGATGGAGCTATAGGGCCTAGGCAGAATGAAGGGAATCAGAGAGGGAAGTATCCGAACGAGGACAGAGGCTTTGATAGACGAAGGGACAATAGTCCATTCCCTAGCACAAGTGGGTATATTCCCCAGAGAAAAAAGAAAGAACCTCCCGATAGGAACTAAAAGAAAAGAAGCAACTGGACAAACACCTGTTGATGACTAAAGGATACCGACCCTGGACTCTGAACACGATAATCCACATGATAATGGAAATGTAGGGGGGATGGTGAACTACGAAGAGTAGCGAATATATGAATGAGGGTCTGGATTTTGAGACAAATGTGTGCAGATATGAATCATGCGGGGATTGCATTTGAGCTTGGTCAAGCCGTCTTGCCGTTCATAAAAAAGAAAAAAAAATAGGGAGTGTGTGTGTTAATCTTGTCTATACACTTAAGGATAGACATGAAAATAAATAAAAAAAAAAAAAATTAGAATGAGGACTCAGCAGAGATCTGGGCTCATTACCCGTCGTACTGGGTGAAAATCCCAAAGGTATTGGAAAGATACAAGAATTAAACTAAAAATAGAATGAGGACTCAGCAGAGATCTGGGCTCATGATCCGTCTTACTGAAAAAAAAAAAAAATCAACTCTCTGTGCAGAATAATGTTCGGTGGGGATTAAAAGTGTTTGGGCAGTTCAAATAAATCAAATGGAATGCAGATAGTTTAACCTAGTTGTCTCTCTAAGATAATCTCATCATACGGAAGTTATACATACTAAACGTGTACCATTAAAATTTATATCAAGAAGAAAAAAAAAATATAGTAATAAAGGAAGATAGGGGTTAAGAATTAAAATGGCTTGACCTCAGAAAATAACTCCAGTAGATTTTAATTCTTAAAAAATGGGGAGCGGTGTAATGCGATATCTACATAAATGTAGGCTCGCATGTATATATTATTGATTCTCAATAATATTAATAAAGAGAAGGGTTTCGTTAAAAGAAATAAAAAAAAAAAAAAGAAAGAAAAAAATTTAGTTAAAAGGATTCTAAAAACTTATTTTAAAAGAAATTAGAAAAGCTAAATAATGATGAAAGATTAGAAAGGAAAGGGGAGGGGTGTAAAACTGAACGCGTCTCTTTCTTTCTTTGTTAAATAAGAAAATCACTTGTAAAAGGAACGAAAGAATAATTATAATTGTAAAATTAAAAATGTAAACTTGTACCAAATTTCCAAATAGATTGGTACAAGATAAAGTGAGAGAAAGGAATGTTGCAATTAGTAACATTCAATATTTAAAAGAATGAAAGAAATTAATTATAATTGTAAAATTAAAAATGTAAACTCGTACCAAATTTCCAAATAGATTGGTACGAGATAAAGTAATGAAAAGGAATGTTGCAATTAGTGGCATTCAATATTAAATGTATCAAAAGAATGAAATGAAAATTGTAATTAGAAATTGGAAAAATGTAAACTGTATAAAAAAAAATTCCAGATAGATTGGTAAGATAAGAATGAAAAGGAAAGAGGCAATTAGAGACATTCGATAGCAAGACAGCGAGAGAATAAGCAGAGCTGATTTAGAAGTAACCGGTTGTGTTTTTTTTTGCTGGCTAGAATTTAACAAAAAATAATAATAGAAGGGTACGCTGACATGGAGGGCTAGTGGCAAACACCGGGCGTTTGCTCGGTCTACCTCCGTCTAACCATTCGCTCACTACTTATAACAACTAAAATGCTGCCGAGAAGAGACCGCCGGTACAGAACCAGATCTGCCTGGAGATTCGAAGTAGAATGTTGAAGGGATGAAGAGCGACTAAAATGTGGAATTAGAAAGGAAACAAACCCACGTCAAAAGACTATAAACTCTCACTCCATTCACTGGAACGTCTGAAAAAGCGAGCAACCATCTCTGCAAAAGAAGGGAAGGTTTTCCCCCTCGATGGTTGACCCGACATTGGAAAAATCATACCTAGGTAACTATTAATACATGCATGTCAGAATTAATTTGAAATAAGAAATCCGTCAGAACTAAATTATTAAAAAGTTGCGCAACACTTCGGACAGTTATCATAAAAGGAATTTATGATTGTAATCTATTAATGTATGAGAAGGTAACAATTGAGTTACGATAATTTATTTAATGTTTCATTTGAATTATATTCTTTATTGTATATTTATGTATTTATTATGTTAGTGTGTGGATATATATATGTGTTTTAGGATTTTATTATGCATTAGAATTAGCGAATTGCAAATTAAATTTTATTTATAAAAGGAAGTACTTAGTCATTTGCGTTTTCTTTTCTCTACCAAGCTAATAACTATTTAGAGTGAATTAAAATTAGATCAGTGAGCTAACAAGTTGATTAATTGAGGAATAAAATAAAGTAAGCTAAATGGATAAATAAATCCAGTCTGTATTGTAAATAGAGTAAAGGAAGGAAGTGATATAATTTATATTCCTGCTGTACCGTGATAATTCCGGGAAATTTTATAAATATTCCAGGCGCTGGGCAGAACTAATTATTCGATACAAATAATTTGCCCAGCAGAGAAGAAGCGTTTAATTGGGAAATATAATGCTGGGATGATATTTTATTATGTCAGTGTTCAATTAAGAATATATACTCGATTTTAGGGTGTATATTGGCTTCTTGCTTGTGGTAATCATCATCATCGGTGGTTAACCGGTCGATCACATAATTAAGTGCGGCTGGGGTCTTTAACCGCACGGCGGTGGTGTTACAATATATATATATATACTATCTATTTCACACCTCCTCTACTTAGACTACATCTATAACAACAAGTCGATTGCCTATGGCAAGAAGTCAATCGCAATACATTTTAAAAATAAAAAGTTGGCCATCCCTGATATATATCATTACATATTTCTGTTATAGATTAATATGAATGGCTTTTATGTATGTATATATATATATATATATCCTATTTAGTATGTGTACATAATGATATACGTGTATATAAGTGATTAAAAATATGAAATAGTCTTTTAAGTGAAAAGTGTTTAACATTTTTGCTTTTGATTGAAAATTTTTATTTAAAAAAAAAATTACCAAAACTATATTGTAAATGAACCTCACTTAATATGTATAATTTTAGACTAAATCAATTTCACAACATATAGTGTGTATATATATATATATATATATATATATATATATATTACTAGATATTTCTGCAGTAAAACAATATGTATACTCTATATATTGAAATTGTATATTTACTTTCTCATATATATTTCACCTAGTTATCTCTTAACAGCCCCTTCTGTTCCATGTTTAAACCCTTTAAAACTACTTTTTAAGATGCCTGCATGGTTGTGAAACTGTGAGTATGTATATATGTGTGTAAACTTTAATGTCTGTAACTTAATTGTTATATATAGATTACAGTCAAATATTTATGTAAAAGCAATATAATTTAAATTCAGTTTAAAAGTCAATTTGTATTCTAATTTACTTAAATCGCATGTATGTATGTGTATTACATGTACCACCACCATACATATATAGCATCTTGTTATTTGATTATTTGCTGTATTTTCTAAATTTATTTTTAAATAATCTGTAAAATTAAGTCATGTGATGCACATCTGTTTTAGAATAGTCTGATGTTAAATCTGAAAATTATAAAAATAATAAATGTTTGTCAAAAATATATTTCATCCAATAAACAAAATTTAACCAATGGTGTCAGTTGGTAAAATCTTGTGGGAAAGTAAATGATTGGATCTTGGAAAAGATCAAGGAATAATACTAAAGATAAGTTTTATTTTTGATACTTAAATTATAAAATATAAAGGTGTTAATTGCTTGTCTCGCTGGAAGAAAATTTATTATTAAAAATATAATTTAATGGAAGGCGTGTATAAATAGGCTAAATTTTTTCATGTAAAATACATTCTGTAAAATCTTGGAAGCATCTGCTAACATAATCCATGTCAGTTTAAATTTTGATATGATGGAACAGGGCAGATTTAAGTTACTGTTTTCCAAACCCTGTGAATGGTAATCTTCATCTCCATCTTATGTTCTGAAAGACACAGCCATTCTAGAGATGGAAGACATCCCTGATAATGACCTTCTATACTGATGCTTTTACTGGGGAAATGCTTCCTGTCCTGAGAATAATTGCTGCTACCAAAACTGTAGTTAAAATCCTAAGATCACCACCAAGAGCTCCAAAATGAACTTTAACTCTTAACTTAAAAGTTATAGCTTTTATAAATCTAAATGAACATTCAAAGTTAATTTCTAAAATCTTCATCTAAAATAAATGTAGGGTCATTAATGAATCTGTGAAATTTCTAGTACTACATATGTTAAAATATAAAATTCATAATTATGTGTTAAGTGAAATCTATCTTTTACTTTTGTATTTGCAGTGATGCTTATGTTGTTTTACAAATTTGAATTTTTAATATTTTATTTTTCTTATATATGTGATAATATGCAAATATACATTGAAATATTGAGCGTACTAAATCTAGTAATTCTGTATCAAATATATTATTTATATCTTTGATTTAATAAATATAAAATAACACCTATTTATCTTTATATATGTGATAATATGCCAAATATACATTGAAATATTGAGCGTACTAAATCTAGTAATTCTGTATCAAATATATTATTTATATCTTTGATTTAATAAATATAAAATAACACCTATTTATCTTGACCTGACTCACTGCTTCGAAATTATATTAATTAAGAACAATATCTGATCACTTTGTATTGTTATAATAATATAAATTAATTTAGACTTATATTCACTAAATATATATTCTGTTTTGCAATATTATAGTTATAAATTATGATTTTAAAAGTCATTTTATCAGATAGTGAAAGCCTAGCCATAGAGATATAGGATTAAGATATATATTATAGTTTATAATTAATTCTGATCCCTACTAATATACCTTCCTCACCTCATAGAACCTTAGTAAAGATGCAAATTAATTGTATATTAAATGAGATTATTAATTTAGTAATTTAGCACTTTTTATTATAGCATTATGATTTTAAGCTTAGTTTATGAACTGGCTTTTGTTGGCAATGCATATATTAGCTATGTGTTTTAAGGCACTATTAATTTAATTTTCATATATTTGTTATTTTATCCTTGTATGTTGTGGATGTCAATTTATGGTATATATGTAGATATATCTTGTCTTGCTATCTCCAGTGTGTTAACAGTGGAGGCCATTCCCATTTATTGGCAACCTGTGTAATGGTGAACACAAAGTCACACCCAGGGGGCATATTGTTCAGATAAGAGCACCAAGCACATTACTGGTCAAAGGGCCCAAGATTCTTGAAGAATCTATTCAAGTTCCAGACTTCATGCCTCTTAATTAATTAATTTATTAGCAGGATTCTTGATTTAGAGGTACCGCACATCTATTTTGTGGAAATAATTTCACATCTGCACTGCCAACGTATTAATGAAGTTTAGTAAGGTGCCTATAGTAAAATATATGTAATACCAGTTTAGCCCATTCTCTTTTTGTAGAACATATATTCAGAATTTATCTGAAGCCATGAGAATATATGATTAATGAATTGTGATTTGCATCATCTTCAAGTTCTGTTATTAGGCTCAAGTTTTATTTAATTTAATGCAAACAGCAATTATATTAGCACTGTAGTAATTACATTTGTGGCTAGCATTGTTACTTTATCAGTTAGCAAACCATGATATAGAAATAAACATTATTTGGCATATTACTTCCCATAGGCATAATTTATTTACTCTACATGGTCCTATTAAACATACCCTAATGAGATTATATTTGTACTATAAATCAGTCTCATTCCATACATTAAATTGATTGTATCACTTGATTTCTGGTAAATGTACTCATCAAAATTTACCTCATCTTTATTCTTCTTTTATTCATAGTCCAATTCAATTTGAATTATTCATTAAATATAATTGATGTGCATTATAATTAAATATTAATATTATCTTAAGTTTAGTATGCTATTAGTCTATTTAACCTGTTTATATGTTGCTTGTGGGGGTTAGGTTCTGAATCTTATGTTTCTCCCTGTTTAGAGATGGCTTAAGAATTAAATTAAGGCCATATGTAACTTCAGAGAAATGTCATTCATAAGGTGGTAAACTGTGGAGCACTAGTAAATAAATTGAAGCTTAGTTGGATAGGTGATCATTCTATTCCATTTTAATCAGATTCGGTGTATTTTACTGGGACTCTAGGTTTTGTTATGTGGATGTACAAATCCGATTGTTACAATATATAGCATAGTTAATATGTGTACATAATTATATATAAATACAATAAATCAGTAAGTGAGTTAGGTTTCTGTTGAGATTTTTATTTTTTTTTATTTGAAGATTTAAAAAAAAAGGCTTGACAAAACTATGATATATTGTATAAAGTAACTTTCTTATTATTTAAATGAACTTAAAATTGAAATCAAAAAATCATGAGCATTATTTAAAACATTGAAATTCTAAGATCAAAATGTTCAAACCCTCCCCCACTCTTTCACATCTAAAAAATAAATTCATCTATCTAAAATATTATTTGTCTTACCATTTTGGTAGAGATTTTTAAAAATGTATAAAATTTCTAACAAATTATATTGAACTTAAATCTATTATGCCTCAATTTTAAAATGTTATTATAATTTAAATTGAGAAAAAAAAATTTCTATACCATCTTTTTGTGAACATTAGTTAAAACATATTAAAATTCTAAGAACACTTTTTAACTTTGATGTATAAATATTTCATATTTTTTCAACCTCTGCTTCATATTTAAGAAACTAGATTACCTACTGAAAAGTTTAGTATTCTGTATAGATTTTCCTGGTTATTTTTTACTTATATACAGTAGCTAACAAAATGCACATACCACCTACAGGTCACCCAAGAATAATTTGCATGGGATCCCCACATTCAGACATTACAGAATAAACAACATTTTTATAGCTTGCTAAGATCACCTAGATACAACAGGCTCTCTCTCATACTCCAATTAAATTATTTAGTGCAAAATAATGACAAATGCTAAAAATAATTAGTCACTACAATTTATTCACATTCGTACAAATTTAAAATACACACACATAGTATAAATTGATTGCCCTGTCAATTTATAAACAAGTTATTATGATTAATTATTTATGGCTTCAATAAGTATGTTTATGCACAGATAATATACAGCAGGGGTGGTCAACAAATCAATCGTGATCCACAGGTCGATTGCAAACCAATTTTGGTCAATTGCAAGGGCAATCTGGCAAGAGTTGTCACTTAACGAGTGAAACAAATTAAGTCAAAATTTTCAAGTTTTTTTTTGTTTTTGTTCTAAATTTTTTTTCAATTCTAGATAGGTGAAGTCCACTAAATCGTATCATTATTGAAAATAATATTTTTAATCTTGACTTAATGTAGCTAATTTGAATTAATAAATATTGTTAATAATTACTCATGTTGCTTTAATTTTAATCCCCCCCCTACATGAGTTTTTTTGGTGCATTAAATAATTGTTATTTTTTACTAGGTAAATATATAAAAATTTATATTTCACACCTCCTGCCATTTAGACTATGCCTATGACAATAAGTCGATCGCCTATGACAACAAGTCAATCTTTGTACAATTAAAGTATTATCAATAGTACTAAAGGTAACATTTAGGCAAAGTGGAATATAAATTATCAGCTGACAAATACCTTACATACTAACTTAAAAGAGTTAATTACTATTTAAATTATGTTTATGATAATCCTAGTATTTAAATCCTACCATTAAATTGTATAATATGCTGTTAAATTGTTAATAAATATTTTTTGTCAATTGTTAGATTTGTCCAGTGTTTTATTCACTGTTTTCTGTCGTATCAATTATTATTTTGCTAAGAATCTCTACTCTCCATGATTTAATGGCTATTTTAGATATATAAGTAATGGTACAGCTGGAGTGTGCACTTGTAGTTGATATCCTCATCAGTAAATTATAAATTTTCTAAGTTAGAGTTTTAGTAGTGTCCTTTGTTGATAGATTTTAGGTGCTGTCTGTCTGTTACAATATATATATTGAAATATTTAATGTGTGGAGTTATCCATTTATAATTAGTTAATTAAAAAACACTTAACTTAGAATAGTAGCTAATGAAAACCAACTGCATTCAAAAGAGGTTCTCATCAATTTATATGTAATTATTCTGACAGTTTTACTTTAACTCTTGACTTGGGCCTGTTGATGTTAATACTGTTCTCAGTGAACTGCTTTTTAATTAAGTAATTATAAATGGATAACTTTGTACATTAAATATTTTTATCTAAAACATTTATTAAAAATATATTACAATACATAACCTACCAATGGAAGAGATTATTATAAGTAAGAAAATTAAAAAGTTTGCTATACTTTGATTTCTTACACCTATAAATGTGAACTGCAATGTTTTTGTTCTTTATATTAGATCTAGAATGGCATTCAAAAAAGGTCTTCATTTTGAATGTGATCAGCCTGATAGTTTTATTTTAATTCTTGGTCTGGGATAGTTAGCTTTCATTAGCTGCTGATCTTTGTAAAGTGTTTTCTAATTAAGTAATTATAAATCAATAATTCCACACTTTAAATATTTCTATCAAAAACATTCATTAAAAATATTATATTACTATTTGGCTATGCACACAATTACTAACAGATTTTTTTTATTGAAGAGCTACATAAATAAAATAAAATCCCAAAGAAAAAACATTTTATAGTTTAAATCACAGGACATAAATATAAAATAACATTTTGAAATCAAAAAATAATTATTAGACTTTTATTTCTGAATATGTATACAATGTAAGTATACTGAAATTTAAAAAAAAAATACAATAGACAGTTAAAAAGAGATGGTATTGTACAGTTTTGAAGATGTTCCAAAAAAAGTGACACATATTAATATAAATATAAGTGTGAAATAAAATATATGAACAAATTATTGATATTGAACATAAATATAAAATAATTAGATGAATGAATATCTGATTTTGAAAATAAAATGGATAAATAAAAATAAAAATATGATAAAATTTGAATGTCTTAAATTAAATAAACATTAAAAAAAAAATGTTAAAGTTTGTAAAAAGAAAAGTTGCTAAACTTCTATCGTAAAACCTCTGATACTTATACAATTCTTAATATGGCATTGATTATATAAATTTTCATTATTTATATTTTCAAAGTAGAATATCTGTAGGAAAAGATGATAGAATGAAAGTTATCACCTAAATAAAGGATTCTTCTAATAATAATTACTAATACTTTGACTAATTTAATTATCATTATTATATCATTGGGTATAAATTAGATTTTGAGAGGGGTAATATTTAATTAGTCATGTATTGTACATTATAACTGGAGACAAAATCTGTAATTTTCTTCAAAAATAACAAATCCATTTAGAAAATCCTTAAGTTTATATTGCTTTCCAAATTCTCTCTGTAAGTTATTGTGTTTTGACTTTATTAATAAATTTAAGCTATTAAAATTAAATTTCAAATATTGTTATTTTTGTGCATTTTAAACAAATTAAATCTTATTATTATCTCATGCACAAATAGAACATTATTTGATGTGCTCTATAATAAATCGTTTATATTAGCACTGCTTTTCAATGCCTTCTCATGTTCGTCTTTTCCTTTTTATTTCCATCACAATGTACAAATAGAATACTATTAATGTAGCTTTCTATATAGAAGCAACTTCTATCCAGACAAATTATGAAAAAACTATTTTAATATATGTGATTATTATATTTTATTATTTCAGTATGACTTTCACCTTGCATTAAAAAATAATAATAAACATAGTACTATAGATAAATTAATATATATACAGTGTTAAAAACAATAACAAAAATTTAGTTCAATAAATATTTATAAATTTTTGTCTAATTTCTGTATCATATTTTAATTTTATTTTTTATGATGTATTTTTCTTTCTTTGCAAAATAAAAATAAATTAAGACATTCATTAAAAATAACTTCCCAGTTATTAAATTTATTATAAATTACACAATACAAAATTCAAGAAAAAGTGTACATTTTTATTACTTTTTTAATTATATTAAAAATAAATATACAGATCACATATATATTTAATATATGATAAATTAATAGCTGCTATTCACATTCAGTATTTATTTAAATTTCCAACAATATAAGAGTATTTTAAACATAGATAATTCATTATAATATAGGATGAAATGTATCATTACTCTTAATCCAAGAAAAGTATTAATCTAGAAAGACATATTTTTATATACAAAATAAAATTTATCTCTAGAAATCAATATATTTCATTGTATAACTTAAAAGAAGTTTCTATATATAGATTTGTTTAAAATTTCAGAATAAAAATTTTAAAGTAAATTTTATTCTCATTTAATACTAATCATATAAAATACGAAGTGCAGTAACTTTACAATAGTATTTGTGTTACAGAAATTAATAAAATTAATATAGATAGTTTTTTTTAAAAAAATATGTAGTATGAAGCTAGAAATTAAATCCTTATATAAATAATGAATTATAAAAATACAAAACGAATAAAATTATAAAGCAATTTTATTAACTTATTAAATGATTTAAATAAATGTAAAAACTCATAATTTTATTAAACAACATAAAATTTGTTTGTGGAATCAGTATTTGAACAATTATATCTGTTCTCAACATGTACAATATAATTGATACAAATTTGGGCAATATTTTATTTTTATAAAGTAAAAATAATCTTATTCGTATATAAGCCTATAATGAACTAAATTAATGATGATAATGATAATTAGGAAGAAATTATATACAGAGCTATTATTTCATACCCATTTAAACCACATTTTTTCAATTTTTTGTCTTGCTCCCATTTTCAAACACTAAT
This sequence comes from Epiperipatus broadwayi, assembly GCA_028023455.1. Lineage (NCBI taxonomy): Eukaryota > Metazoa > Onychophora > Udeonychophora > Euonychophora > Peripatidae > Epiperipatus > Epiperipatus broadwayi. Next base: position 2,329,068 of record JAQFVV010012396.1, on the reverse strand, counting down.
ATCTAAATTTCTTTTTTATAATTGTCATTCAATTTCTTTTTTCCCTTCCTCTTTTTTTCCATATTTTTTATAGCAATGTCTGAAAATATATTTTTTTCTGGGTCACTGTTTCTCTATTGAATATTTCATATCTGACTAGCGATTCAAGTGGACTAATCAATGATGTAAAGTGATGATTACTGACAAAATATAAAAATGAAAAGTATGTTGTTCTTATCAAACACAAAAAAATAATGAGATGCTTTGTACAAAAATATTTTATTTTTTACCAGAATTGATTTTTAAAAATATAAACATATAAAATTTATGTTTACATAAGTTAAAAATTTAACTACAATATGCTAGGTTATACATCACAAAAATACTTTGGAAAAATAATAGTGCAATTAAATTGATCATTAATATATTTCCAAAAGTTTCCTTTACAGAAATAATAACCATCACATTCATACTTCAGTGGTGCACAAGATGTCTTTTTTACAACAATACTACAAGAAAACACCTGAACACATTTAAAAACAAAAGAGATACAATTAAACTGAGAGACAAAAAAATTACTCCTCCAGATATTTGCAGCTACATTGTCATTTATTTATCAGTGCTCTAACCTATAATGAGATGTTCTAACTATAATTTTTCAATATCTTATTTTTTTGTTTGGTATATTCATTACAATATTGCATGTTTAACAATATGTAATGTTTTTTTTTTTTCTAATTTTAACAAAATTGTAAATTGTAATACACTAAGTTTTTATCAATAAAATTCCTTCTGAAATTAAAAATTTAACTAGAAACTATAATAATTAAATCAACGTGTTGTTTTTGTATGTTCAATATCTCTAAATATAATTTGTATTTTGACATATTTATATGATCACAATAAATTTAAATTATTTATTTTTTAAGGAATATCATCAGAGTAAAACTAATATATTTATTATAAATATTAATTGATAAAGTAAATAACTGTTGATAAAATATAAATTCACTCAAATATCTTTAATTTTTGTAAATTTACAAATTCAATAAATAAAAAAGTTTTACTTTTCTGGAAAGCAGTTAGTTATCACATCAAATGCATTTTCTGATCAATGAGTGACCAACAAAACATAGGTTGCTGAATTCTGCTCTATAATATTTTCCAATACACTTTTCATACTTTCTTTGATTATAATTACACACACAATCCCATATTTTTTCTTTTCATAATTCACTCAAAAATTTTTCGATTGCTAATCTTAATTTTTTTTTACAGTGTTTTTCAAATTTATATCACTAATTTTTCAATTTTTTCCAATAGTTCATGCTTCTGCTTCATACAAAGCTATATTTTAAACAAAGCATTTAAAAGGTTCTTTCTTATGTCTAATTTCAATGATTACACAACAATCCCTTGTGTTTATTAAAAGCCTAATTAGACATTGCAATACTCATTCTCATTTCTTTATCACTCTTTCTATCATCATTTATCCAACTTTTTATTATTTAAAAGAAACTTAATTTTTTTAACATTAATGTGAAAAGTATATTATGTTTGATCTGCAAGTCATGATTGCCAATTTAAATACCATTGAAGTATAACAATAAATATTATCATCATCACTATCATTTCCAACCATTTCTCATCTACTGCAGGATGAAGGTCCCTCCAAGTTTAATCCAGTTTCTATAATTTCTAGTCTTTCTTCTCAGAGTCACACCTGCAAATTTCCTCATTCATCTCACATGTAGCTTCTTTCTAGAACTTTTACAATCTCTTGGGATCCAGTTTAAGATTTCAATTATCCATCTATTATCTCTTCTAATAATATATCCAGCCTAATTCCACTTCAGTTTCAATTCTTTCAATGATTTCAATAATTCCTATTGTCTTCTCAACCATGTATTTCATTTTTGATTCTTTCTTGTTACTCCTAACATACATCTCTCCATACTTTGTTGAATGATCTAAAATCTTTTTATTGCTTTTTTGTTAAATGCTCAAATCTTACATCTATAAGTAAAAATTGGTAAAACACATTTATTAAAAACCTTCAGTCATAAACTATACAGTATCAGTATATATGACTTCAATTATATGCTTTCCAACAAAAAATATAAACAAATAAACATTTAAATTCTTAAATTTAATACATTTTATGATATCGGAACAGCTATTTTTGTCTTTTTTCCTCATACAAGATTTCATTTTTTTTTTTAAAAAAAAAAAATTATAAATAAATTTATAATACACTTAGCAGCCATGTGTCTGTCTTAACGCATCATAAATGATCATGTTTATTACATGTTTATTACTAAAATTTATTTGGTTTATGTTGAAAGCATATACACTTTATTTATTTTTTATTATCCTTTCCTAATTTTATGAACAGTATTTCACATAAAATGGTTTTAATAATGTTAAAAGTTTTACAAAATTCAAGAACATACTTAAAATTGATACTGACTTAAAAACATCAAAACAATTAGAGAAATTGTAGTTTTTTAGTGATAGACTAATATTACATTTCTATAAGACAAAATAGTTATTGAAAAAAAAGATTATCATCCAAAGAACATTTAATTGGGATGAAAGTGAGACATTTTATTATTCACTTTATTTAAAACCCTTAGAGACCTGAACGGCCATTTTGAATTCCCAGAAAAAATTACAGGACATACAATTTTAAATGAAATGTCAAATTTATTACAATAAATAAATATATATATATACATTTTTATAAAGTGCAAATATGAAAGAATGTTATAAAGCTGATAAAGTAGTCATTACCACAAAAAATAATTTTTAAAAAAGGATATTTTTCACATTTTTAAAATCTTTATTTTTACATTGGTTCACAAACTCTCAATTTTGAAAGGTATAACCTAAAATTACAATTTCATAGACAGCTTCATCACATTTGTCATAAAATGCAGAAAAAAATAATATATAACATGACCTACCTGAGTTACAGTTTGTAGGTGTAATGTGGCAGAATGTGACAATTTCAGTTTCATTTTTTTACTAACCAGCCTATATGTTCAATTTTTGCAAGCAGTTGTTTTTCTAGGCCCTCTATGTGGGATATCTATTAGAAATGCAAGGTTTTAGTGTGGATTAGAAATGCAAGGTTTTAGTGTGGATCAAAAAATAACAAAATAACAGTAATAACTTTAGTAAAGTGTAAGTTATGGGGGTAAAAAATAATTACTATATTATTGAAAAATCATGGGTGGGGTGAGCTAAATTATGCATTATTTCATAGGAAACCATAATAGCAAAATATGCTATAAAATAAATAAAAAGTTATCTACAATGAAATGAATAAAAACATAGTAAATTCTAAGTTATGGGTGTAAAAAATAATTACTATATTATTGAAAAATCATGGGCTAAATTATGCATTATTTCATAGGAAACCATAATAGCAAAGTATGCTATAAAATAAATAAAAAGTTATCTACAATGAAATGAATAAAAACATAGTAAATTCTAAGTTATGGGTGTAAAAAATAATTACTATATTATTGGAATATCATGAGGAGGAGGGTGAGCTAAATTATGCATTATTTCACAGGAGACCATAATAGCAAAGTATGTTTCAAAGTAATTAAAAACTTATCTACAATGAAATGAATAAAAACATAGTATGTGATGAAATAAATTAAAAATTTGTTTCTAAAATAAAATGAATAAAAACATAGTAAATTCTAAGTTATGGGTGTAAAAAATAATTACTATATTATTGGAATATCATGAGGAGGAGGGTGAGCTAAATTATGCATTATTTCACAGGAGACCATAATAGCAAAGTATGTTTCAAAGTAATTAAAAACTTATCTACAATGAAATGAATAAAAACAGTAAATAAAATAAAATAAATAACCCAAAGGAATTACAAGCAATTATTATATATCAGTGGGAGATGATGATGATGACTGTTGATTCAGCATTGGGAGGCATTGTAAATTATTTAGAATACCAAAAAATCGATCTCGGGTCATAACTCTAGCAAGTTAGCAAGTACCGGTTGATGCAAATATTCATTTTTAGATCAAATAAATTTTAGTTTTGGTATGCGTGATATAGTACAAACATGAATAACCATACCAAAAAATGCATTCAACTCAGTGGGTGACAGATCAACCCACTTTGGTAATGCTTTCCACTCTGAAACATACCTATTGCTTTCAGTGCAAATATATAATTTCCTATAAAAAATAAATGAAATAGATCAGGAATTGAATACTCATGGTTAATGGGGAAATATGACGAAACCTCAGAATCCAACACATAACCAGAAAAGTCTTCATCAGAATCAATCAAAATTACGTTCAGCGGCAAAAGAAGCCATTTGTGTGGTTATTTTGTTTATACATTGATAAAATCTAGAAAGAAAAAAAATTTATACAATTTTAATAATGTACTTTACAAAAATTGCTATAAAAAATCTAATTTTCATCGCACAGAAAAAATTTTTAGACGTACAAAAAGATAGAAAAATGGTGGAGAGAAAGAAAAGAGACCCGTAACTGTGACATATACGGTTTGCGCGCTATTGCGGTCGAAATTGCAAACTTTTTTTTTGCGGAAATGTGCGTATTTCGGTCTCAAAGGGTTTTAAAAAGTAAAAATACAATACAGTAATTTATTATTCTTATTTTTCAGGGAATGAATGAGGGAACACACACACTGTAAAATATTTGTAAAAGTGTGCCCTCAATTTGTTATTAATAATAAATTATTATTTTAAAACTTTGTTCATATTAGAATCTTAATTTATATATGTATACTATACATATAAAAAAGCATCTGTTTTATATATGTGCATATTGAAAAGTATTATATATTTGCAGTTCAAGAAACAATACATATTATATCCTAATTAACTTTAATTAACAAATAGTGAGCTATTATACATGATATAACATGTATACAAGGGAGGTTTCTTACAAAATCTAGATAATATAATGGTTCCACTGCATATATATATATTGAAGCTGGAAATATAGTACATATTTCTGCTTCACCTAGTGCCAATGTCATCAGCACTAGTCTGGGTTTGAACCCAATCCTTATTAACTGACACCCATCTCATATTAGGTAGTAGTATATTTATAATTATTATAATCTTTTGATTAATTTGTATTTTATGATTAACTAACCTTTTATAATAGTTTATTTATTTATAATATTTGTAAAAATGTATATTGTGTTTATTTTATTAAATTGAATTGAATCCTAGATATCTATAAAATGTTACAAATATTTCAAATTCTTTATTAAAGTTCATTTTCTTCAATAAATCAGTTGGTAACATTTTATATTTATCTTTTAATCAATGTACATTTGAGAATCAATTATTTAAACAATGTAAGATTTGTATGAAATGTTTTGTAAATTTCTACTTAGGTTTATGTCAAATATAAGTTTGAAAGTCATTGTACCAAATTCCTAAAATTTTTCTGAATAAAATCTACATTTTTGTTAATCTAAACCTTAATTAAATAGATTTTGTTAGTACAATGACTGATAAACTTAATATGCTTGTTGTTGTTGTTGTTTTTTAATTAGCAAATCAACCCTTGGGGCATGTTCATGCAGAATTATAGATTTCCCTCCAAAGCAGGCACCAACCTCAGAGAAACATTTAGAGTGATTGCAATTGGCAGTTGTCACTGTAGATTCAATCCTATAGATAAAGACCAGAACATATAAATAGTGGAAAATTTGATAAGGAGGATTAATTAATTATTTGTTGAGTTTTATCTGAAGAGAGTAGTTTAGAGATATAGTACATCGTGCCTACAGAATGACTGGCTAAAAGATTGACCATTGCTTTCCGGAGCTCTGTCCCACCAGCTCATCAATGCCTTTCCAGTGCTTTCAACATCTAGCCAGAGACTGTCTGTGTCAAGGAAGCCTGCAAATGATCTGACTGTATTAACTGCCTGTTTCAAGCCATGGAATGCCTACTGATTGATTCTGAGGTAACGTCCAATTCGCCGCAAGCCATTGATTCTATTTTACTTGTTTTCCAAATCAATACTAACTTATATTTTATATATCTGTGTAATGTTTATACAACGTAATTTTAAATTAAATGCGTCTTTAATTTTTCTTAAATTTAAAATATCAATTCTAAAAATCTCACATTATTTTGATGCGGCAAATTAAATTAATTTTTGTTGGTTTATTTAGAATATTTGATTTACTGAAATTTCCAAGTACAAAATTCAATGAGCTATTAACTTTAAATTCTCTCCCTCTTATTTTTCCAGTCAAAATCATTACAGGAGACTTACTTCCCGTAAATTAATTAATAGAAAGCTCGTTTAGTTTTGTATATCATTATAAATTTATTTTGAATGATTTATTTTAAAAGTATCTTACTATTACCTCCAATTTAAAATAGCCCTGTAATTATTTCTGAAAGAATAAATAATTTTAGTGAATCAATTAAGTAAAATTTATCATAGAATTTTCTCAGTATATATTTCATACATATATTTCATTTGTCAGAAAAATATTAAAATTATGATTTACAATTTATTAGTTTGATATTCAATGCCCGTCTATGTTAATTAAAAACAGTCTTATTTTGTAATCTTTGATAAACTATTTAAGAACTTATTAATAAATGAAATATTTGTGAAGTGTGGAAAACAATTTATATTTTAGTTAATTTCTTATATATATATATATATATATATATATATAAGAAATTAATTATATTTATGATTCATTCATTAGTGGACTAAGGTTTGTGGGGACTTTCTATCGACGTCAGGGAACTGATTATTTTAATCAGGAATTCATTGATTAATTTTGTTAGTGATACACTATCTATATATATGTCTAAGGCATTAATGTTTTTTATAGCTACAACCATTCATTTATTATTTTGCTTTGCTACTTACTCATCAGGACCTTCGGAAATTTAACTATGAACAATCCAATCTTTCACACTCCCTCAAAGTAGACGTAGTTCATACCAAGGGATCCATTTTCGGGCATTGCCATTTAAGATGTGTATGGAAAGTCCAGCACATCAAAATATTATTATGATTATTTAGAGATATGTTTTGGCTGGAGGGCCAGCATTTCTCATCATCTAGTTGCATTTACTAGGAATTTCCTTTAGCAAAGCCACCCAGAGGTTCATAACAGACCTCATTTATTTTTGTTGTAATCTATAATAGCATACTGCCTTCTTCATCATTTTATATCTTTATTTAGCAAACCTGAAAGGCTCTCTGCCATGATGGCACATCCTTCACAAACCAATTTCGTTAATTAATTAAATCTAGACTGTATAATTGTCAATTATTTATTTAAGAACTATTTTGCCTTCCACACTCTTTATATACAAATGATTTTAAATGTAATAGTATTTTAAATGCACATCTTTCATATCTTGTAATATATATAAAATAGATTTATTTATAATCTTTTAAAAGGGCTACTAATATTTTATTGCTGATTGGTTCTTGGCAGACCAATTAATAAACTTTTACATTGTTATCAAAGCCGCATCAAAACGAATTAAAGAAAATAACCAAGTTGTATAAACAAAGACTTAACTTATTTTGTACTAAATTCCTTAATAAATTCCTATAATATTGTTATTTTAAATAAGCTTAGTTTGTCATCACTCCCAATCTCTAAGGTTAATTACTCTATTTATTTAAATATTTCTTTGATTTAAATTCACTTCTTTATAATGTTGCCAGAAAGAATTATCATTATTACGGTTCAAACCATTAGTAATCGATCAAATCATATCTGTACCATTCTGCAATCATCAGAATCCATTAAATCATTGATTTTTCATATAAACCCTTTATTATTTTGAGTCTCTATGTGAACCATGACCTCCAGCTGGGACGGAATAAAACCAAGCACTGCTAGTGTCATCACAAACGTTATCCATTAGTCAGAGAGGCAATAGTTTAGGCAAATAGGTTAGGATTCATCCTTGTCCTGACATATGTATCTTGTGCATGGTTGGATTCAAGGTACTTTTGCTTGGATTATTGGTCTTGTTGAATGAATACAAGATTTTGACCAGCACAATATAAAGTTTGTAACCATTATTAAACAATCAATTTTATTCTATAATTATAATATTAATATACTGAATTGTATTTTGCAAGAACTTTAAGCTACTGTGAAATATATATTCAAAATTTAATTTTAAAATCCTGCTTTAAATATTCTAACTACTGTTAGAATAATTATGTGTATATATAAATATAAAATTTAGAATTCAAACACATACGCAGTTTCTTGTTGTTAATATCAATGTTGTACTGATGTTTCAATTGGAACCTAGTAGTGGAGTTCGTTCAAACCAGTATTTCAGAAATGCTGATAATACCACTTTCATTTCAATGAGCTCTGCTATCTGGAGAATAAGTGTGATCTGGCTAAAACATCAATATGATGTTGATATTAATAATAAGCAACTATACAAATGGGCAAATTCAAAATATGTGTTCACACTTTTACCCATGAAAATTTTCACTTTATCATATATATAGACAAGCTTTACTATTTAGAGAACTGAAAATTGATATATATATATATCAATTTTCAGTTCTCTAAATAGTAAAGCTTGACTATAGTTTTTTTTTTTTAAATTTTCTTTTTATATTTAATCTTGCAAATACTCATTGAATTTAACATTGTAAGTTCTTTGTTTGTAGTTGCAGTATTAAACAAATAATATCTATTTGGAATACATTTTCATAAGATTGTAGATTAATTTAATATTTTATAAAATAGTTAGCAGATATTTGCTTTTGAGATAAGTTTTTGTTTTGAGATTTATTTTTTATTTTATAGTTCACTGTGATTTTCTGAATTTACAAAAATGCTAGAAAGTCATATGACATTTGAGAATTATTACAAATCCATTATTAATATTATAATAAAAAATATTTAGTAATCATATAAATATTAATTTTTAGTTTATTTATAGATATATAATCCTGTTTATATATTTGTTCGTTGTCTGTACAAATGATTTTGTTCCCAAAAATTCACAGTAAATGTGGATTCGTGTATACGAAAAGCCGAATCACAATAGGTTAAATTCTCTGTTGTGTTAATTAAAATTTATGAAATATTAATAATTTCATAATTTTTATTCCGTTTTTTATTTGTTCTATTCATTTTTTACTGTTATTATTCCACACAAACGAAAGCAATTGTCGGTATATATTTCTTTTGTTTATTTGTTTGGGTTTTTTTTTAAAAAAAAAAAGGCAGCTCAATAATCAAGAAAAAATGAAAAATTTATCAGAAAAATTATCTTTTATTGTAAATGACATTGATTTTAAACTTATGTTCAACCTGAGATTTACTTTGCTCTGATAATTATTCATAAATAGGAAAAATTTGCATGATGCACATGAATAAATGTTATCATAATAAATGTTTGTTTTTAAAATATCTTTCTCATATCATTGTTTTTAATCTTAAATACTTTGAAGAATCATTAATTTAAACATATATATGTAAAGAAACATATTGGACTTAATTCAGAAAAAGCCCTCAATAAATGTTGTGTATTTATATAATAATGTTTTTTTAATAAGAGAAAGAACTCGTTAAAGTTTGTTATTTTATCATTTTAAATGGGATGCTAAGAGAAATTGTATCAAAGAAATAGCAAACTATATTCATGATCGTTAATTAATGGTATAATTGTTTCAAATACTTAATTAGATCAGCTGCTCATCAATATAGATATGATTAATGCAATTTTAAGTTACTGGTTTTATTTTTGTCTAGGAGGAAGCATTTTATTATAATAAACTCAATCATAATTAAACACATGATTAATGAATATATTATGCATACATAATGCATCCCAATGAAAAGAGAACTGATTCTTTTCTCAAACTGCTTTCAGAACCATCTGTATGTCAATGCATGTGTTATGTAGAAACATAATTTAGCTATTACTTTTAGAGACTGAAAACACTATTAATTCACTATCTAAAATTTACCTTTCCCTGTTTGGAAAGGTTGCACTTCTCAGTACTGTTGTATTACCAAAAATTACTTATTATTCAGTTCATTTTTTACCAACAATTTGCTTTATACACAAGGTTGAATCACTATGCAGAAAGCTGTGCTGGGGATGCAAGACCCCTGCCATCAGCCTTAATCTTTTGCAAAAGCCAAGACAACTCAATGGATTAGAACTGCACTCAATTAAAATTTTTCTGATACAGTGGACTTACAACACCCTTGTTAAAATTTTCAAAAACAATGCAAACATAGAAAGTCCAATACCACTGATCACCCACCCCTTCATAAAAGAAATATTTGGCTGAAACAACAAATAACAAGTATGATCAATAGCATTAAAATCTGTAGCTCCATGTATTATGAAAAATTATCTTACTGAAATTCATATCAATTATAATGTTCACTTTGGCAAATCTAAGACACAGAATCTTCTTCCAGTTGGAATCCCTCATCTCATGAAGCTGACCAAGTTCCTGAGATTGTAACCAAAGTTTGTGGACTGTTTGGTGAAGGTCATCCTTGGAGCCTTGTCTACTGGGATGTTTCTTTGCAACTAGAGAGGACACAACATTGATACTATCTGTACCCTTTATAGAAGATACAATGAGTCCATGGAACACATACTCTATCAATGTGAATGGTGGATGCGTCTACAGAATATCACCCTACAGAGGATTACAGGCTACAACTCAATGAATGTACATCTTAGTGATGCACTCAGAAATGGAAAATTTTGGCTGCATTCACCTGGCCACATTCACAAACTTTGTCATCTGGAAGATTAGATGTAAAGTATTATTTGATAGAGAATCCATCAGTTCCATTGAAGAGCTTTCCCTAAAGTTATTATACAAAGCTAAAGAAAATGATCTAAGAACATTCCTGCCCAGCCTTGCTGATCAAACATGGAGTCAATTAAAGATTTAAAAATAGCCATGTGCATGATGGATTTCTGACACACCAACTTGACACACCATGGGATTACATGCCAACTTAGATCCCGTCTTGTAAGTAATATATAATAAAATTTTACTTTAAATCCTCTACTTATCTAATTTAATGACCACTCAGTCTTTATTGAGTCTTGATGTAATACACATTCATGCCACAATTATGATAAATGGGTTTTGATTTACCATGATAATTTGTTTTCACAATGAATATTTAGTTTTTCACTATGGTGTCATAGTATGGTTTGAAATGAGTTTTTATCACAAATAAAGTGAGCTGTTACAAGTTACTCACATTGTATTATTGCTTAGTAAAATTCTATTGATCATCATAAATTCAATTAATATATGCTATTTGTTAAACAAACATGATTTCACAAGTTAATTTATACAATGCTCTGATATTCAATCTCATTATTAGATCATTGCTTATATAATATGTTTAATTCTTCAGGATTTATACTTACCTATAATGCAAGATTTATCATATCCGATTGCAATCAAGAACTCTGTATAACACTATATATTTGACTTTTTGTGCAAATAAAGGTTATTTTGAAATAATAATTTAGCTATTCACCATAAAATGAATTTTAAGATGCCAGATATTCTGGATCATAAGTTACCACATGAAATGTGCTTGTTTTATACCTTTATGGATTGTCTTCAATGCTCTTCTTATCATAATAAAATCTTGCAAATTACTTCAAGTCATTCTTATGACTCATTGATTAATAGCCATATGCAATTTGAATTTATTCAAATTAAACAAAAATTAATGTTATTGCATGTTTACTGTAGATTAAAATACAAAACATGTTGTTACATTTCTTGTAGCAATTCATGATCAACATATCCTAATGATATTAAAAGTTTTGATTTTGTAATAAATATGAATGAGTGAACACACACAATAAATATTTATGTAAATGTGCCTTCTCATTCATATTTATTACAAAATCAAATAAAATGTATCTCCTTCTTTAAACAAATAAAGAGAAAAGTGTTACATTTTGATGTTCTCAAGCTGTTTGTAACACAATATAGCAGTTTCATCACAATGTAACATGCTCTGGAAGACATCATTTTTCTTCAATATTCTCCTACCTATGAAAACATAATCGTAATCTTGTTATTGAAAGACATGAACTTTCCAGTTGTTTTGATGTTTTAAATCTGTATTGAATTCAGAATCTTTACCTCTGCTTGCAGTCACTCATTTCAAATTCTTAAGGAAATCTTTCATATAAATTTCAAGGTTTATGATGCAATATACAAAATTTATAACAATTATTTTTTCTTCCATTATTAAATTGATAGGTTTTGTTTTATCAATTAAGAAAGATACTTTATGAATTTTTTTAAATTTCATAAAGCTTCTAGCTTTGTGCTTAGAAAACATTTTGTTACATAAATGTATCATAAATTTAATGGGGGTGAAGATGGAGAAAACTTAAAATAAAATGTGTATGCTTTCAATGTAACTTAAAAAAATATTAATAAATGTAGTCACATACAGAAAATTGGTATAAAAAAATGACTACTGCTATACTGCAAAATATATTAAATATGCAAATTTAAAATTTTTTTAAATGTTTATTTTATACTTTTTCTTGAATATTATATAATTGCTGAAATATATATCGATACAGTGCATGTTATAGTTTTACTGTAGTGAATACAAAAGAACATAAATCTTTAAAAAAGAGATCCTAGTCTCTTTCTCCTATCCATTGCACTTAGTTAAAACCAAAAACTGTGGATAACAGTAAACCTTACATACTTTTTTTTCATATGTTATAGCATCGGCTGGGAGGCGAACTTGCAACAACCATCTGCAACCAACTGCTTGCAAGGCAGCTGCGCTGACCTCTCGGCTAACAATGCTTGACTAAACCTTACATATTTGTTCACCATAAATACACACATTAAAACATCATAAACAGAACAAAGTGATTGCAAGAAAACAATAATAAATCAAGAGAGAGATAATTAATAACCAAGTGAATGCATACAGAATGTGTCAAATGAGGAAATGATTTTGAAAGATAATTCATATTTATTTTCTACCAAAAGAGTTAATATCGGAATGATAAATATTTTTATTCTGTAATAAATATGATGCACAGTTAAAATTCATAGCTAACTATCAATATATGCCTAATCAGTTAATAAATTAAAATTGAGCATTTCTTAATAAGGTTACCTAATGTTGTCTTGTTTCAAATATAATAGCATTATTTTTTCTTTGAAGAAGCTAGCATTCATAAATAAAAAAAATGGGTGGTGTGGACAACTCTATTGATTCTAAAAAAGATAACAGTTGAGTAATTAATGAAAACAACTCGTTTCTAATATTTAATCAACCATTTTTTAATCATCTGTAATGATATCAAAATAACCTACAGTATTTTATTAGAAAAATTATTTACGTAATAACAATAAATATTTGATTATTAACAAAAAAAATTGATGCAACTTCAGAAAAGAGGTGAAAAATGAAAACACATTAAAAATAACTTCATCATTAAAATTTTATTAGATTTGGTTTTTTTATATCCCTGTATGTTTACAACTAATTATATGGGTTTTGTATGTCTGAGAAGTCATGATTTTTTCATTGATTGATTGTGTCCGTCTTCTTGTACTAAAATTTATACTGTTTTATCTTTCCTTCTCTTTTTTTTACTTTTAGTCCATTTTGCATTAGTAGCAATGATTCCATTTTTCTTTAACTCAAAGCTATCTATTGTTAATTTAAGCCATTACTAGCTATATATAATAAACCATTGCTATTATCTCTAGCTATTCCATTTACTTTTTCTATTCTTATTATATTAATCAGCAGTGATGATGATGATGATGAAAAATGATCACAATAATGTCAAGAGTCATTTCAAATTGAAAGAATATTATAAAAGAGCAGAAAATTTTTCAAAATCAAAACATTTTAAGTGCAAAATAATAATAGGGACTTACTTTGATTTAGTGAAATATTAATAAATCAGAAATTCCATTTATTCATTCATCATCTTTTAGATTAATGATTGTCTGAAGGTTTGTGATGATAGCATTTTACTTGTAGATTTTTACTGGATTATTTCCATCATCTAATTGAAATTCTTGTGTTTTTAGAAAAATTCATACTTTATACTTTTTATAATATATACAACTGTCATTTAATGATACTTACTATAGCATAGAATACATCATTTTGAGCTTATTCTCTCTTCTTCAGATGTTACTGGCAAGACCAGTTAATACTGACTTCAAAATAATGCTATAACCAATTAGGTTAGTGTGTTGTAACAGCAAGTTAATGAGTGATTTTTGAACATTGTGGATTATCACATAAGATTTGATTATTGGTCTTTGACTGAGAATAGCATCTGCTGTGTGATATCATTAATAGTTGAATCTTTTTCAAAACATTTACCATTTTCAAGTAGATGATGGAAATTATTGATATATAACTATAAATGTTTTTAGATTATGTTGGACATTATCCTTACAATATAAATATAGTCTGTCTCTTTGAAAATAAGTTAAATTCATCATAAAATACTTTTTAAGAAAATCTGTTACCTTTAATATACTTTACATGTTCAATTTGTTGAAGGTGTGCCCTGAAAATTTCAAATTTAACATTATGTTTAGAAAGATGAATATATTGATTGATTTTATGATCTTGCTGTATATCACATGATCACCATTTCTTACACTTTCTCATAACTGTTATTAAAACAGGGAAAACTCTCCATACAGTAGTGTATGGAGAGTTTTGTCTGTTTTAATAAGTTATGAGCGCATAAGAAATGGTGATCATTTGATATTTAGGGGTTTAATACCAATCCTGCCTAATATGATAGTTGTGGCTATGGTTATTAAAAAACCAAAGTCACCAAAATGTATGGGTCCTGAACTGAGTTCAAACCTATATGAGTAAATAAACTAATGAGCTTAGATTGAAAATATTATTTTCAATTTTATTCTCATAGTTTATAGTTAAGTAGAGATAAGAGGTGGTTGCTAGAGGGTTGCATTAGATCCTAAGATCTAGGTGCAGTGCTCTCAGATCCAAGGCTTCTCACTGACAAAGGTTACAAGCCAGAAACTAGTCTGGGGATATTGGATAAGTAGGCACTAGATAGGGATTTTATGCACAAGCCTTCTGGCATCTATTGATTACTCTGGCTTGCACTACTGGCATTACTGTATGGAGAGTTTTTGCCTGTTTTAATTTTTCTATATATTAAGAATCTTACAGAGTATTCTTAAATAAAAAAAATTTAAATGGCTTTTTTATAATTCTTAATGGCTTATTTGTAAATACTACTACTACATTAATATATTATCGGATAACGCAGATTTAGTGCTTCAAAAAATATTTATTAATAATGTCCATGATGTAAAATTATACCTGACAAGAAATTAAACAGCTCATAGTTTTGTTTTTAAATGCATTTTGATTTTGATTTTTTATGCAAATTACCTGGGCTTTATATGTTTAATTGATTCAAATAAATACTTAAACTTGATT
Source organism: Epiperipatus broadwayi (assembly GCA_028023455.1). Lineage (NCBI taxonomy): Eukaryota > Metazoa > Onychophora > Udeonychophora > Euonychophora > Peripatidae > Epiperipatus > Epiperipatus broadwayi. Next base: position 2,313,555 of record JAQFVV010012396.1, on the reverse strand, counting down.
TATTTTACCTTTTTTAAATAGTTTTTACTTAAACTAACTTTTGTTTTTTTTTTTAAAAAAAAAAAAAATAACTAGTAGCTATAAACAGCGGACAAAATTATATTTGATTGAATATTAAACTTTTGATCTTTTAATCCTATAGTTTCTGCTACATTAACTATTAACGGAATAGTAGTTTACTTTGACAGATGTTATTAATTAGTTACCTAGTGGCCTCAAATCTTAACTATTGGCATTCTTGAAAGATTTGCTTATTGTTTCCAACTGAGAGAAGGCTTGACATTCGTATAATGATACTACCTTTAAAGGTAGTTTTAAATATAATTCACTAATTGTCATAATTTAAAATATCAATAGTATGTTACACAAACATTTCTAATATTTTATCCATATAAATAAGTATGTATATTCAAAATAATATCTAATTATGTAAAGCTGCCAACGTAAGAAAATATTAAATTAAGAAAACATAACAAACACACACTCTCTTGAAATGTACATACAATAAAAAATTCTGTCCTTGTTGTGACTACAGATCAAACAAAGATGATTAACAATCCAAATATCTACAGATTTACTGGTGTGTTTTAGCTATTTGCCATCGATTTTAAATGAGATTTTATTAGGACAAAAATTGTGATTACATATATACTTTTACTAAGGATATCTATCATTACTGTAGATTTTCATTATATACTGGTTAGTACTTCTGTCTATCATCATCATGGCTTGGATTTCGAATCTGATTCCAGAAAATCTTGAAACTTTGAAAAGCCACAAAATGGTATAGAAGATTTTTTCCTGTTAGGTAGCCCATAGTCAACCATTCATTAGTGGAATAAACATTTTGTTGAAAGAGTACTGATACGCTAATTATAAAAATAAAAAAATATGATTGCAGTGTGATAACTTTTTCCGCTAAAAGAGTGTCTAATTTCTATAGGCACTGATCTATCTATCTTGATCTTTACTAATTCCATGCAAAAAGGTTCATTAATAAGGCATGTGATTATTTATTTTAAAGGCAAAATTATAATAGTTTTTTTTTTTTTTTCATATGTCATAGCATCTGCCGGGACGCGAACCCACACCCGTCTGCAACCAACTACTTGCTTGCATGGCGGTTGCGATACCTCTCGGCTAACAACGCAAGACAAAATTATAATAGTTTTAATGTCTTCTACATATTATTCACTAATTTATATCCTTAATTAAAAAAAAAAATTTATTTTAAAAATATCATTTCATTTCCTAAAATTTCAAATCAAGTAAATATAAAATAATCATTTTTTAAAAAAAAACAGTAAATGTTACGTAGAAATCTGAAGAATATTTTTTCCCAGAACGGAAAATAAAATTGAAGTCATAGTTTCATTTATCGGAACGGTGTGCTTAAACAAAAATTGAATTCTATTTGTTTTTATTTGATAATGCTTTCTGATAGTTTTAAAAATAAAAAAAGTTATATATTAAGTATAAATCTTCACAGATTTGTTTTTTCTGTATTTACGTATTTATTGTATTATGCGTTAATATGATTTTAGAAACTAAAATATTTATTTATATAATATGATTTGATAAAAGAAATGTTTTGACTAAGTTTGTGATTTTATACAAAAACTAAAAAGGAATAAGTAAATGAAATTTTATTTATAAGAAGAGAATTGGTGAGCATAAATCTATTAACTGAGGGATCAAAAAAGAAATGGATCTAATCAAGAGCTTATGCTTGATATATTCTTGTGTTTAAAATAGTGCAAGATAGAAAATAGAAGGAAACTTTAGAATGATGTTTTTTTTTTTCAAAAAAAATAGACATTATTAGATGGATTTATTGAGCTAGTAAACTTCAAAAACATTTATGGGGGGGGGGGGTTCTCCTGATAGCAAACCTGCTGTTTTCTTTTAAGCTTATCAAAATAATTCGTTTTTTGATATCAGTGTAATTTTTATTTCTAAAACAATATTTTAGCAATTTGATTTTAAATCATAATAATTAATATTTTATCTAAATGTGACTTAAAGTTATATATTATCTTTTTGTTTGAATTATTGGTATACCACTCTAACATGTTGCTTTTATCATTGGATAGAATTTTTTGATTTTTTATGTATTTAATTTCTGTCTCATATAGAGATAAAAATTAAAAATAGTTTGATATGTTTTTAAATATCCTGTTTCAGGATAAAGGTTTTTCTTTATAAAAAAAAACAGTGAGGTAAATTATGATACCAGAGGATGGAAATTTGAATGTTTTTCATCAATTTTTATCCTCTAATTAAGAATATCAAATTATCGGTACTTGGGTACTAAACCTGCAACGTAGGGAGATAGGTGGGGGGGGGGGACGGCCTATTCACATTGGTATCAATCCGCCGTTTCTAATGAGGCCAAAATAACGTGTACACGGATCTTTCTCGATGAAAACATCTATATATACAGCAAAATATATACGATAAAAACAACTATTTACAGCACCAAATTATCTAGTTACTAACCAATATTAGTTAGGAATAAAAATTATAAGCCAGATTAAAAAGTGAACATTTTTTTCAAATTTTACTTGATCTATTTATACCTAAACTGTATCTATTTTATCAAAAGGCGTTTATTTAGCTAACACAAAGTCAGTTATAACATCTCAGGCAACTTTCTGCAAATCTTTCCATGTCTTTCTCTTTTTTTCAAATCATGCCTATGTTTTTTAAAATCATTTAACATACTTCTTCTACCTTTTATCTTCTCACTATCTACAGATCTCTTTACATATTCTTAATAATTCTTCTAATATTAGTGTATATCAAGTCTGCTGTATATTTTTTTCTTTCGGATTTTCTCAGGGATAATCTTTTTTCTCTTACTCTTTTTAGGATATTTGTAAGATTAACAATAAAACTTAATTGCCCTTTTCTTTTAAATTCATATTTATAAAAATATACAATTTTTATTCTCTTTTTTTTCTAGTAATGTTAATACTTTAATCTCTTGTACTTATTTTTCTCATTACTTCTTCTGTTGCCAATTTCTTAATTGTTTAAAAGCACTAATTTGTTCTATAATGTTATGTTGAAATATCATTCTTAATTTTTTTTTTCCTATCTATTTTAACTGATTTAAACTTAGTTGCATGTATTTTCATCCCAGACTTATTACATCTTTTTTATTTAGCAATCTGATATATTTATTTTAAGTATCTTCAAGTTCCAATACATTATTAGTATATCTGGTATATAAACTTTCCTCAATTTTAACTCCACTCTTATCATTTCATATAACATTAAACAATTTTATTTCAGTATGCTACATTATTTTATGCTTTAATGTATTTTACAAAGCTACTATTACTTTGAATCTATGCATTTTCTCTGTCTTTTGCTTCATTTAAATCTTTACAAAAGCCTCAGATATTAAAATATATTGCATTAAAAGAATGGCAAGCAATGATAAATAAGTAAGTGAATGATTTATTACTTGGGAGGTCAACTGGTCATATTATAGTATCAAAGGTGACAGAGTTTTTAGTTCTCCAAATTATCACTGAACTAAACCATACATGGCACAACCAATGGCAAACTAGCAATAATGAATATTCCATTGACTAGTTATTCGACCTATTTTTAACCAGAGAATTTGGAATACATAAGATCTTATTAATACTATATATAGAATTTAAATAATAATAAATTACAGTTTAAGATTACTATTTAGATTCTCTTATGATCAATTTATCTAGCATTTATCATTCAATTGTATGCTATTCATTAAATTCACTATTGTAATTTTTTTAAATTAAATAATAATAATAATTCAATTCTTTCTTTAATGTGGATTTCTACAGTCAAATTCCAATTACAGATTGCACATCATCATCATCATCATAATAATAATAATAATAATAATAATAATAATAATAATAATAATAATAATAATAACAACAACAACAACAACAACAACACACAAAAAACAGTAAATCTACTGACTGCCATATTTAGACGTTTCCCAAACATAGAACCAAAAGTGGAAATCACACCAACGGATTGACCACCTCCCACAGACAATTACATAAATACACTATTTATAAGTATTAAAAACATTAAAGATAAAATAGCACTGAAGAACCCAATTAAATATACTTATTGGCAAATTCATGATTTTCTATCTCAGAACCAAGAAAACAACAATAGGCTAACAGAACAGTACTAGGAATAAATAATAGACAATTACTCAAAAAGTACAAAACATGGTATTTAGAACCTAAATTATTTGACTTTATCCTCAAATTTAATTTAAATGCACTACCTACAGCACATTTCATTCAGTTTAGAAGATTTTATCTAAATGTTGATCCAATGTGTGCTTTGTGTCACCGGGAAGAAGAAACACAAGAACATTTGATACATCACTGTAGAGGCTTAGAGAAAGTCAGACAACTGATGTTGAATAATTATAGAAAAAGGGAAATCACAATAGAAAAAATGCTAAAAGCTTTCAATGAAAACAAAATACCAATAATATGTGCAGCAACTTTCAGTATATATGCCTTATGGTATACCAGATGTGCTTTCACTTTAGGAAACAGTCCAAGAAGACACCCTAACACATATCACAACAAACTAGAAAAACTTAAGGAAAGGGACAATCTTCTAGCACCACCGGACATTTTTGCTGCCACTTGGTCTCTTTTTAAAATAAAAGCAGCCTTATAATGGATAGACCAAATACAACCTCAGGAAAACAGAAAATGGAAATGAATCCATAATAAGAACTGAAATATATAAAAGGGTGTGAATTACAAAAGACTCTAATGGTTAAGAAAAAGAAAAGTATTTTTCTGTGTTTCAAGATGTAGCCTAGTATATTATGTTTGATACAATGTATTGCTTAATATAATGTAACCTTTTTTTGCCTAATAAAGTTTGCTTTGAAATGTAGTAGTAATAATAATAATGATGATGATGATGATGATAATAATAATGTGTTCAAATATATATAGATAAGAACTATGATTTAAGCTCCTGTAAATCCAGAAAAAACTTTAACAAAAATGACAGTGTAAATGTAAAAATTTATAATCGACTTGTAGCAATGAATTTTCTATGTAACTGCTAATATTGTATTCTTTTGAGTAAATAAAAGGCCTTTTGAAACATAATAATAATAATAATAATAATAATAATAATAATAATAATAATAATAATAATAATAATAATAATAATAATAATAATAATAATAATAATAACAACAACAACAACAACAATAATTATTATTATTATTACTATTATTATTATTATTATTATTATTATTATTATTATTATTGAAGAATAAATATTGCTGAAGTGTACATAAGTTTAAGCATCAAAATTGACAAAAATAACTATGATCTGTGGATCTTGAGTGCTAAATCCTGCCATTCTACTGCTGCCAGGAAAGTTAAATAGTTAAAACAAGTAGATTTGGTGTTTTTTTACTATACTCAAAATCAATCTATTTGTACAACATGCTATGGAAATTATTAAATAACATCTTCGTTTGGGTAGCATGTATTATAATTACTACAAAAAAGAATGCATAGAATTGGAAGTCAGCCTTAAGTATATATTCCTACATTTACTAGGATAACAATATTATATTAGTATATTAGTTAATCTAGAAAGATCTCACATTAATTAATCATTATTCTATTTAAATTTAACACTAGATAATTTTTATAAAGTCATCAGCAAGTTTTTTCAGTTTTATCTTCAAATTATATTACACTATAAACTTTAAATGCAAATGGTCTGTTGAATTTAAACCTGGATAATGTGAATTAGTGTTTGCAATTTACAAAAACCATTTTAGCAATACTAAATAGATAAATATTAAATAGTGTTATCAGTTAGTAGCTAGCTTTTAGCATATTTGTTTACAATTGAATATCTATCTATTCTTAACTGGAGGATTAGGAGAGAAAAAAGTTTGAGCAATTAGTAAATGGATTAGTTGTAAGTAATATCTGGTTCTCTAATATTCCTTAATATTTTGTAGCTTGTAAAAAAAAATGCCAGAAAATCCTTTGCTTTGCATAAAAATAGGTAAGGATATTATATTTACATGGTTTTATTTACCAAACCATAATGTTTTGATTTTAATAGATGAATTTTAAAATATTTTCTGAAAAGCTGTAATAATCATTGAAATCATAAAACAAATTCATATTATTATGTAATTTTTTTTAATTGAAAATTTTCTTTTAACTTTGATCGTAAATTTTTATGTTACAAATACAAGTGATTTTTTCTTTTTACATTTTTTTTTTTAGCCTGTAAATAATTTGCACTTTTTATCAACAAAAACACACCTGTGCTCACTTTAAATCCAAGACATGCAGGAAAGATTTTAATCAAAGATGATTGGTTTAATTAATACTTAAACTAAATTTATTTACTACATAAAGTATTTTTAATACAAACCCATGTGTCATATTCAGGTGCCTTCTATTATTTTTAAATCATATTTTTAATTGAAGGTATTGACTTTTTTTATTTTATTTAAACAGTCATATTTTATGTAGAGCTAATGGTGTTTGTTGAGACCATTTTATCAATTCAATTTTATTTTATATGTACATCTGCTAAATGCTTGTTTTCATTATTAATTTAGAACAAACTTCACTTCTGCGAATCATTACGTTCTTGATTTCCTCAATTAAAGACCTCTGAAAGAAGTTTTAAATTCTTTGCAATTAAAAAAGAGGATGAAGAAAAGTCCTTCTGTTAGGCTGGGAATTTACTTCAACTTTTGCTTTTGGAGAAAATGAGAGCTGTGTTTTTTCCTCGCTGCACTAACTTTTTAACCCTTTTCCGACCAATATTTTAATTTAAAAGTTTTAGACATCTGCTACAGTAATTTAAGTTTTTGACTTGTATGATTTAGTGTAGTAATAGAATGGAAACTCTGGAGCTCCAAATCCATAGATCACGTCTCCAGCTATGTGACTTTTGATAATCAAACCGTTAGAACTCCAGAGAACTAAACTATTCGATTTTTTTAATAAACTTTATTTAAACATTCCAAATAAATTATCTTTCAATGATGTAATGAAATAAAGTATAGTATATATATACACAGATATCTACATGAATATATTTCTGTGAATATATGAATTCATATCAAGTTTGAGATACACATATGCATGAGCTTCATAGAGTAGTGGCAGGATATTATCGTTCATGCACTGATATCTATCCAACCCCCAAATTAAAAACATATTTATATATATATGTGTGTGTATCTATATCGCATCTTAATGATTTAAAATGTGGCTCTCATTAAAATTCAAGATTTAGCTTTAAAATTAAGATAGTGTCAAGCGTTGCCTTGCAAGCAAGCAGTTGTTTGCAGACGGTTGTTGAGGGTTCGCCTCCAGGCCGATGCTATGATATATGGGGGGGGGGGTTAAGATATTAAAATGTGTTGAACGGATGACAAACCATGATAAATTATGATTAAGGAGCATCAAAGATTATCATTCGGTACTAGTACTCTGTTTCTTAATTATTCAGTCAGAAATGTGGCAGAGAACTTAAGATGTATACAGATATTAAAATAGTATTATTTTCTCTGATTGCAATACATGTGCAATATTTTATTGATTACTATTAATAACTTTTTGAAGTCCTTTCACGTGCTCCCGATTGATAATGCCCTTCATACAGAATAATGGATTCGCAAAAGTTTAACAAGATAATTTCTGCCATATGACTAATTAAATACAAAGTGAAAAAAAGAACTATAGAAATGATCATATAATTCAGAATTAGTTTTTGACACTGATTGTTTGCCTTTCAGCTTTAAGGTATTGAAAATTAATAATTTAAGTCCTTTATGCTATTTTAGTTCATGCTTTTTACATTCTTGGTGCTTGTATAAAAGATTTTTTTTTTCATATATATCCTTTTTAAAAAAAATTAAATATGTTATTATGTTTCAATTTGTATGAGCTTGAAGAATATTTTTCTTTTTTTAAGACTCAAAGCATAAAACGTAAATAATAATATTGTTAATATTTTTGAAATCTCGAAAATTGAATTAAACTCATTACTTTGCATGTATAATATATCACTGTGTCTCATCTGAAAGATAAATCATCTTTATCTTGCAGTGACGTAAAAATGAATTGTGTTTTACTAAATAAATGATGAAGAATTAAAAAAAAAACTGTTTAAAGATTTATGTTATTTGCTTGTATATAAAATTTTACATTTGATAATTATAAAAATAAATGATTTTATTTCATAAAGATTTCTTTACTAATGCATATGATTACATTTAACTTACATTGTATATAGTAAGATTTAACGTTATCAATAAATTTCATATATATAAATATGTGTATCCTCAATTGGAATATATAAGTAATTAAGTTTGTATGACTGTGTAATATGGTTTTAGATTTGGCATTTATATGAAACAGTTTGCATAATCACATGATCACATCTCCAATACTAGCACATAATTGTTTATAAATAAAGCAAAGCAGATTAATTCCAACTGACGAGTGATGATGAAGTCATGAACTAACTGTTATGGGAGACCTGATTGGCTAATTATTTTAATATGACAGCATCAAGTTTTAAATGAGTATTACTGGATATTTGATTGCCTGATTAGTTAAACATTGTTAATAATTCTCCTTATATATATAAACATTATGTGAGTCTCAAACTATTCATATTTCACCTGCACTAAACATTTCCATGCTTTAATTACATGTACATTGTTTTTGTTTTTTTTTGTATGTTTTCTTTTACCTTCTGGAGTTGGATGGTTATACTTGTTTATGGGTTTCTGGTGATATTATAATTCAATATAATAAAATAAGATTTAAATTTCACAATTTCATCATTACATTTTATAAGTAAGAAATTAATCTGCTACAGAAATGAATAAGACCATTAATTCATATAAAAATACATAAAAAATAAATTATAGAGTTCTTGAATAATATTTAGTGTTCTGTCTATCAATAGTAGGTAAGTAGATTTCACTGCCTTTCTTTGCCCTGTATGATTTAACACAGTAGTAGTGTGATAAATCTAATTAATTTTCAGAGGAATAGAACAAAAAATTTACTTCAATCATTTAAATGAAATTCCAGCTTGTCTACTTAAATATTATATAGTGACTCTGCTCTTCATATTTTTTAAAAGCTATTTAAAATAGTTAAAGCTTTGAAAGGATTTGGATAATGTTCTAAAGATCTAGGGATCTTTCACTACAATGTATTTACTAATGTGGTGGAAAGCCTATTTACATCTGGTACTGTTTATTATCTAAACTTGATAGTTACCAATGTTGATGGATTATATAATAAATAATGAATAACAATATTTCAGTATCTGTGGTAATTTAGTACTTTAATGAGAAAGTTAACAAGTGTAGCAACTGGATGTCATGAATATTAAAAGAGCTGAAATAGATTATAAACAATCTCAAACTATGTATCAATTTATACCAATGTATCATTTGTTCTTCATTTTTCAAGGCATTATTAAAAATTTCCAATATTTATTTAACTTCACATCAGAGCTAGATTAAGAACTATCATTTCCAGTACTTCTTTCTGTTTCCATAGATTACATGTATCAATCTTATTTTGCATCTTCCTGCATTTAACTTTTCTTCTGTTTAATAAATGCACTTTGAAAGAAAAGAAAGTTTTTTGATGGTTTAGCAATATTCAATTCATATTTTCTTTTACTTCAAAAATATTTATTATTTAATATGTGTTTAGTATTTGTCTGAAGGTTTGTAATGATGGTATATTATTAGATGTGACATATTGTACTATTTCTATCATCTATGAGTTAATGTTGAATGTATTGAAAATTTTAAACTTTATTTAGACTTTCCAAATACAAACAACTTTTTAGTAATAACACACAACTAGACAACCCAGGTTAGTAATTACACAACATTTTGAGTAGTATTATTCTCCACTCTTCTTCATGTGTTGCTGGCCTAAATGCATAGTGACAATATTCGCTTAGAAGTTGAACTCGCACCTTTAGATTCTTGAATTTAAGGCAAATGCTCTACCAACTGAGCTATTCTGTCAAAGGCAACATATAGTAGAAATTTGATATATTTATATATGAGGGTTTATTTAAATCCTCCTGAGTTCTTCCTTTTTTTTTTTTTGAGCAAGGCTAATTTTTTTATTTATTTATTGATTAATATTTTTCCTAAGAACAAGATTAATTAGAGGCTTCCATACATTGTGTATTGCCACACTGGGTTGAATTTTAAGATTATTTACCATTGTCATATGAGTAGCTTCCTTGAATTTTCTTCTATGAATTTTTTCCTCTTTATCCAATATCTTTGTATTTTCCCAATTAAACACATGGTCATTAGTACAAACATGATCTGCTACTGTAGACACATCTGTTTTTTTCTTTTAACCATTAGTTTGTGCTCTTTTAATCACTGTTCAACATGGTGACAGGTCTCACCAATGTGTTTCATTTCACATTCAGATGGTATTTCATAGATGAAGTTTTTGTTCTTCAGCATTTCCAGTTTAGTAGAAATAAGAATTCCTCAAAGTGTGGTATGGCTTTGGAAAGCTGTTCTAATGTTATATTGACTACAGATTTTCTTTAATTTGTCCATCATTCCTGATATTATGTAAAGTAATATTTTCTATTAAATCTGTATGTTTAAAAAAAATAAGGTAAAATATAAGTTTAAATATTCTTTAAATTTTTAAAATTCAATTTTTATTGCCAAAGCAAAATAATAATAAAGTTATTGACAGTAGGTCATTTTTGTTTGACATTAGTAAATTTTTAAATGATTATTTTTTACTTAACAGCTAATATATTGAAACAAACCTTAAATATAAAATGCTTATTAATTCTCTAACAGGTTGATATTTTCTATTTTCAGCCTTGTTGGCAATTTTTGTTAGTGTTCGACATTTGATTTTAATATTAAACCTTTATTCTGTATTACAATTCAATAAGTTGGAATTGATTTGTTTCTCAAACAAAAAATATTCTAAAAAATTATATTTGAATTTTGAAAATATTGAAATAATAATAATAAATGGAGTAAATAATGAGTATAAAGGACTTTTTTTGCCATTTCAATAATGGGAGAAAGGTCACCAATCAAGCAATTCCAGAAAATCAACAAAATCTTTCTTGATTAAAATTTACTTTTAAATTGAGAATGAATAAATGTGAAGCACTGATTAATCTATAAAATTATAATTTCAAAATTAAAATTGCATTTATAATTTTTAGAATATTTCAAAAACTTCTAACATGGGATTTATAAAGGTATTGGCAATCTGTTTCAAAAAATATTACATTGTTAGCAATCATAATTTTCTTTGTTAGCATCGTGGTTGAATTGATTAACTTCTAATTTCAAAAATAAAACATATATATAAAATTAAAGTATATAATTATGTATATTTTTATATTTTAATAATTATTATGAAATTATTGTATAAAAATAATTATGAATCTTAAATAAACTACACAAAAAATCAATTTTTTTATTATTTCAAAAATCTTCTTAAAATAATCTCACAAATGCATATGAAACTGGATAATAAAGAACTAAATCCATTAAGCACTTGGTAAGTTGAATTACATTGAACTTTAGTAGCTATTGAAAAACACTAACCTTTTTAGATTTTTTTAAAATTAAAACATCATTATTGCATTAATTGTGTTTCTATCATCAAATGAGTATATATACTGGAAAAATAAGTGTGCAGAAAAACAGTTTAAAGCAGAAGAAACTAACTAGTATCATCTCCAAATAATCATGTAATACACCTTATCTTATATTAATAGAGTTAAAAAACAAATGCTTAATAATTTTTCAAACAAAAAAATAATAAACAATTAAAGAATTTATTTTTAAATTTATCTTGAAGTTTATATGGAATCAACTTAAACCAATCTGTGAAAAGCAGTATTCTTTTTCTATAGGGATTCTGTAATCTCTTGAATTATTCTCTCTTTAACATCTAATAATTGCTGACATCTACACAATTTAGTTGTAATTAAATGTTTAAATAGTTTTTAATCATTGAAATCACTCCAAGCCTTTTTTAATTTAAGAGTTTGCCTACAAATGATCACAGTGAGAAATACAATAGCAACATATTCAGAATAATATATGAATTTCAATATAAAAATGAACAGAAGCAAGCCATTTCTGCTCTGAAATTATCTATATAACCATAAGTAATTATGATTCCAGCGAAATCCTGAGACTTGCATTTACATTGAAGGTTATAAAATAGAATACATTTATGATGTTTAGATATCTGTCATTTTTTAAAACCTGGGTGTTATAGTTTATTCTGCTTTCATTCTAATTACACATTATTATTATTATTATTATTATTATTATTATTATTATTATTATTATTATTATTATTATTATTATTATTATTATTATTATTATTATTATTATTATTATTATTATTATTATTATTATTATTATTATTATTATTATTATTATTATTATTATTATTATTATTATTATTATTATTATTATTATTATTATTATTATTATTATTATTATTATTATTATTATTATTATTATTATTATTAAGTTTCAACAATAATAAACTTTATTAATCCTTTTAGTTACATAGTATTACAATGCCACTTAATTGTAGCAAGATACATGTTTAATCCTATTATTGTCAGTTCAATTTCGAGTGCTACAATATTCATTGTTAAAAGCACATATCTATATAGGCAATTTGTACATGATTCTATCCATTTTAGTAATGTCAATTAAGCACATTATTGTCCAATAGGAGCATAATCTGGACCATACTTTTTTTAATTCTTAGAAAATAGGAGATCTAATTTCATCATTGTTTTTTGATTTCAAATCTAGTGGTATATCATGGAAGATATTATATGAATTTCTTTACCTCACAGCCTTTATCTTCTTCTAGTTTGTCCTTCAAACCCAAAGTCCCATGATCATATTTGTGATCATTAAAAACTTAGTTTATTCATAAACCAGCAACTTCATTCTTTATAACTTTGCTGTTTGTCTGAGCAGGGACCAAGTAACTGCATAAATATCTGGGCTGGTGATCTGCTTGTCTCTAACTTGAATTTTTATCAACTTATTCTCAAATGTGGCTGGATGCCTTCTGGGGTTATTACCCAATAAGAAAGCACACCTAGTGCATCAAAGTGCATATAAGACCAACGTTGAGGCCCTTATGGCTGGTACAGACCTGCCTTTGTAAGTTGACATAATTTGCATCATTGTAGTGTTTTGTTTTCTATATTTCCCTTGCAGAATGCATCTAGTCTGCTCCATGGCTTTGCAGTTGAAAATTATGTGCTGTAAAGTCTCAGCCATATGGCAAAGGCCACAGAATGTATCAACTGACCTGTACATTCTTCTGTGATGTAAAAAATATTTAGTAGGTAAAGCATTCAAATTTTATTATTATTATTATTATTATTATTATTATTATTATTAATATTATTATTATTATTATTATTATTATTATTATTATTATTATTATTATTATTATTATTATTATAATAATAATAATAATAATAATAATAATAATAATAATTCTATTATATTTGACGTTTATGATTTATAAATTGAATAATCATACTCTTTTTTTAGACTAGTTAACCATGAAAAATGAATACATTCTATATATATATATATCAAGAAAACTTAATGTTTTTAATATAATTATGAAAGTTTATAAATGTTTACTAATTAATATTAATGTTTAAACATTTCAAAATAAAATATATTTAAATAAAATATATTTAAAATACTATTATTTAAATAAAGACTTAACTAATAACTGAATTTTAATATATAGTTACATGAAATGATAGACAATTATTTTCTGATATCTAGTTTCAAGGAATGGAAGGAAATCTATAAGCTAAAATTGAAAGAGATTAAATAAAAATTTGTAAAATGAATATAGTTCTTGCTAATATATTTGTTAGTTACCTGCTGACAAATAGACTATTTACACTTCGCATAGTAATAAAATCAACTTATGACTCACAGAACATAAAATATGACTTTCCATAGACTATTGCATAACAAAAATCATTGTAATAGTAACTAATAATTATTCCAACAACTTATTTCTCTTTTGATTTTATTCTATTAAAGAATCTCACATAATCTGACTCCTTGGATTTAAATTCATCACTGCAAATCTTGTTTCAGTTTATAGCCAGCTCAGCTTAACAATTCTTTGTTGGGCAGTAAATGAATATCTAACTATTATTAACTGGAAGAAGATCATAGATTAATATGTTTGGTCAGATAAATGTTGGTCCAATAACTGTAAATATAACACAGGCATAATATGATATAGTATTCATCAATACGGGGAAAGTTAGAAATGTCATTACAGTTTTTTATCTTATGTCATAGCACCAGCTGGGACGCAAACCCACAACCGTCTGCAACCAACTACTTGCTTGAAAGGCCGCTGCGATGACCTCCCGGCTAACAACACTTGACGTCATTACAGTTTTACAGATGATAATACTATTATTGCTTTCATTCTATCATTTGAGTATAAACTCATTTCTAAATACCTACTAAAATGACTGTTTGATTCTGAAAGTACAATGTTTTGAATTGATTTGATTTTTTTATATATTATATATAGAATTTAATGTTAAAATTTATTTCCATTTAATAATATATCATTAATCATAAATTATTTTTGAGATATTTTATTTCATAAATTCTCAATCAGTATAAACTATGGCATATATATATATACAATCTTTGCAAATGTACTTATTGCAAGGAACTTCTTTTTTGTGTGTTTATTATAACTTGATTTCTTTTTTTACCAATACAATTATTTATTGATTTTTATTAGAAAAGGAAAAAAAATCAATAACATACTATCTTATGAAAATGTATAATAATAATTCAACTACTGAGTTGTTAAAATTCTAACATAAATAGATTTATTTGTATATGTTTTATATATATATAATTTTTCACAGTCCATCAATTATCTCTACTAAAAATGTAATTAAATGTGAAAAATTATTAATTAATTGTTTTAATAGTACTATTCTCTAAATAATTAGCCAAATTAAATTTTTATTTACAGGTAGTCTGAGAAATAATCAGTAAAATTTATAATAAAAAAAAATATTGTTATTTCGTTTTAACTAGCAACGGATATTAACTTTTAATTTATTATTCTTATATTTCAGATTTAAATAAGTAATAACACATGCGTATTTGCAACGTTTCATGTTTCTTTGCTTATACAAATATGAGATTTTATTTTTTTAAAGAGAAATTTTTTCTCTCTCTCTCTCTCTTTGGTAAAAGAAATGGGCCGTTCCTGGAAGTACTGCAATACCAGGTCAACCCATGGCGGAGGCCGAGTAAGCCCCTAACTCTCCGCCTAATTTCTAAAATCAGTTTAATATTCTGGCCCCCATTAGGGAGCGTATTAAATATTAAGCTGTTAAGAACAGATACTACACTTTGATCTTAGCCCAAAGGCGGAGAAGCGATAACCACTAAACATCACATGATCACCATTTCTTATACTACAGTATGAAGAAAATTTTTAGTTGTATATAAAAGATTGACAAGCAATGGCAAACTATCATCTGAGTCTGACCGATTAATTTTGGACCTGAAGTAAATCATAAAAATTCAGCCTTTTAAAGTTATTGAAAAAGTTAGTAATACTTTTTTAAAATAATATGTTGTCTAAAGCATAGATGTAAGAAATAAAATGCATATTAAGTATATATATTAAAATATTACATTTCATTTTAATGTCCATTCAGTAACTGGGAAAGTTTCCTTCATGCTTCATTTATGACATCATATCAGCCTTGATTATCATCCATAATCCTAGTACTTATACTGATTTAAATAGAGAATTTAATTTTTATTTATGTTTATTTATAAGTGACTTATAGGGTTGTTATAAGCCAGTATGATTAATACATAATGTCTGAAAGTTACTAGTTATCATTGGTCTAAAAAAGTGATAAATCAGGAAGACCCTCATAGATATATGAATTTTCTACTGAATGTTGTCTTTGGAAGAATAGTATCCATTGATTAGAGCAGTTATCTTAAATTCAATATTCATGAATCTAAATATCCAGATTTGATTTCCATGCTGTTATAGGTTCAGTCAGCAAAGAGGAGAATAATACCACTCAAAACATTGTGTTTTATACTAACGTGTATGTTATTACTAATATTTGAATGTATTTGGGAAGTTTAAATAAAGTTTAATTTTTTTTTCTAAAGACATTCAATATGAAAGTAGTCATTCGATGATGAAAATAGTCCAACATGTAGTTAAAACATATTACTTGTCCTAAATAAAGGTCATTATAAATAGAAGTCAGATGCTATTGATTATATTATCAACTGATTTCCTAATGACTTAATTTTTAATTAATCTTTAATATTGACTGTAGAAAATGTAAATGGCACTATTATATATAGTGGGTTAGGATTACACTAAGAGAGATTCATTTAATACTTTGTTTAATGTATGTGTAATAAGGTAACTAGATGGATTAGTGGGTAGATAGGCAGACATCTAGGTATGTAGATAGAGATGCCTGGGTTGGTGAATGAGTATGTAGATAGATGGATTTCATGCATTATATTGTTTTTAGTATGGTGGCAAACTGATATATCCAAAAATTAAAGATATATGGATCAATGCATATGATCTTTCAAAGAACTAAATATTTATTGTTTAATCTTAAAAAAAAAAAAATAATGGAATAATGAACTTAAAAGAGTTGATGGAAAACCAATCAGAAAGCTCAGGACATATTCTTGTAGGAGAGTATGTAGAAGCTTTTGTTGTTGTTGATGATGATAGTGATAACAATATATGTATTTTTTAAAAAATTAATGATGATCTAATTGTTAAAAACGTAAGATTTAACTCCCAAATCAACATGTTGAAATGAACTATATTAAAATGGTGGCACTGATGATGACTATACTATGATTTCATTGTAGTAATTTTCTGTTTAGTTATCAATCTTTTTCTAGACCTATGTATTTTTCATAAAATGTAATTTTTTTTAGTTTTATTCTCATATTAATTAATGAGATAAAATTTAAAAGAAATTTAAAAAAATTTATTTTCTCGGAAATTCTATAAATCATTTTTTTAGACATGCATAGCATTAAATATGTAACTTTGTTATCATAATTGAATTCCATTTCACGGTATTTTCTTCTTACATTTAATTTCCTCATAATAATCGCACATACTTTTTACATTAACTTAGTAAAATTGTGATTATGTAATTATTAATTTTTCTTTCTTTCAATTTTTTTTTCAACGTTTATATAAGATTTTTTTCTAAATAAAATCTTTTTTAAGAAAAAAAAGTTGAATAAAAATTAGAAAATTTAATAAAGTTTTATATTAGAATATCTTGAATAAATTAGAAATAAAGTAATAAAAATAGTTTGATAATGATGATTCCAGTTGTTTTATTTCAGTTCACATAAAGTTTGAGAATTACTTAATACCAGATCAACATGTGATCAGTGGATCTCAAACATTTGAATTTACCATTCTACTATTTATATGGCAGAAATATTAATAAATGTGGGTTTGCATAAGAATTGTTAGACTTTCTTCTTCTATTTATATATTCTATACCTATAAGTTTTGTGGAATGTCAGTTTAATCTAAACACATGCATTCTAAAATGGTGACTAGAATCTATCTTAATAGTAGCATGCATTACCACAGTAGTATAATGATGAAGACATACATATTCTTAAGGTTTCTGGATTGAAACTCAATCTGCCACTTCTTGTGCTAGAACATGACATCAGTGCCTGAGTGACTAACAATTTAATTTTTTATTTCAGATGATCATCTCTTAAAATGTCAACCAATGATTATTTATAGTCCACTATATGTGTATGTAAGATTCATAATGTAACATTTAGTATTTGTTAGAACTAGGATTTTATCAGGAAGCTGGAAATTTCCAACAAACAAGATTTTTTTTCAGGTAGTCAGCATTTAGCCAATCTAGTTAACAACTTAATTAGTTATTAATAATTAGAATAAAATTAGAATCCTCAACAATCAGAAGTAATTAGTCTGGTGAATAATATTTTTATCTTCACTGGTGTTTTGGAATAGTGTGTTTGTGCTGAAGTCACATGTTTAAGATTGTCTTATCTATCTTTGGGCCTATATCAGTGACAAATTTCCATATGAGCAAATCATCTTGAATATTTTCACAAATCATGGAGAAGACATTTTTGAAAGCAAAATGCATGTGTTAATAAGTTATACAAATATATGTTTATTTTAATTTTATATATTGAATTTTATGTGAATATAGAATTCATTTTAATCATTTTTTAGTTGTTTTAAAATTTAACTATAACTTTGTGATTTTTAGGCAAGGATTAACACAAAATTAATTTGAAATGCTAATTTTTAAAATAAATGCAAAATTGTATTACAGCTTGAAAGCATTGTTTTATTATTATTATTTATTTATTTTTGCAATTTAAATTGAAAGAAATTTGTAATGATTATTACTTTTTCCATAAAGATCACAAGAACTAACAATATATTTTAAAATTATATAAAAAGGAAAATTTAGTGTGATGTCTCTATGTGCCAGAGGATAAATTAACTCTTTAGATTGCATCAAAGATTAGCATTGCTTTCAACTTTATTATTTATAATTGCTTTGAATATGCTAGTGTTTTGGTTATTAAAAGATTTAAGAACATGCCAGTGATCTGCTAATAATTGACATGTAAAAAAAAAACAGATTGTATAGATAATTTCTTTCTCTCCACTACTTCCAATTTTGGAGAAATATTAATGCAAAATTGACCATGAAATTCATGAGATCTAAAATATGACCTTAACAATAATGCTTGCATGCAGTTTAAAATTAATGGACAATACAATAATAAATGGGCAGATTTACTGCAGAAGAGTTGAAAATGTAATAGAAATATCTGGAGATGTTTTAATCAGTTCGTGGAAGATGTAGAAATATACATACTGAAATTAGAAGAAAATTATAAATCTTTGTGAGTAATTTGTCAACTGAATTGAAAGCTATAATTATTTGTTAATAAATGTGTTTGATACTGTGGGAAAGTGATGGCCAACTATAATATTAAATGAATTATGAAAGAAATTCATAAAAACATCTATAATTAGACATCAGCAATGATAGTCAATGAGCATACTACAGAAAAGGAAATGTTTTGTTGTTGTTGTTGTTGTTATTTTAAATTGTACTCATATCATGAAATAATATGTGGCAATGATTATTTAGAAAAAAATGTTTATTACTAGTTGTATTCTTATTACTATAAAGTATATTCAATCAACATTTACTCCTATTAATTCATATGAAAAGCATTTTATCAGAATCAGTATTTTGGTTTTTAAACTAGTCAAAGATGTCATGCTGGAATCCATTCACTGCATTGCTGGTTATACTGTGTCTCTTTCTTCACCATCTCATTAAATGTGCAATATAGAGCAGTTTTCATTCTGGTTATTTGAGCTTCAAATGAGAATTTGGATCTGATATGTATATATATGTTGAAAACACACGCGGATTAACAACATTTAATGTTTAAATTATATAGTATTCTAAATATAATAATGTGTTTTTAAATGCATTATTATGGAAAGGGAAGCTTTTTTTTTGAAAAGTTGTACACAAAGAATTTTCTTTTTAGTACTGCTCAAAATTTAATATTTCCCATTTTCATGGGAGTTCACTATACTTGTCTAATTCCAGTTTCACTAATGAATAAGTAAATTGAGATGTAATACTTGGCTATAGAGATAGATGATGATGTAATTATTTAAAGTCAGATTCTATATTACCTCAAGCCAGAAAATGTGATATTTTTACATTAGTTTCTAACCATTTTTACAAGAACATTATAAACACTGGCTTCATGTTCTTCACAAACGTCATGATGATACTAATCTGATAGACTTACTATTAAATATTTTGTTCTATGGGTTTTTAACATTTTTTTATTAATCTTTAAAATTTCTGAACCTCCTTTTCAGAAGGTTTATTTAATAGTAAATAAAAACTTGAAGCATGAATGCACTGAATATTATTTTCCACAATGATATCATTTATGAACAATCTGGAATATCTGACTATCTATTTTTAAATCAAATTTAGTTTCTAAAGTCATAATCATTCTTGGGCAATGATTAATTAGGCAGCATTTTAGTCATTCTTGGTCAATGATTGAGCCATCACAAATCTAAGATAATAAATCCTGTTTTTGAAAGTAACAGGGCCTTGGCCATGATTATAATATCTGTCTAGAATAACATGTAGGTTTAGCATAATTTTAATAAGAGATTCCATTTGCACTTTATTTCAGATGTCAGTTCACTATCATTTTTAAGTAGTTCCAATTTTAAAACAATAATGACTATTTCCGAAGAATAATGTCACTCATTGCAAGCAATAGTAATCAATGGATGCTAGAAGGTTTGTGCATTAAAATCTATCTAGTGCCTAATCATCCAATATCCTCAGAATACTTTTTACTTTATGATCTTCATCAGTGATGAGCATTAAATCTAAGAGCATTGTAGCTAGATCTTTGAATCTGATGCACTTCTCTAGCAGCTGCTTGTTACATTTTCAGTTAACTATAAAACTATGATCCCAAAATGAAAATATAATAATATTTTTAATCCAAGTTTATAATTATCTAAAAAGATAAAAGGTGGCTTCTAGAGAATTATATTAGATTCAAATATTTAAATGCAGTGGTCTCAGATTCAGAACATTGATGAAGGCCACAGGCTAGAAACTTATCTGGGGATATTGGATGAGTGCGCACTAGATAGGGAATATGATGCATACACTTTCTAACATCCATTGATTACTATGGCTTGCATTGGTGACACTTTCATTTGGAGAGAATTTTTATTATTTTAAGAGATTTGTAGAAATAAAAAATGGTGGTCATATGATATTTCAATGGTTTAGTTTCAATTTTGCCTGCATTTTTATTTTGGTTTTTAAAATGCATACTTATAGAATCAGTCCAGACAATTGATAATTATCTTCTAGGATATGAAAATTATCATTATTTTAATATTCTTTTCTGATGATTTTCCATTACTTGTTGACAAACTAAATTTCAGAACCAGAAAGTTGTTCTCTATTGATGAACTGATTTACTGACTTTTTGCAATTGACTTCTCCTCCATCCTAGCTACATATAAAGTTAGGAATATTAATTATGCACTCTTATACAATAATAATAAGTTTTTTAGTTTACAGAGTTTTTCTCAAATGTTTTGATGAAAATTTATTGCTGAAGGTTGTGTTTCTTTTTTTTTTTTTTTATCTGCCTCTGCAGTTTCATCAATAGGTGGCATTTTATGATGATATAACTGTATCTAATAAAGCCAGATTTCAATCTTACATTTCATTTTTATGCCAAATAAGCAATCTTTTTTACTAGCCCATATAATATGACTGAGAATTAAATGATTTATTTATCAAAATTATAATCTTTTGGGAAACTTTGTCTTAACTAATATTTACCAGAAATGATTTTGAGAGATAGTTTATGTAACTTGTAAAAGAATGAGTCAATTTAACCCAAAATATTTCTTGCAACTATAATATGTTTTTAAGTTCACTTCTGGTAAAAAAAAATACCATATGATGTTAATAATCAGAAAAGAGTCAATTTATGATCCTGTTATATAATCTATTGAATATCAGATCTAAGATTATGCCTTTACTACTTATTACATCTCCCTAATAATAATTACTTATTAATGGAATAAACTATATCCTAATAAATAGTAGTGATGATCACTAAAAATATATTTCTAGTTTGACTGAGGCTGATACTCTAACTTACATAAAGTTATATACAAATAAATAGATAAGTGTATCATGATGTAGCAAATTTTTCCACACAATAGTCATATCTAATGCAAATTCTAGTAATCAATAGGTGCTAGAAGGTTGTGTATTATAGTCCTTATTCAGTGTCTACCTATCCAATATCTCCAGATTAGTTTATAGTTTTCATCAGTAAGGAGCTTTGGATCTGAGAATAGTATAACTGGATCTCTGCAACTAATGCACCTCTCCAGAACTCATGTTTTGTTTTGTTTTTTGGTTAATTATAAAACATTTAATTCTTCTCACATCTGTTGATTATTAGAGCATGCACTGGGTGGCACTGTTGGATGGAAAAAAATGCTACTGTTTTAACACCTTGTGTAAATATAAGAAAAGGTGGCCATGTGATAGTTTAATGATTTTATATAATAACATAAAAATTTTATTACCTTTTATTTTATTGATCTGGATGTATTTTTATATTCATGTCATCATTAAGATTTACTATATTTCCATTATCTTTACTTTCTTTTACTTAGTCTTCAGTTGTTTAAGTTACTTCAGAGTCTATTGGTCATAAGTCACTCATGCTGCTAATGATATCTTTTTGTTGAGAGAATGATATTGTGGCTTTGTGTAACCATATTTTTATATTTCAATTACGCTACAGCCATTCTGTTTTCAATCTTTCTTTTTATTTCTGTTTTGTAATTTTTGACTCTTGTCGTTTATGAGTCATTGTTCTTGTTTTTTTTATTTCTTGAGTTACAATTAACCATATTGATTTATGAGCTGTTGGTAATGATGATGATAATGATAGTAGTAGCATAATTTTTCTCTTTTAAAATGAAAATGGACAAGCGTTGTTAAATTCTATTTATTGCATTGAATTGAAAATAAAGATAAAACAATTCATGAACAAAAAAACATTTTAAGAGTATAAATTTATAACTGCACATACTGTTTATCATTATTTTATTATTACAACATATATGATTTAGTATGATAAAATATAATCGTGTTTATTTTACTGTAATACATTTTTATAACCTGTTGTGTGTGTTGTTGTGGAGAAGAAAATTAATATCCGGAAAATTATGTAATAAACACTTGGATGCTTTCTTCGTAGTTAATGTAATGTTTAAAAAAAAATCATAATTAAAATATAAGGAACATTTCCCCTTCCACCCTAGATGAACAAAAATAATCGTTAACGAAGAATACCGAAGTCCGAATACAAAAATAAAAAGATTATTCTTCTAAATTAGTATGTTTTTTCTACACCAAGTGTCACTCACTGCTTGACTCAAAAATGATTTTAAAAAAAAAAGAATAATATAAATATAATAAAGTTTATTTATATTCAAAAATACATCATAAAAAATTGTGGGTAAACTATTAACCCTGTGGGATGGATTATTTTTGATAATAATTTAAGATAAAAGTAATCACAGGGTAAGTAAGCACTTGTAGGAGTATCACACTTCTTCCAAAAATGAAGGAAGACTGTATCATATTTAATACAGTCCCCGCATTGATATTTATTTGTCTAATTGAAGTTAACATTGGATTTTTATCTTCTAACTAAGAATAATTTAATAACAATACTTAAAAAACTTACTTCACTGAAGTGAATGAATAACAATTACAATAAAATATACTTTTATTAAGTAATTACATTTTGAATTACAAGTGTCAAATTAACTCATCCTACATCTTTGACACCATCCATTTTAGATAAATATAGTAATGACTATTATTAATCATTTACTAAACTAGAGAGTATCTCTAGCACAGATATAAACTTTACAACTCATATATCTGATTTTTTAAAATTAAACACACAAACACATGGGATCATTCATATTTCTTTTTCTGTGTGTAATATCTTTATAAATATTATAACGGTCAGTGAAGAAGTGGAAGTCGAGTCTTACTATATCTGCCATACAGGGCGCCACCAGGAATTTGAACCTGGAAAATTTATATAGTAGGCAGATACGTAAGTTAATAAAAAAATTTATATATATTTTATTCCAACCGTCAGCCCAATGCCACTAGCTCAGAGAGATGCAGAGATTTATAAAATATGAATTATTATCTAAAAATATTTTCAATATTAAAAAATAAAATAAAAGAAGCCACTGCCAGTAATAAAACACACAAACATTTATTAAACATATATAAATTTAAAATTATTTTAGTATGTAAATTTTTTTTTTATAAAACATTAAAACTTTATCTTAGATTTTAATTCACAATTTAACTGTTTTTATTTTATTTAAGTTCGCACAGATGAATTTAATATTTTATTAAAGTGTCGAGTATAAATAGACTACATAGATTGCATTTGAAAAGAAAATATTCTATCCCTGATTTAACCTTAGGCCAAAAGTTCGCAGTCAAACTAACATCAATCCATCTGATACATTGATGTATTCAATGCAGCATGAATACAACAGCACCAATATCATACTGTCAGGAATGTGCATCTGAACAGCATGGTTATAGGAGACATTGACTCTCATCCAGACAGGAATGCTACATCTGTCTGACGAGAAGAGCAATAAAAAAACTCCATAAGAAGGGACTGCGTTTTCCATCTTATTATCCCATTCCATAGGCAAAAAAGGGAGTGTGCGGCGTATAATGCGATCCTGCACATAGCAGACCTCATACTGCATTTACTAATTACACCGATATATCCAATCCTTTGACCCAATTTAACTACGAAACAAATAACCTAAGATTTACCCTCCATTAATTAAACTAATATAACTTTACAAATCTATGCAGCCATTCATGCCTGACTTAAATTTAACATTTATTAAGTTTAGTTTAATGAAAAAACAAAAATCATAATAAAACTTAAATAACAAAAAAAAAAAAAATGGAAATGATTTTTAAAAAAAAATACATTCAGTAAAATAATTAATAAATAATTTAGTCAGATAGGAAATTCTATTTCTATTTAAATATTGAAAAGTTTTTGGAATTAAAGTTCTTATTGTTTTGAAAATGTACATTAGCTATATAGTTCTTACTGTTTTTAAAAAAAGTCCGTAGTTTCTAATTGCTTGTAATTTGGAAGGTGTTAATTCCCACAAAGTCATGAGAAGATCAGGGTGCAGTTAGCCATTGGTCCTTTATTGCAGCTGGTATTTAATTGCTGGGTCCAGATTTCCTATAGTCCACAATATAGGAAAGTGATGTTTCATTTTTTTAGAACTGAAGGAATTGAAAGTGCGTCTTTCAATCACTTCTCCTCCAACTCTCTGACTTAACACATATCACCTCTGCTGTCACATCTCTGTCTTCTCTAATTAATTTTTGATTTCCAAACTTTTCCTTTTATTATAAACTTTCGGATCCAGTGGACATTACGTCATGATGATGATGATCTTTTCATTGAGGTCCATTTCTTGAGGGATTTCTTTTATTGGCTATTAGTTTCTATTGTTTTTTCTCCTATCTGACCGTTGCTTATACATCTTGAAATGCCCAAGGTCTAGCTTACTTTTAACTAATTAAAATAATCATTTCCATTTTACAATAGCATTAATTAATTTATTGTACATTGTTTTTATCTTTAAATCTTTCAAGTCTTTTTCTTAATATTTAGTTTTAAAACTTTTTCTTTTCTTTTTTTTTAATAAAGTTTTCTTCTAATAATTTTTCATCTGTGCGATTTTATATATATATAAAGTTTAAATGATTTTAACTTTCAATTTTTTATTTCTTAAAAAAAATTTTTTTATTTGCGAACTTTTATTTTTCACGTTTAATTTTTAAAAAAAATAATGTAACTGTGTATGTACCCATTACAATATATTAAATAACCTCAATATTACCACATATTCTTTTAAATTCATGTAAATAAAGATACAGTGAAAGACAATGACCCCCAAGATGCATTTCATGCTGAACCAACTATGAGACTATATATCCCATTAGACAGTAATAAAGTAACTGATGTCAAACTATCAGAAATAAAAATTATGTCTAAAAGCATTCAATGGTGAAGTAATCATAGGAATACTATAATCAATGGTGATGTCTGACTTCCTAATTTCCTTTTTTTTATATCCAAATATCGAAACAATTGTCATTTTTTTGCTATTACATATAAAAACCAAAATAGCTTTATCATTTTTTTCAGTAATTAAAAAATTGGTATGATTTGTCAAGTTAGTCATCTGGATCAGTTATGATGCCTTTTAAAAACTAATCAAGTATTCTGAGTTTTTCTAAAACAACTTCACAAAAAAGCCCTTGGCATTGTTTTTTCTTTTTCTCATATAAAAACAAGTGATATTTTGCATATTATCAGAATTAATACCTTATAAAGAAAAATTCTAAAGCCTTATATACATATATCCTTTAATTATAAAGTGTAAATAATTACCTCCCAATGAGTTATGTAGCATCAAAAACCAGTGAAAAGATAAAAGATACCATTCTATCTTTGGGCATTGTTGTTATATAAGCTTAGTTTATGCTGTGGTTTTTAAATTATATGGTGAATTATACAGAGCTCAAAGATAGAATGGTATCATTCTATCTTTCCATTAATTTTTGAAGCTACATAACTCAATGGAAGGTAGTTACTAACACTTTAAAATTACATATATTTAGAAGTTATGATTATTTATTTATTATATATTCTTTAAGTAAATGTATGTAATGAATGAAAAATATATCAAATCTGACTATGCAGTAAATATAAATAAATGCTCATAAATTTTGAACATCATAAAATATCAAAAGAAAAGCATCAAATTCAGAAATGATATCTTGACTATAATAATTTCTCATTTATTAAAAATATATATTTGACATGTAGAATGATGGTACAAGTTCTCAATAATCAGTAACCTTTAGAATTTCATTATAATCTTTATTAAGACTAAGTTAATAGCATAAACTGAAATATCATGTGATTTCTATAATAGATAAGAAAAATGGTTAGGTAATTTACTAAAAATGCAGAACAAATTACAGTGAATATATTTATCCACTCTAAAAATCAAATACACTATCTAAAAATTTTAAGACATTTTTGGGGGGGTTTGCATATTATTATTATTATCTTTAGATTTTATAAGCAAATAGTTAGCTATTCAAAAGATAGTGTGGTGTTTGAGCACTAAAAGGAATCTTTAGCTATTGAATTGTCACTTTGCCATTGCGTGATACTGCACTGGACATGGTTATTTTTTACTTAACTTAAAATAAAATAAATCCATGTAAAAATTGCAATACTCTAAATCAGGGGTGGGCAATTGTTTTGGCTTGGGGGCTACAGAGATTGGTGGAGAGCCACACCAGGGGCCACTTTGTAGAACCGAAAGTTAGTGGAGGGCTGCACCTTTTTTTCATGACACAATAAACACACTGCTTTATTTCCTGTATTATCAAAGAAATATTTGTTTGTCCATTCTTCATTAAACACACAACATTCATCACCAATTTTACATTTTTTCAGAGGGTTCATGGTTTCACTAAAGTTGGAAATGTATATATTTGCTAATGCAAAGACAAAATTTAAATTAACCAGATCAAATGGAAAAGCACTGCACATCGTATCTACACTGCGCATGTGTATTGATGTGGCCATCCTAGTGGAAAATACAAGACGAATCTTCAGTCACACATGGGAAGGAAATCTCAGTTCAGAGCAGATTTTTCTGATTGTCTTGGCAAGCTGCATAAAAACTCTTAGCAGGCCACATGTGGCCCTCAGGCCACTATTTGCCCACCCCTGCTCTAAATAGTAATCATATGGATAGTTAATTGTGTAACCCTTGAGTACTAAATAACAGAATGTGCACAAGTTCTCTCTAGTTGATACAAATTGAGATTAAGAAAAAAAAATATTTTTTAAAGTGCTAATGGTTTTATTGCTTGGCAGGTTCATAAGAAGTTTGAGACCAGAATTTTGAAACTGCCTGATCGGGACAGACATTCTACCAACTGTGCCAAAACACGCAAGGAACAATTCAACTGTGAATCAATTCAAAAACTTTTTCAACTCACCCATCTAACCACTCTACATGACTACACTGAACTACACACTCTAAAATAAAGTACATCCTAATATCCTTAAACATTAAAGTATGCAGGTTTTTAGACATAGAACATCAAAGTTGATGAAAATATAAAAATGCAGACATACAAATCTGGAACAAATTTTAATAAAATTAAACATTTATATAGGTTTGATTCCTGTTATATATTATAATTAATTTAACATATAAAAAAACGCAATAAAATACTTATTCAACATTCTTTCATTTATCTTTTTTTATATATATAAAAAATTATTAACGCAGTGAATTTTAATCGGACAGAAAAGTGTTAAAATCTCTACACTTCTCCCATCTTACGTAGTTCAGCAATTCTATTTTATTAAGATGAATCCATTCAGATTATAATTTATTGAAATAGTTAAATAATTATTTAATTACTGTGTCTCCGAGATAAAACATACGTGTTGTCAGCATTCTTAATGAATATTTGCTCAAGTTTCATTGCACTTCAAACTTGTTCACTTTCTTGATTATTAAACTTCTCTAGAATTTCCTTTGCCCATTTCATGTTTTTTTTTCTGCAGGATATTGAATCAAGGCCTTTAATTCTTTTCATGTCGTCGCTGATAAATATGAAAGAATTCATTCATATATGTTTATTCTCCAACGATAGTAAATAAAAGAACTTACTCATCCGTGTTTCTACTTCTAGTGGTGTTCTTACTATCTTGGAATGAAAAGAATGTAGTAGAAAATAAATATTTGAAAACAGAGTAATGTGTAGTTTGAGGTCATATAACATGTTAGGACCATAATAGGCATTTTATTAAAAACTGGAACATTTTAGATGTTTGCTTAAAAAAAATATTTTTTTTTAATATTCTATTAAAATAATGCGTATGTAGTCGGTAAAATTACAATGTGTGTGTATATATGAATTATTAGTTTACTTATTTGTGACTTGACATTCGAGCACAACAGTGACAGCCACTACAATGTGTGTGTATATATGCGCAAATTATTAGTTTACTTATTTATGGTTTGACGCTCGAGCACAACAGTGATGGCCAAGGTATAATAATTCCAAATTGCTGTCATCAATTAATAATTAATCTAAAAACTTTTCATTCTCCAAGCAGCCAACGAGTCAACCATTCAGTAAATTAATAATAATACAAAGGCTCTAGTTACACTCCAAAATCCAGCGCCAAACATTCTAGATTATTTTCAGTCTTTCTTTGTTTTATCTTTCACTTCAATAACATTCAAGTTTGTTATTTTTTTTTTTTAGAATTGTTTACCATAATTGGAGTAGAAACTCAAATGATTAGGGGGGGGTGGACATTTTAAAGACGTGGATTTGAAAGGAAAAACTGCAAATGATAGATTGGACGGAT
This sequence comes from Epiperipatus broadwayi, assembly GCA_028023455.1. NCBI lineage: Eukaryota > Metazoa > Onychophora > Udeonychophora > Euonychophora > Peripatidae > Epiperipatus > Epiperipatus broadwayi. Next base: position 2,284,178 of record JAQFVV010012396.1, on the reverse strand, counting down.
AAATTCAGAAATATGAAGTATTGAAAAGAAATTTTTTTAAAATCCATTTCTGATTTAGACTTGAACCCTTCTATTAGGTTAACAAATAAAATACTGCATTTTACTTAATACATTTTATCCAATTAAAACAATGCTGAAAAATAAAAAAAATTAATTATTTTTCCTTTCTCACATTTTTGATGGCATTTACTTAATATTAACAAATTCTGAAATGCAGAATCTGTAATCAAGCTGTAATTAATTTTGTAGACATGATTTTATTTTCAAAAAATAAATACACTAAAATTACAAAATATGAATTCTTAAATATTTTTTTTCATTTTTTCCCCATATTTTCTTTAATCTCAAAATAGGCTTTTTTAATAATATACTTAATATAATTGTTCTTATATTTACTTTCTTTATAAATTTTTAAACATTTTTTGCTGTTACTAATCAAATACTCAAAATACTTTTTGAATCTTTGTTTAAATCCAAATATTTTAGTGAAAATAAATAAATAGTATTGCAATATCTAACTAATAATAAGTAGATATTCATTTATTGACCTAAGTCTGCTTTTGACCTAAAAAAAATCTTCCATATTACACTTAGTTCAAACTTCTTTCTCAAGTTATGAGTATTTACTATGAAGCCCTTTCTTTTCTTATGACCTAAAGTGAAGATTCCATTTTTTTTTTTAATCTGCATTTGAAACAAACGTTTAAAAGTCTCTTTTTTAATTTTAATGTCAAATAATAATAATCTTTTTTTCTTCTTAAAAGTAAAATAATTATTACAATTCTCATTCTTATATGTTTTATTATTGTTGTTGTTGTTGTTGTTATTATTATTATTATTATTATTATTATTATTATTATTATTATTATTATCTCTTCAGAAGATATATAGTTTGATAATGAATATGGCTAAAATTTGTGAGAATTGTTCAAATATTACTAATAAAAATATTATTGTCAATAACATAGAAATACAATGTGATTTACTGAAAACTCATATTTCTAATGATAATACCAATATTGTAATCTCCAGTAATATAAAATTGAATCCATCTTTAACTGGAAAAATAATTTTTTACTTCATAAAATTTTGATTAATAATAACAATAGTGAATATGACATTTTAGATAATAATTCTCACATTACAGATTTTAATAAGATTGGTGACTGAAGTTATCTCCAAACCTTCTTTGTTTGACATATCTTATGAAAATAAAAATACTTCTTGCATTGACGATGAAAAAAAAAATAATAGACTTAACTTCAATAAGGGGAAACTTTATAAAGACAATAAAGAAATACTTAATCAAGATATTTTCTTTTATAGTGAAAATGTGCGTTCCAAAGTTAATAGCTTTCCAACGAATAATTGTGAAAAAAAATTACCCAAAGAGAGTATATAAACAATCCGCCAAACATCAACAACATTTATTTGTATTAAGTGATAAAGAAAATCCTAATAAGCTTCCTACCTTTTATATTAACAATTCCTAATCTAAATGTTTTAATAATTTTTATAAAAAAAATTATCTTTTAAATAATAAATGTATAAATAATCAAAATTACAATTCGCAATTTTCAGGGTTAAACGATGGTTTAAGATTTAATTTCTATAAAAACCAGTTTAATAAAAGTATTTCTCACCCACTCTATCTGGAATGTGAGATGCAAATTAGTATTCACAAATCCTCCACCAGACCCAAACAGTCTATTCATTTCTCTCTTAAACAAAATCAAAAATAAAGACATGATCCTTTCCTCCAAATTTTTATTTGAAGAAACTTGGAATCTATTCCAAATTCCAAAGGCCAATACATTTCCAAATAGCTTATGACAACAATCTATAAACCACAGGATTTATTCCATACCCTGGATTAATATTTTCATAAATCATCAACCACCAACCCAGTAGTGACATTATAGACTCTTATTTTGTCAATGTACTATAAAAAATTAATGTATTAAAAAACCAATATTCTCCCTAAATAAAATTCTTTTAAAACTAAAAGTATTGATGCACCAAATGTTAAAACTTTTTGGAATAATGACAAATACAATATAAGTTATGATAAATATAATAAATACTTTCTTTCTAATATGCCTGCAAAGATTAGATCATCAGAAATTAAAACATTTTTGGAAAATAAATTTCAGGTTAAAGTTGTGTGTTATAAAATTAACATGTTTAATAATAGATCTTCCAGGGCGGTTCTTCTTTTTCCTTTTCTATGGTAATTTGGCCCATAAATTAATACTTCTTGATTGATTTATCAATATCATTTATAAAAAAGGGAATATATATATATATATTTTAATTTATTTTAATGGAAATAGGTGTTTTTTCTTGTTTTTATGCCAACATTAGAGGAATGAGAACTAAATTGAATCAAATAAAAAAAAAATTTTGTTCAGAAGATTATGATTTTATCTTTCTCACAGAAACTTGGCTTAATGATGAAATTTACGATGATATGTTATTAGATAATAGTTATAAAGTTTTTCATGCAGATAGATGTCATGAAGTAATTAAAAGAGGAGGGGGCACTCTTATTGCCATTAGGAAAGAAATTGTTCATAAATCTATGCTTTTGAATTCTAGATATTGTGAATTAACATGGTGTGAGATTTCCCTTGATCATCATAAAAAATTATTCTTAGGGAATGTTTATATAAGGCCAGACTTGTCTTTTTCTGACTTGGATGCCTTACTTTATACTTTTGAAGAATGTTTGATTGATTATAAAATGAATATTATTATTACTGAAGATTTTAACATTCCTGAGTTGTTTGATAATGCTTCTTTTGATATTTCTTCATTATCACACCAAGCATATAAGATGTTACAATTCTTTAATTTTTTTTTAATTTAAAACAGCATAATTCCCATTTAAATTCTTATAATCGAATACTTGATTATGTTCTAAGTAACTTAACTGAGATTAAATGTTTTTGTATTTTATCTCTTAATTTTCCTATTGATTTACATCACCTACCTATTGAATTTTTTTTTTTTAAATAAATTATTTTAAGTGGCATATTCCTTTAAATATTAAAAGATGTTATAAAAAGGGGAATTATATGGGTCTGTGTAAAACAATTTCTAATTTTGATTGAAGCTTGTTATATTTTTCAACAGATGTTAATTATAATATGGACTTTTTTAATAAAGTATTTAATGATCTGATTGATTTTTATATACCAAAAAAATGTGACTCTCACAATTATTATTTCCCTTTTTGGTTCTCAAATAAACTTAAAAAAATTATTAGAAGTAAATTGTATCATCATAAGCAGTACATTAAAACAAGAAATATACTTTATACAATAATTTTGTTAATTATAGAAGATTGGTTAAAGATATTTAGAAAATTCATTATCAAAACTATATTAAAAATATGGAGTTTAATTTGTCAGACACTTTTAAAGAATTTTGGTCTTTTATTAAAAGTTCTGGTATTACCAAAAAAAAGTCTCAAATGGATTATAATTCATCTTTAAGTGTTGATGACTTCTCAGTTCACTTTTCTGAATTATTTGGAAATTCTCAACTGTCTGGGTTTAATTTGACTAATGGATGTTTTAATGATAGCATTTCTATTAATTGTTTCAACAATAGTGATATTACATTAGCTGTCAAAGAATTCAAAACACATTCAAGTATAAGTTATGACAATATACCTTCTTTCATTTACAAAGGTTGTGCAGTATATATTGCTGCTCTTTTATGTTATATTCTTAATTGTTCTATTAAAAATTGTATTTTTTCTAACTCTCTAAAATTTGCCAAAGTTATGTTTATTTTTTAAAATGGTTCAAATGATAATGTTAATAATTATAGACCAATTTCTGTGCTTCATATAGTTGCATGCATATTTGAAAGATGTGTTTATAAGAAAATTTTTAATGACATAAATAAGATTTTTGTTCCTGTGCAACATGGTTTTTTACTTGGCAGATCAACTGAAACTAATCTTTTAACAATATTTGATCACATTGCTAATGCCTTTGAGAATCAATGTCATTTAGATGTTATTTATTTTGATTTATCCAAGGTATTTGATAAGTGATTGCATGGTTTAAATCTTTTATTAGGAAAAGAATGGCTTATGTAAAGTTTAAGAATAATTCTTCTGATCCATATTATTGTAATATAGGAGTACCTCAGGGTAGTATCCTTGCACCATTATTGTATAACATTTATATTAATGATTTGGGAGAGAGTTTGTAATTTTCATATATTTTATGCTATGCAGATGATTGTAAAATTTTTAGGAATATTAACTCAATTAATGATTGCATACTCTTACAAAAAGATATTAATAATTTTGTGAACTGGTATAGAGATAATAAAATGGATATTAATATGGATAAATGTTCAACAGTTTCTTATTATAAAAAATCTGAAATGATAATTTGTCCTTATATATTGAAGATCATAATATAAAATTTGTTGATATTCAGAAAGACCTTGGTATTATTTTTGCAAGTAATGGATCATTTCATCATTATATTGAAAATGTAGTAAATAAGGCTTCTAAAATTATGGATGCAATTTTAAGGCATGGTAGACAATTTACTAGTTTTACAAAATATAAATTATTCCTCTCTTTGGTTTTACCTATTTTAGAATATGGATCTGTTGTTTGGAATTCCAGTTCCAAATGAGATATTATTAAAATTCAATTGGTTTATGATAAATTTTCTGAGTATATTAAGTTAAATGACCATCCCCATCGGTTAGAAGAAAAATGAGAGATCTTAAAATTTTATATAACCTTGTCAATCAGAAAATTATATTAACTAACAAAATTTTTAATAGTATAATAAATATGATCATAATTATATCCAACATTTAACAATTCATTAGAATACATTTCCATATTTTTGCCTTTATTTTAAATGTATGTGTCTGTGTTTTCTCTGTGAGAAGGGCATATTGAGTAATTAAAGCATTAGGTTACTATGACAAGCATTAATATTTAACTGTCATTTGAGCTTTGTTGTTATTTATTTAGTTTCATTCTTAACCAATGTCATCATTTAGAATAACATTGTAAACTTTAGCTGGAATACACAGGCTTATATATACCTGTGTCTATATATGTAATAGACAGGGTATGAGCATAGACTTCCACATGACCCACCTCTCTCCACACTATCTCATAACACTGATACACCTGAACACACATATGTCGAAAAGATAAATAATCACCAATATACGTATTTCATGCTGAACCAGCAATCATCAGTTTGTCCAGATTACCATCTCTACACATATATGCTACAAGTGCTCAGATATATATTAAGATAGCAAATATTCCTACTTTAATGGACAGGCTTCAATCTACTCCACACTCCAACTCTTCAACTGTCCATCCAATTGAAAATCTGATGATGGAACACTCAAAGGCCACCCTGAGGCCGAGATTATTGTCACACCCATGTTGACCCAAGTCAATCTGACCCCTCATGTATAGGACATATGTATTTAATGGATTATGTCCTATACATGAGGGGTCATATTGACCTTGGGTCAACAAGGGTGTGACAATAATCTCGTTTATATCAATTTTCAAGTTGGATGGACAGTTGAAGAGTTGAGTGGGAGTAGATGAAGCCTGTCCATAAATAGAGGATTTCTATCTTAATATATCATCTACCTGTAGCATATATGTGTAGAGATGGTAATCTGGACCAATTGATGATTGCTGATTCAGCATGAAATACGTATATTGGTGATTATTTATCTTTTCGACATATGTGTGTTCAGGTGTATCAGTGTTATGAGATAGTGTGGAGAGAGGTGGGTCATGTGAAAGTCTATGTTCATACCCTGTCTATTGTAAACTTTAATAACTTCTTCATATCATTAAGATGCGTATATTTTTAATAATATAAAATATATGTTGTCTAGTTCAAATTATCTGTGTGCGTGTTCACTTTAAAGCAATAGTTTAATAAAATAAAATAGAGTTTTGATATACTTAAATTAAACCTTTTAATAATACTTAATAAATTTATAAAATATAAAAGTGCATAAAACCAAAAGTAAATAAATATTTGTAATGTTTGAATAATTAAATACAAATAGACTAGTCAAGCGTTTGTGGCCTAGTGGTTAGCATAGCAGCTGGCTCGGGTTCGCTTCCTGGTCAACAAATTTGACATATGAAAAAATACAAGTTTATTAAATATTAAATATTATCAGCAATAGATCATTTACGATAAAATATATTTTTATTATGGAAATATTTTATAATGTATTGATTGATACTAATGTACAGTGTTTTAGCATAAAATGTAATGTATATTAAATTTCATTACGAATATATTTTGCCATTTGTATTGATTGGCGCTAATGTATGGTATATTTGAGATTTATTATTCGTGTATTTAAATATAAGCCACAGTCAATAATTTCCTAAAACAAATATATAGAGATTTTAATAAAGATAAATTTTTAATTCTTAAAAATAATTTTAGCTGCTATTAATTACATGCATAAGAAGTTCTCTGCATGAAGGCAAACTGAAGTTACTGGGTGATACATATATACACGTATATTGGAGATCATTTATCTTTTTCATATATATGTAGTCATGTGTATCAATTGTATAAGATGGATTGGATTGCTGTGGGGAGTTTGTAAGTCTGGGTTTCCCTTATAATTATATTAAGTTTAGTATAGAAAACATACATGTATTTAAATATTATATATATATAATAAATAAATGAAAGAGCATTTATCAATACCTTTTTAGCTTTCTTTTACTAGACAGTAGTGATATTTTTTTTCTAATTCCAAAGTCACAATGCAAATGATAAATAAAATCAATTATACAAGTAATTGTCTATGATTCAGAGTCTTGGAGTATTTAAAAATTTAAATTATTAATAAATGATAGTAAAAGGAGATGACTAAGTATATACAATACAAATTTACTATCTCTATGCCAATTGGATAAAGAGAAGATCATGCTTTGATTTAGGTTTCCTGTGGTTTCTAGAAGGAAAAGATAGATAGGTCAGTGACAGCTGCTTTATAAGCAGTTGTCCTGGGATAGCGGGTTCACTTCCCAGCTGATGCTATGACACATGGGGAAAAAAAAGATATATATTACTAGGAAAGACTACATTAATAAATTTATATAGAAATGTATAATATTACTATTACTTCTAAAAAATAAAATCCAAAAAAAATGGGATATGGGGCTATAAAGATATCAATTATAAATGGTAGATTCTATTCTATATTTATAATATTTGTGATCAGAATAAATAATAATTATACTTTCTACTAAAATCTTTTTTTTCTTATATTTACAGATGTTTTTCTACTGAACCGTACTTTCTCCTATATGATGCACATTAATATAAATAATAAAACAGATTGTGTAAGAACATTTCATATTTAAAAATATTTCAAATATTAAACTTTCCAAACATGCTTTCAATACAATAGTACCATTTTTAACATATATTTTTTTCTATTAGTTAATTTATCAAACTAATGTCATCTACGGAATGGTTGATTAGCCGATATAAATTAATTTCTGAAAGCCTTATGATTTATTCTTAGTTAACTACAAAAAATTATAAACAAGTCTTTTACTTTTAATACAAAAAAAAATTATTTTAAGTACATATACAAATTAATATGTTACATTCAATATAAAATTTAATAAAAATTTTCCTTTTTACATGAAAATCATAATAAATCTAAACAAAAATTTAGAAAATGTGTGATTTTCAATACAGTATGCTTTAAAAAAAAAAATTAACACTAGCTGATTACAAATTGCATATTTGTGAGTTCAGTTTAGTCTCTAAAGCATGTTTTATATCCTTTTTCTTGTATAAGTCATTTGATTAAACATAATTACATATTAATAGATTTAAAATTATAATTAAATTAAAAATAAAATATAGTTAAAATGTTTTTAAAAAAAGATTTTGTTTTTGAAAATATTAATCGTTCTTGTAAAAATTCAGACCAGCTTTCTTCCAAGATGTACACACAACTTTGCCCTGGAAACTTAACATTAATTACAATTTTGACACATTTTTACAAAAAAAATATTGCATTTATAATACTTTTTTTTAAATTAATTTTTCTATAGAAAAATTTTACAAAAGTTTAAAATTTACATTTATGGTGAACTATTAGAATGCAGCATTGATACTTTAATAATTGCTGCCCTTTGATCATTTATTTCTAAGAGAATTTGAAGTTAAGATAGAAAAATATGGGGTAAGAGGTAGGATTCCTAATGTTGGAATTAGGAAAATGAATTATTTTATGTAGATATGGCATTTATCTCAAATAATGTAAAAGATATGAAGTTGTTTTTAGAGATTTGTGAAGTAGGAAAATGAAAATTAAATCTAGTTATAACAACTCTAAAATTATAGTACACAATGGGAAAAGTAAACTAAAGGATGGAATCAAAAGATGTTTGTTTTGAACAAATAGAGAAATATACATATCTAGATACAGTTTTAATATATAAAAAAGCAATTATGCAGATAGTTGGGAATTTAAGTTGAGGAAAAAGCAAAAAAATAAAAAAAGGGTTGATTACAAATCTGCCATGTTCCATGATAATTAATTTTGCAATAATTATGCAATAATTTTGAAAGAGATACTGGTGTGAATTTTACCATTTGGAAATGATGAATTTGTTTTAGACCCAAAATTTAAAAATTTTTACATAGAATATAAAAAGAAGTAGACAAATACATGTTGTATGGTTAAATGTTACAGCAAATGAGGCTATTAAAGGACAAATGGGATAGATGTCATTTTAAAAAGAGAAAATTAAATTTAAAATGTTGGAAATCTTACAATGTATGGATGAAAATAGATTAATAAAAAGAGTGTTTAATTGGATTATGTGGAGAGAATAACAAAAACATTGGGCAAAAAATTTTTTACATTTTTTTTATTTTACCCTGCATAGATTGTTGCAGTAATAGAGTGAAAAATTTTGGAGTTCAACGTTCAACTCTGTCACTTGTATTGCTCAAATGTATTATAACTCAAGCAATAAAATAGTTCCTTTTTTAATACATTATTTATTTTTATGTATTTATATAGGATTGCAGAAAAAAATTGGGCATTAATTAAATGATTTGGTGCAATTGTTATTACCATATGATTACTTACATAGGAAACAAACATGGCAGTGTAGCATGAGTCAGTATATTGAGTTTACTAGCTTTTTATCTCTGAGTGTAAAATAAAATATAAAAAAAATACATGGTCTTTCTTCTCAGTTGTTCAATAGTCCTTAACTGGAATATTAATTGTTTTAAGGCAGAATGCATGTGTACATGAAAGATCTTTTTTTTATAGATATTTATAATCATAACAAAAAAAACTAAATTATATCCCTTATTTCCAGTAGGCTGAAAAATTATAAGTCATGGCAGTGGTGAGCAACGGAACCCAAAGAGTACTAAAAATATCCTGATTTCAGATTCGAGCTGCCATCCAATGATAAACTTTTATTTAGGTACATACAAGTTTAAACAACTTCCAAATGAAGAAAGAGTACAATAAATGGAAGGCAAAATAATGGCAGATATCAGAAAGAATGGCAAGATTAGTTATTCAAATTTTTAAAAAAATACAAATGCAGATAATTCAGATTTATGCCCCAATAAGTTCTCGTTGAGATGAAGAAATAAAAGATTTTATATTCATTAAAAACCAGTCAACATTTAGACAATCCCAATATCAATAATAATCAACAAATTCAAACTGTTGTCAAGGCAACCTCCTTTTAACAATGAAGGTGGAATCCCACTTTTATTAATGGTTCCAATATACTTATATAGACATTAAAGATTGCAACTAGTTTAAATAAACCTTTTTAAATAGATAAATATAATCCTGTTCTGAATGCCAACTAATAAATAGTCAATTATAACATTACAAACTGCAATTATACATTTCAAATTTCATCCAAAGTATTACTTAAATAATAAGTGTAATAATGTTAAAGGCTAAATAGGTTTGTATTTTATATGTATATTCAAAATGATTAGTTCAAACAACATTTTAAAATTGTCTTAGGAGATTTTAATGCTAGAATTTGTAAATGATTTAAAGATAAAACTGCCACAAATAAATTTGGTTCTGGTTTTAAAAACGAAAAAGGACACAAATTTGTAGAATTAACAAAAAATAGAAAATTGTATATTATGAATTCTTTTAAAAAATGCTAAACAAAAAAATTGGGATGGAAGTATCCAAATAAAGATATGAGATGAATTATATTTTGCCTACTATAAAATATGTATTTCAGGATTGTAATGGCTTTAATCGATTTAACACAAGAAGTGATTATTGATTATGGAGATGTAAGGTTGCATTAATACAAAATAGGAGATTTGGTTAATATTACCTGGTGTCCATAGTTCCTGTTGCAAATGCAATAGTTATTATTTAACATTTGTGTAAAGTCTACAGTTAATTCTTGGTATTCTAAGGATGCAGAAAGGGTTTTGAAAGAGAGTAGCAGATTATGGTTGAATTATTTATACAAGAGGTAATCAAAACATGCAGTTAATGTTGCTGCAGAGTATCATGCAATAGAAATGCAGGGAAGTTCAATATGAAAGCAGAATATTGCAGTCAGTCAGTTTTGAACTTGGTTAAGGAAATATATTTTTGTGAAATATGCCATAATTATGATTCTTGAATAATGTGTTAACATGAAATTTTGTATCATACATCAAAAGGTTTTTGGGAAACACATTCAATGTTAGTTTGATTATGGTGAAACTGAAGTGAGCATTAAAATGTTTTATTGATGATTCTAGTGATTTCATAATGGTTATGAATTGTATTAAGAATTTAAAAAATCAAGGCATCTTTCAATATCGCAACTGAGAAAAATATTCTAAGAGTAAGCAAAATGATTCACCAATCAGATGATTGACTATTAGGAAAATTTCTGAGAGTGTAGTATATCATACAGTTCTGCTTTTAATAACAGATTTTAAAATGAAGTGTGTCTGCAAAATTTGCTCCATGTATTTTTACAGTCAATTAAAACAACTGAATTTATCAATGCCATTGGAGTTGGGTGGTTGTTCCACTTAAATGTTACATTTTCAAGAAAGTTGCATCATAGAAGAAGAGGTTTGTGCTTACAGCTATGATTCTGAGAGCAAGATTCAGAGTTCTTAATGGAAATCACTCAATTCTTCCATGCAAACAGTGTGTCAATCAAGATCCAGGATTAAGATGATGCTAATTTGTTTTTTTATCTTGATAGAATAATACAAGTTGGGTTTGGACTCAGAAATATTATGGTGAACTCAGAATATTATAAGGGCTTATTAGAATCTTTAATAAATAGTTTGCAAAGAGCAATACCTGGAAAGTGGGGAAATGGTTTCATATTCTATTATGTTGACTCTCTGTATTACATATTGCTATTGGTACAATAATTTCTGTCAAATAAAAACATTATAGTGTGTCTTTATTTACCTTATTCATAAGATTTAGCTACATAAAACTTCTGGCTGTTCAACAAAATCAAAATGACCATTAAAAATAAATGTTTTTCTGTAATCAATTCAGAGATTAAGACAATCATGACAGCAAAACTAATGACATTCACCTAAGATAATGTTACTTGCTCCAGAAAGTAACAAAAATGATACGTTTATCTTTTATTGTACTATTTTTTAGTTAAACATCATACTTTTTATCACTCCTCATATAAGATCTTTTTTTGCTCAGAAAGTTACTGAAATTAAGGGTACCAGATTATTAATGTCCAATCTAATTTATATTTTTAATAAACATATTTTTTTTTAAAAAATTAGATATTTGTATAATCTTTTGTGTTTGTATGTGTGTGCAGATAATTTTAAAGCTAATTTCTGCAGTAATTGGATATCTATTTTAAGCAATTTATTACAAGTGATCTTTTTAGAGCCTGAAGATAATACATATATTATATTGATATTTAAACTATCTTATGTTCAATGATTTGTGAGAGCAATGAAAGTGAAGATTCTGTTGAAAAAAAAAAATGATAAAAGTAATAAATTGTATTATAAATATATGTTTTTCTTATTGACAGTGTTTTTCTTATTAACAGCTTTGATCTTAATGTCATTGCTTTACTATTTTGAAAATAGAAATAAAACAAACTAACTCCTTCTTTTTAAAACTTGTTTTTTATATGACTATTACGTGGAAAAAAAAAATTCAACGTTTCGACTATTTTATATAGTCTTTTTCAAGGCACACTAAAATAAAATAATATATATATATAACAAATAACACATATTCCATAAAAATAAATAAATAAATAAATAAAAAATTACAAAATATATTCATAACCAAAAATATACCTTATCTCACTCCCCTTTCCTATTACCAACAAACACAACTCAAAGAGAAACAATTTCCTTTTATTAAAAAAAAAAAATCTATATATATCCTTTAAAACATTTAATTAAAAACCTATTATTTTCTTTTCTGTTTATCTATTAACATCCTATTTAATTCTGTTTTTATTTCATTAATGTATACACTTTCTTTTATCATCCTTTCATTATATGACTTAATACATTCCAAAGGCTTTATATCATAATCCCCATGCTTAAATTTATTCATGTGAATGTAAACAGCAGAATTTTTATCACCTAAATGCTATTTTAATCTAGTTTTTTCCATGTAATAGTCATATAAAAAACAAGTTTTAAAAAGAAGGAGTTAGTTTGTTTTATTTCTATTTTGGATATTTATGAACTATTTTGAAAAGAAGAACTCTGTGCTTGATATATTAAATTGCTTGATTTATTCTTTATTATTTTGATAGATAATTTTTTTTTCAGATAATCATGCATTTCTATGAAGGAGGGCAGTGTTATTTATTTTTACTGTTGTTCTCACAGTTATTCATATTATAGCTATTATTTATTGCAAACTAATAAATTAATTTTGATTTTCCAAAATATAAGTTGCATAGTCATAAGTATAATTATGTAAAAAAAAAGATATGTTGTAGTTGTTAAAAATATGCAAAACAGTAATTTCTCACTATGTACTGATTCACTATCTGTGTTTTTAGTAAATATAGCTTGAAAAGAAGTAAATAAAAATTTAAAAAATTGTAAAATTGAATTCATAAATTTCACACATGAACCCATTTGCATGATTGCCATCATAAAATGCCTCTCGGACAGTCATTTTTTCACACAAACACTAAACAAGTCATGTAGTTATGCTCTTTTAGTTTATAATCATAATTATATTGTTACATTAGAGTAGGTTTTTTTTTTATGTAAATGGATATACGTGTGTGTGTGTATTCAATTTAGATTATCATTGTTAATCATTATTCCTTACAAGTGTCTACTACTAATCGTGTATAATGATGATTAATGGAGCTAATTTCCAACAAAATAAATAAATAAATATGTAAATGTTAATTATATGGATGTGTTTTTTTTTTTCAGATTCGTGTGTTGATAATGCTTCAGCTAACTGTGCGTTGGTTCTTCGAGTGAAGTTATGCAATCATTGGTATTATAAAAAAGCTTGTTGTCGCAGTTGTACTGCAGCTGATCCGTAGAGAAAATTTAGAATCAAACTAAAAAACGACCACTTCTTAAGAAGTTATTATTTATTTTAAAATGTGATCATTTGTTTTATATGTTCTGGTATTTTTATTGTATTTAAAAGTATAAAAAAAAAAATGGCTGTCTTTCTCATATCAATCAGGAAAGAGAAATATTCTGGTCCTATAAAGTAATAGGAGTTTTTTTAAAAAAAAACGTTCCATTTTTAAAATATTTATAATTTTTTTTTCTTTTTCCTTTTTTTTTTTTTTTTTTTGTAAAATGGGTAAAAATAATCACTTATTGACTCAAATGTTACTTGATGTCATTTTATAAAAAATATATAAATAAAAATAAATATTTAAGAAGATCAAAAAGTTTTTTAAATAAATTTGCTGCTTTGTGAGTAAAAAGTGCCCGATTTGAATTTTCCATTACATACATATATATGTATTTTCTCATTGCTATTAAAAAAAAAATTGAGAAGTAAACATCCATATAAAATGGAAAATTTTATTAACTGTTAAAATGAAATAAAAGAGAAATAGATTTAAAAATGAAATTTTATTAAAAAACACATTACAATGATATATTTTTTATATTTATAATTTACTTCATACTTTCTGTAAAATATTAGCTTAACTACTTTAAAAATATATAAATTTGTCGTTTTTTATATAATTTTATTACTTACACTTATAAAGCATGTTTTATTACATAGGTGCTGTTTATTTATTTAAATAAATACATGATATTCATATAATATCAGAAATTAATTTATTAGTTACAAAAGTCAGATGCAAATATATTCATAAATATAATTATGGCTGTGGATTTAAATATTGTATTGAACTAAGGTAAGCAGTCTTAATGGTTTTATATTTTTAAAGGATAGTAGATCAAATAAATTTTAATTAATTATATTCTATGGACATTTTTTAAACTATAAGGTGCTTAAAATATATCCAAAAAATCAGGAATGAACCTCAAGCCTGCATGTAATTAAAATGTATCATGTTTGTTATCCAATAAGCATATATGCATATACAAACATATAAATTCACTTACTCTTAAATTGCAAATTTTTTTATCCCAGAATTTCTATATCACTGACTAAAATTCACTCAGCCATTTGAAATCCCAGCTTGCATTGCCAAAATAGTAATTGAATACATTACTAGATTAATATTCTATAAATAATTTTTATACATGGATTAAAATTTAAAAATCACTAACATAATGAGAAAATAAAATTTGATTACAGTCACAAAAATAAAAATCATCACACACAAAATTATAAAAGTATCAATCCATTAAGAGAAAACATTAATAATTATATGTTTGGAATTTATATTAAATACAAAATTATGAGGACTACATGGATAATTATGCATGTACTCAATATTTTAAATTAAATTAACCTGAAAATGGTGCATGTTTACTAACAGTATTTTTTTTTCATGGGTCAAAGCATCGGTCGGGAAGCGAACCCTCAAACCCGGGACAACTGCTTGTAAGGCAGCTGTGCTGACCACTTGACCACTAATGCTTGACTACTAACAGTATTTTAAGTGATTCTTAAATACAATTTGTCAAAAATTGTTTTAAAAATGAAAGACAGTAGATAAGTTTAAAAACAAAAATTAATAAAATAACTGAAAGTGACACAAACCCAAGTAAAGTTTTTCAAATTAAAAAATTAACAGTAGTAATAACTGAATAAACTTTAAAAAGCATCTGTTAAAAACTGTAATAATATTATTATAATAAAATTAATTTATTTATTAACCATTCTAACTTCCTATAACACTTTTTTCCCCATGATTAGTAAACTCATATATTATATTAGCAATTGATAGTTATATGTAAAAATACTAACACATGTTTATACATACATATATGTGTTAGATTATGGTTGCTTAATGATGATTTTTGGATTTTATATAGCATTAAGAGTAACAAATCTTAGCCTCCTCTCCAATAGAATTAACAATTTGAAATTCTGATGTGTTGGTCAAATAGTTATTTTAAAAAAATAACATTTCAGTTTGTTGTTTTTTTTTAAATAAAAAAGCAAAAATACTAATACTTACAAATTAATTACATATATGAATAAAAATTTTATATTTTTCAAATATCCAGTTATTTAATTACTCAATTCGAATAAAAAATGTATCTTGCCCTAATATGATTTTAAATAATTTTGTTTTCAAACAGTGATCTTAATTTATAGTATTCAATTATAAAAATAATGTTTTGGATTTGGTGTTTTTTTTTTTACTTTTTATTAATACTCTCTTTTACCAAATGATCTTATTGTACTTAATTATTTCTTTTTTAATGACTATAATTCAAAAAATTGAATTTTCAATTCAGAATGATAGACTCAATTTAGGATCATGGGAGAAACACTGTATATTTCAAATATTTTTATAGTGTGAGAGGTGGGTCTGACTTCTAGACTGATGGATAATTGTGATACAATTAAGTTAAAGATAAAAGATGTACTGATAAAAATAACAAACTTGCACATACAGACATAATTTTTTTTATGTATTTGCAATTAATAAAACAGTTCTCAAAGAATATATTTTGTGTGCATTTAATATATACAGTATACAGATAAAAAAAGATTACTAATTATAAATATTATTAGGATTGATTATTGTTTACATTCAGTTATTAATTATAATATATATATATATATATGTGTGTGTGGTAGAAAGTACAAAATGTACATATTCTAGGTGGTTGTGCAGACAAACTAGACAGACATCTTAGAACTTCAGAAAACCCAAAAGTAAACTTGTTTTCAAATTAATAAAACATAAAATAATAACAGAAGTAAGGAGATGTAAATATTATTTATATATGTTATTTTTATAAAAGGCACCATAATATTGTATGCAATAAACAAAAGCAATGGGAGTTATTCATTCATTTTAATATTATAAAAAACCATACAGTTTGATTATGTTGCTTAGTTTATGTGTAGATAATAATAAAAAGCAACTAATACTTTGAAATTTAAAGTTATCTGCACTTTCAGTTTTATCACTCTTATTCATTCAAGAAAAAATGAACTCAACATTGTGTAATTAAACATCGTTCTGTAATACATAGT
This sequence comes from Epiperipatus broadwayi, assembly GCA_028023455.1. Taxonomy (NCBI): domain Eukaryota; kingdom Metazoa; phylum Onychophora; class Udeonychophora; order Euonychophora; family Peripatidae; genus Epiperipatus; species Epiperipatus broadwayi. The sequence goes on along the minus strand of JAQFVV010012396.1, from coordinate 2,267,468 downwards.
ATAGTATTGACAACTGTACTTTTCATACTACAGAATAAAATAACCATAATTTTACATGTTATTTTTTTTAAATACTCCCTCTTTTTTAATTAATAATAATCTTAAACTATAATACATTGAATATTTAAATTAATTAATTAAAAGGCAAGGGACTTAATTACAATTTATTCATTTTAATTCACCAATGTAAACAACTTTATTACAAGTTTTAAAAATGATTATCGGCCCCTAAATGCTTTATCCATCATATATACCAATACTAAAAAGGCATGGCCTTAATAGCAAAAATTCATTCCAAAAATATTTGGCCTTAAAAGATAATACTAAATAATTTCTCAGCAGACTCTACAAAATATTAAAATGAAAAATATTTTTTATTTACCTCACGACATAATTAGTATTTATACATATGTATGAACACAAAAATTTGTTATACCTATCCATAAACATATATATATGCCATGTTCGTAAATATCATGCTTACAATTGTCAGTTGTTTACATATTTATGAATTTTAATTATGTAAATAATCATAGACATTAAAAAGTTGAAATTTAAAATGAGGCAAAATACTGACGCTCTCTCTACAAAGTTAATTGTGAAATAAAATATTAGTTATTACATAATAGTCTATTATTGAATTACAAAATCTTACTTCACAATGAATTTTTTAGAGATTGTTTTACAAAACAAAATCATTTTCATTAAAATTTGCTAAAAATATAACTAAATATATATATATTCTTAATTAAATCGCATAAAAATGATTAGCTAGCAAAGAATAATTCTTAAAATAAGAGTTAATATATATAAAGACTACAATATCAGTAACATGCTTATAAGTCATAAGTAAGAATTATTATTAAATATTGACTCTTTTTTTTTAATTACAAACAAAAAAAAATTGTTTTTTTATCTAACCCCTTAATTTTTATTATTTGTATTTGTCATATTGAAATAATAATGTAATAACGTAGAAGCAAACGATTTAAAAATAAATGTTTATGATTTTGGTATCTGATATATATGTGTGTATATATATTAATAAATGCAAATAAAGCTTAAAAGAAAACTTACTAACCGTAATAATATTAACATAAAGACAAGTTTTTTTAATAGAAAAAAGATCAGATATGAACTCAGATCACATAACACATGACTAATAGATAAATTCACAGAAAACAGTATTTCACTGTAAATTTTCAGGACAGCGGAGTAATTTTTGCTTCAAATGTCGTGGTTTTATTTATCCAAGTTCGAACAAATTTATTGAAGCTTAGGAAAATGTTCCATATTTCCTAAATTCAGCGGTTGATTTGTATGGATTTCCAGTTCTACATTTTTTCTGTGTGTTACAGCAGTGAAATTTTAGTCTACACATTGAATATATATGCACGCACACATTGATGATTCCTGTTTAAAAAAACACTTTTATGTTCAAAAACAAAGATAATTATTAATCTGCAATTAATGATAGTTTCAAAATATTCTATTTCTTTATTTATGAGATTTTAAATATTATTTCAATAGTTTTAACTTTTTCTTTACTTTAGGGTTGTTTTTAACAAATCATAATTGATAATATTAAATCATATTCCTGCATAAACATATGTGTAAATTTTAATTAAATTATCTGCAATTATTTTTTCACTTTTATTAAATTTCAAAAGCTAATATTTTACGAAGCAATTGTTTATCAGTATGTTATTTTTATCCTATTCCTTTTACTAGTTTTATCCAACATTAAATCTTATTTTGGGTTCTAACATTATTTGTTATTATTTCCTATTAATTTTGGTATTCATATTTTTGTTATATATATAAAAAAATATTTTATACACAAATATTTTAATGTATAAATTATATTTTTAAGTGTTTTTAATAAAAGGAAATATGTACAACATGAAAAATGTATTTTTATTATTAATTGGAAGTAATCAAATTAAAAAATTTAAGCATAACAACGCACTATGATTCAAAATTGATATTCAAGATTCATAAGAATGAATACATAAATAATATATTAAAAATGATGCACTTTTAGTTTGTTTCTTTTTTTGTGTTTTTTTTAGGTTTTAATGAAAATAGGATATGTAATGATTAATTTATAGATTAAATGATGAAGAGAATTACTTTGTAGTTTGCATCCATTCTTGAGAGAAAATTGATTATAATATTTAAATGCATTAAATTAATGGAGCAAAATTTAAATAAAGATAGTAAGAAAGAGAGTGATTAGGAAAATAAGATTGGTAGTTTTAGTCCAGAATCATAAGATGAATTTGTAGAACCAAAAAGGCCTGAGATAATCTTTAAGGAAAGCCTATAAAATAGGTATGGTACATTTAATCTGGAAATGTTTAGTTAAATGTTGCAAAGAATAAATCAGAGACTGGTGGATATCAGAAAATGAATGAGAATCAGTAGAGTATGAATCAAGTGAATGAAAATATTTGAAGAATGGGGCAGAGAATAGTGGATCAAATAAAGTAAAATATGCAACAGAATCAGCAGTGGAGAAAATAAACCCAAAGAATAGTTATGGAATGTTTGCAGCAAAAAGTAAGAGGAATACAGCAAATAAGATTGGAAGTAAAAAAAAAAAATAGGAAAAGATCAATTTGAAATTAAAGAACAATTAGAGGAGGCTAAGGTAGAATTAAATAATAAAGTTTAAAAACTCAAAGAAAGAATTGACAAGTAGAAGAAGAAATTAATACAGTACCAAAAGCTTTTGAGGAAATAGAGACTAAGATGGACATTTCTTTAGAATAAATCATAGATAGGATAGTTATAGTTAAAGAATCTAAACTTAATGTAGTTGTTGTTGGTGAATGTAAACTTGATGTAGGTAATGTAGAGTTAGCTAAAGATAATTTAGTTTGTATAAGAAAATCCAAAGTTCATGTAGATTTAATAGAACAATCCAAATTTAATGAGACTGAAAGCTATTGTAAAACTGAGGCAATAGATATTGAAGAATCAGAAATACATGTGGAAAATGATAAATTTAGATTTGATGATGAAATTATAAGAGGATCTAAAATTGATGATGTAATCATGGATGATTATGATATTGTTTTGAAAATGTCAGAAATGTTGAAAATCTATGCAGATACTGAAGTTGATACAGAAATTATATTTAAGAAGAATAACTGTAAAGAGGAAAAAGTAGAGATATTAAATGAGTTAGAAGATTTTAGTAATGTCATGTGCAAGAAAACATAGCCTCATATTTTTATTACATTTTATACAGATGTTAGATAAAGAGTTAATGAGAATTCTTACAGTGGAAAAAGTATTGGAGTTTGTAGGTAAGAGTAATTATAATAAAAGGAATAGTAGTGGCAATAATCATGAATCTTAAGATACTCTGATACAATCCTATTCTAAACAAGTTTTCAAGATGAAATATATCATTGCATTTATTCTGCCACAATGACAGATTATTTGCCTTGAGAGATGCAATTTACCAATAAACATACAACAAGTTAGTTTAAATGAACTAGAATATTTCTTTAATGAATGGGGTCAAGAAGATATGAGTTAACCTTTGCTTTGGTTTGATACTTAATGCATTTATTTCATGCAACCATATAATATATATGGTTTAATGATTTTTCAACAAGACCTAGGCTCTAAAGAAATCTGTTGCTTAACCAAAACATCATAAAGATATAAAAAATGCATAAAAGTACATAAGTGTTGTTATATATATTGAACATTGTAATAACATTTTAATGGTATAAAGCCTTGTGGTACAGGTAAAACTCTCCATACAGTAGTGCCATTCAGTGCCAGCAAGAGTGATAATGGATTCCAGAAGCCTTGTGTATAAAATCCTTATCTAGTTCCTACTCATCCAATATCCCCAGACTATTTTTTGGCTTGTGGCCTTCATCAGTGAGGAGCCTTGGATCTGAGAGCACTGCACCTAAATCCTAAGTGCAGTGCTCTCAGATCCAAGGCTCCTCACTGATGAAGGCCTCAATCCAGAAACTAGTCTGGGGATATTGGATGAGTTAGCACTAGATGGGGATATTATGCACAAGGCTTCTTGCATTCATTGATTACTCTGGCTGGCACTGAGTGGCACTACTGTATGGAGAGTTTTGCCTGTTTTAATAACTGTTATGTGCACGCATAAGAAATAATGATCATGTGATGCTTGTGGTACAGCTTTAAACATTGAAATGATAAACAATAGCAAACTTTTACTGATTATATAATCATTTATGGTTTACCTTCATAGTACTTTAATGCCTAATTAGTCACTCAACTTACATTAAGACAGAAAACATAACATCCGCATAACTTTGACATATGGGTTATAATTTTAAACTGTAACAAATTGCAATTTGTCAATTTAAAATATTTATATAATAACTCTTTAATGACTTAAAAGTCCAACAAGAGATATTTTCATAACCCAAGACATTTTTGACATAATGAATGACTTAAAATGTTTTTATGTAAAATTAACTCAGTCTTCATTCAGTTTTTAAATAATGTAAGCTATTTATTTAGGATGGTGTAATCCAACATAAGGCCCAAGGGTTTTAGATATCCCACAAAACTCTAGAATAAAACCTGGGAGATGAAATTAGAAACTTATTTTGGAAATATAAAATATATTTTTTAAAATACTGCAAACTATAGAACTACATTGTAAAGAACACAGTGTATGGTTATTGGTATATTCACTGTTATTGATAAAAAACTAATCACATGATTATATTGTTGTAGCAATACACATCTTGTATATTGTACTGCTAAAACCTTACTCATCAAATACAGTCAGATATTAATGTTATTAGCATACTTCAATAACATATGATTTTGATTTTGGTTAACATGATTCACTCTGTAGAAAGGGTGATTTTGGTAATATTCACTCTGTTTTCATATTTGATATTTTACAGAAGTTCAAAAATGATAATCCTAAGTAAAACTTATGTAAAAGTACACATGTAGTAAAGATATATTGACTATTAAATTATGTATAATTTAATTTATAAATATGTATCATTTTTCAAGTTACAGGGAAAAAAATTAAATTATATCAATAGTCAAAATAAGAGTCTTAGATCACATGATTCTATTCTCTTAAGCTTGTAAGTTATAAACAATGAAGATTGCCAATTCCTCAACAAGCTTTGTGATAAATTCTTAGCTAGAGAAAGCATTTAAAATATCTCTGTCAGGACACCCCCCCCCCAAACCTCTGACCATGGTTTCATGCTCTGGTACTCCTCAAAGAAGTGCTAGGGTAGGTTCAGACACTTAAGTCTTGTGCAATGTTATATTGCTAAGACTACTAATATATGGTATGGCTGAAGATCTCTCAGCCCCATATAAGTATTTGAGTTGGATAGCTGGGTTTGAAGACATGTAGGTGTCTGAAAATTTCAGATTTTCCACTCAATAGATAACTTTTAGTTAAATGCTGGCTTTGGGTTGGTGTTTTTAGAGCTAGTGTCTAAACCTATGCTGGTACCTATCTGAGGAGTGCCAGAGCATGAAACCATGGTCAGAGATTTGTGGGGGGGGGTCCTGACAGAGATATTTTAAATGCTTTCTCTAGCTAAGCATTTATCACAAAGCTTGTTGAGGAATTGGCAATTCTCTTTTTTTTTTTAAATTATATCACTTTCTAAAAATAGAGTATTAATAAAAAAAAAAACTTAGGCAAGAATAAGTTTTCAATCAAGACGGGTGTTTGATTTTTTTTATAGAGGTAAAAGATAAAGTTTCATGGTTAATTTGTAGACAAAATGTCAGTATCTTGAAGGAATATGAAATGCATTGAAGGAATATGAAATGCATTGATATGAATATGAGTAATATATAGGCAAAAAAAAAAAGAAGATAATTTTCAAAAATTTGAAATTTGTACTTCCAAAACAAAATCTAGCTAAATATTAGAAGTTGAAGGTAAATTTTTCAAACGATACTTTTTCTTGACCGAGCTAAAACTAATCAAAACAGTTTGTTACCAACAAACTATATTGCTGGGAGAATTAATAAAAGATCAATTAAAATCTTGAATTCAAATTGTGATACTTTCTGACTTTTTCAATTGCAGAAGTTAAAACTACAGATATTATTGGACTAGCACAAGTGACAATATTTATTCATGCTTGATAGAAATCTTATTGCAGCTATTTAATATTCCCTTTCTTAATAATATTACTACAAGTGAAGATATTTTTAAGAAAGTCAGTAAACTGCAAGATCAATGATACTAAGCAGAATGAAGTTTTCCCCAAATTTACATTTTGTCCTGTTCACTGTATTATACATCAGGGAGAGATTTCAAAGCAGTCAAAATAAAATATGCAACTAAGATTTATCAAAAAAAAAAATTAAATTTTATAAATTCTCAGAAGTCTAAATCAATTGCACTTTTTTCGTTATTCTCAGAAATCAAAGATGAACATGAAAATGTACTTTATTACATAGAAATAAACCACTAAACATCACATGATCACCATTTTGATGAAATCCACAAACTAAAAACTAGTCTGAGGGTATTGGATGAGTAGGCACTAGATAGGGATTTTATGCACAAACCTTTTTGTATCCATTGATTACTCTGGCTTGCACTGGTGGCGCTACTGTATGGAGAGTTTAGCTTCAGTGTTATACAGAAATATGTTGATCTTCATCAAAATATTTTGATATGATTTTGGGAATTCTGCAATAAATAAAAAAACCAACATGTTTTTAGAAGTGAGCCAGCAGAATAACTTGATGATAATAACTGATTGAAATTTTGAACTTTATTATAGATATTAAGAGATATTTGAATGAATTAAATTTAAAACTTCAAAATACCAAGTTTCTAATAAAAAAAAAATTTTTTTTAATTTCTCTAATTTTAATATTTGACAATAATACCATTTTTTGTAAAATGTTTTTTTTTTATCTGCAGCCTCTCTTAAAGTGATTTGAAGATCTGTGTCCATATGTGAATTTATCACTACTGCTTTCACTGTAAATGGCAATGACAAATTTGCAAGACCAGTTTATTGATTACTGACTAATTAACTATAATCTAGTGGAGGTAACTTGGTGACATTTTCAGTTCATGTCCAATGACTAAATCAATGTTCAAATAAGTGGATGAATTAAACATAGAAATCACTGACTTAAAAAAGTCAAGTGATATTTAGTTTGTTTTATATTTTCAACTAACAATTAAATGTACTGTCCTGACTAATAGTGAGACATGCTTGAGAAGTGAATGTATTTTGTAAATACTGAGTTACTAGGAAAAAAATAAAAATAAAAAAAGAGATATCGATTGTTAGCATAAATTTGAAGTAGATTTTATTTTCTGAGAGGCAAATGTTTCCTATTTATTACTAAAGATATTGAATGCTAATGTTAGAGAGTCTATTTTGTGTCTATATAAGTGTTGTCATAGGTTTTCCAAAAACATCAAAGTAGATTAGAATAATCCCTGATATACAAAAATAATGAAATGACAAACCTAACTTTAAAATAAATATAAAAGTAGGAAATTAAATGGATCTAAATATTTTAGCATTATTAACTTAAATTCTGGATTTTATCAAAAACAGTAAAAATATTTTACTTTTAAATTAAATACAAGTGAGATGAAGGATACAATGTTTTTCAATGGACTTCAAAATAAGTATAGAAATAATAGTAAGATCATATTAATAGTCAATATATTATTTAGATGGCATATTGATTTATAGTAAATGCTTCTCAAAATGTATAATTACTAATATAAAAAATAGTTTTGTATAGGTGTGTTTTTATATTGGACTATTTCCATCATCTAATATGAGTATTGAATGTCTTTAAAAAAATTTAACTTGTATTTAAATATTCCAAATACATTCAACTGTTAGTAACAGCACACAAATTAGTATATCCACAATGTTTCAAGAGGTATTATTCTCATTCTTCTTCAGGTGTTGCTGGCCTGACCAGTGACTACTCACATGGGATTCGAACCTGGACCCTTAGATTCTTGAGTATTGAGTTTTAAGGTAAATGCTCTAACCAACTGAGCCATCCTGCCAAGATAAAAATACAACTAGAACACCATCATCACAAACCTTCAGGAAAATAGTTTTGTATAAGTTATAAAAACTTATTTGGTCATAAAACAAAGTAAATCTATTTTTTCATAAAAATAATCTAAACGTTCTAAAACAAGTGACCAATTAAGAAGATATTATATTCACAATTTACATAGACCCTATGATTAAAGAAATAGAGACATTAGTTAATGGAATCTGTATATCGTATTTGGGTGTCACAATAGAAGTCACTGCCTTTATTGATGACATTGAAATAGTAGTAGAAAATAGTTATAATATTAATGTAGTGATGAATGTTCTAAAAAAGTTTCAAGAAATTACAGGTTCAGTAGTTCAATCTAACAAATCAGCAGCATGGCAATTGGTAATGGATAAAAAAATACCATCCGAATTTATAGTTCAGCCAAAGTTATTGCTTGGATTGCTGATATATATGTCAAAGACACATATGAATGGTCATTTAAATCATCTAATTACAAAAAAAATCAAAGAGAGGATTAATAACTTCACATCATTCAAACTGTATGAATATATGAGAACACTTGTTCAATGCAATTGCAACAGGGTTCCTTAGTTATTACAGTCCATGGGTCAAACTATATAACAAAACAATTAGTAGAATAAACCAGATGGCCAAAAAATTCATCTGGGGAAAGAAATCTAGATTACTATCAATGGCAATATTACAGTTACCCATAAATGAGGGAGGACTTAACTTAATTGATCCAAAGAGATATGTAGATTTTATTATTGCAAGAACATATTTAAATGTTATTAAGGATCAATATTTCAGTCTGCCAATAGGGGATATAAAAATATATAGTGAAATAGGGCTGGAGAGAAGATCTTATTTGGCAGATATGTTTATTGCATATAAGGACATACAAGATGACCTAAATGTGTAAAATTTGGAAGGCATTAGATATAAAGACATAAGAAGGGGAGTAAAACCTCATGAAAATTCATGGATAAATTGTTCAATGAAAGGGGTCCTAGTTAAATTCCATTCAATTTACACACCACAGACATATATGAAATTCATATTCAAGTTGATCAATGAAATTTTACCAACCACAACATACATTAATAAAATATTGGGAATGAGCTTAGAGGAAACTTGTTCATTTTGTAAAAATAAATGTGAAACATTTCAACACCTACTAGAAGAATTCAGTGCTTTTGGGAAGCTAAGATACAGCATTTTCCACACCCCAATGATAAATCTTAAAATACTACTGAAGCAAAATGTAATAAAATTCAAACCTCATAATGCAATGGTGATAATACATGCATTGAAAACTATATGGACAATCTAGTGTTCTTTAATCTTTGACAATAAAAAGTTTAATTGGTTAAAGAAACTTGATAATGATTGGTACAACTATTTTGCTAGGTGTTTGAAATACTGGCCAAAGAAGGTTATGTAAATAGTATGTAGAGGGACTGTTATGACAGTGAAATGTGGGAGTAAAAGTGCCCACACAGAGAGAAATAAGACAGTAAAAGTATGTCAAGTGGTAAAATAAATGATCTTTCAAGAGAGAAGAACTGTTTTATGTTTTAAACTAGGAATATGATTTGTAAAACCTAACTCTAGGATTTAACAAGAAAACGATATTAACATTTCAACAATGAGAGTCTTGTAGATTTGCATTGTGGTGCTTTGTGGACAGGATTGGTAAATTTGGTGTAAAGGATAAAGTGAATCAAAACTAATTTGTAGATATCTCATATACATATTTAAATGTTTGTTTAATAAAGTTTATTACTTAAAATAAAAAATATTATGACCAGAAATATAAGTTGAACAATTTTTAATACTTTATAACACAATCCTGTAAGATATATGCATATTATTAGAGCAGGTTCATAATTAATTGAATAAGATTATCAACCCATTATATCAATTAATGAATAGTCTGTAAACTTTGAATGTAATTCAAAATCAAGGTAGCATTCACTCACTTGTTGTTGTTTTTTTTTTTTTGAGAAATATTTCTCATTGTTATGGAATGCAAATAAAATTGATGTCCTGATCCATTTAAGCACAACAGTAAAGTGATGGGTTTAAAGCAAAGATTTTATGATAGATTTCAAGCTGAGTAACATGAATAAAAAAAATTTAAATCAATTCAGATTAACATTTAGTAGCCTTCTGATATTAATTTAATAAAATTGATATATATATATATATATATATATATATATATATATATATATATATATTACAGCAGACATTTTATCCTATTGTTTGAATATCTTCATAACACCAATTTTAAGGATGTTATATGGCAAGATTGGTAAGGATAAATTGTTCCAAATTTTATATAAATAAATATGATCATGGAAAAAATAACAGATCTTGTAACAACTTAGTAATTGTATTGGCTTCTTTAACATATAAAATGAATGCAATCACAATGTTCTATTATGAAAGAATACATTTTGAGAAAAAAGTCAGTCAGTGAAATTGAATTCCTTACTTAGAATAGCATGATAACTTTATCTTTTTTATTGCATTGCCAAATTTATATAATAATAGTATCTATGTTCTTTATTATTTTTTACAATGCTTTTTTTACAACCCACTATGATGATTTTGGAAATATAAGTAGAAGTTCTGAAGAAGATTGCTGGGGCAATCGAAATCATCATAGTGGGTTGTAATAAAGCATTCTAAAGTAATAAATAACATAGATGATATTAATATTATATAGAATGGCATATTTGTGATAAACACATATTTGTGACTGACTGTAAGGTATGTCAAAGACTAAAATAAAATGACTGTCATGAAAAAAATAACCTAAATGTTTACAGTATTTAAGTCATGTTAATGTTATGTATGGATATGGTAGATTCATTGCAATGAATATATATAAATATCAGATATATTCTGATGTGTGGTAGTTTCCTTAGGATGATTCCTATTGCAATACCTATTTCAAATCAGGAAGCAAAAATTTTATCTAAGTTCTTATTAGAAGACAATTGCTCATAACTCTATATTTATTTGCTGTACATTTCTACAAATTTACAAAACAAATACTGTTTTTTGATAAGCACTTATACATATGACACTGACATTTTTTTCATTGAATGTAGCCATATATTTAAAATTAGAAGCATTAATGAATATCCAAAAATACCATCTGCATAAATAGAAAGAGGCAAAACACACTATATGTATTGCCATACACAGCAAGCTAGAGTAATCAATGGATTCCAGAAGGCTTGTGCATAAAATCCCCATCAGGTGCCTACTCATCCAATATCCACAGACTAGTTTCTGGCATGTGGCCTTCGTCAGTGAGGAGCCTTGGATCTGAGAACACTGCACCTAGATCTTAGGATCTAATGCAATCCTCCAGCAGCCACCTTTTATCTCCACTTTACTACAAAACTATGAGTCTTAAATTGAAAACACCTTCATATTTTCAATTCAAGCCCATCAGCTTATATAGTCACATAGGTCTGAAATCAGTTCATAACCTATACATTTTGGTGTATTTGGTCCTTTAATAGCCATGGCCACAAGTCAGAAACTAGTCTGGGGATATTGGATGAGTAGGCACTAGATGGGGATTTTATGCACAAGCCTTCTGGCATCCATTGATTTTTCTAGCTTCCTGTGTGTGGCAATACGTATAGTAAGTTTTGCCTGTTTTAACAACAGATATAAGCAGCATAAGAAATGGTGATCATGTGATGTCTATTGGCTTAAATAGAAAGAGGTGAACAGTTAAAATAAAACTGTCATGCATATATGTAAAAGATTACAGATATATTTGGTATGTAACAAATTTAAAGAATATGACTAAAATTAAAAGTTTACGTAATAATTTTGAGTATAATTAAAATAATTATTAATTGCTATGTTTATGTGTATATGTTAAAATAAATACACATATATAGCTAAAAACGTATAAATATTTGTGTGAAAAATATATGCATGTATGTTAAAACACATGCACAATTAAAGTTTAGAAATAAGTGTATTAAATTTAAATAAAAAGTAAAATTAAAACTAATTGAAGCAATAGATAAAATAATTAATATTACTAAAATATTGATTATAAATCCAGAAAACAATCTTAATTAAATTCCTATAAAGCAAAAGAGATAACAGAATTCCATCAGAAAATAATCTAATTAATTAGTGACAAAAAGAAGAAATTACTAGTAACTGGGTGCATTTACAAATAAATAACATTAAACAATGTCATCAAGATCTAAGTAAATCAACCATTTAGAAAGAAGTTCTAATTATTAATTAATAGTGAAAGAATTGGTCTAAAAAAATCAAGGAATACTGGTTCATGGTAACTACAAATATACAGATGTACTTGCAACAACAACAATGCTGGATTTCATTGTGTGTTGTCCTTGATAGCTAATATTGTGGAGCAGCTTGCCTCTGAATGTGGCAAAGCAAGTCTAGGCACTTAACAGAATGCCTTCAGGTATGTAAATGTAAATGCTTTATATAAATTGGTAATATGAATATATCTATAATTAAAATGCTTATAATGATCGATACATTAAATCAGGCTGAAGAAAGGAGTTTGCTATTAACTAAAAGGAGACCCTTTGATTCCTCTTGGAGATCTTACAGGAACTGAGCAAAGCAAATTCCTAATCTCCAATCCATATGTTCTTATCACTGCAGCTGTTATTACTGTGTGATTATTCATATAGTATACAAACATGGATGGGCTGATCACCAATACACATTAGCCAGTGTGGGGAGTTTATTGGCATTTTATCTCAGAGTTTAAGATCAATAAACACCATGATCTTTCTTCTCATTTGCCTGATAAGGCAGAATGAATGTATGTGTAAATGATAAATATTTTTCCAATAGATATATAAAATCATGACAGACAAAATAAATCATGACACTTATGCCCAGGAGGCTGTAAAGTCACCAACCATATCAGCAGTTGGTGGCCGAAGGTGGAGGATGCTAAGAATCCCCTGATTGTAAACCCAGGCTGCCATTTGATGATGACTTTTTATTTAGGTACTTACAACTGCAGATCACTTTCAAGTGAAGGAAGATTGCAAGAATTAGAAGAAAAACTATCTTATATTAAATGGGATATTATTGAACTTTGTGAAGTTAGAAGAAAAAGTAAAGAGACAATTGATTTAAAAAGTGGACATGTACTCTACTATAAAGGCACAAATATTGGAAATACAAGTGGAGTAGGATTCATTATAAATAAAAAGTAGAAGAACAACATTGTGGAGATTGATGGTGCATTGGACAGAGTGGCAAGATTAGTTATACAATTTAATAGGAGATACCAAATGCAGATAATTCAGGTTTATGCCCCAACAAGTTCTCATAGTGATGAAGTAGTAGAAGATTTTTATATGGATGTACAAAAGGCTTTTGATCAGAGTAAACAACATTTTAAAATTGTTATAGGAGACTTTAATGCTAGAATTGGTAAACAAATAAAAAATAAAAGTGCTGTAGGTAATTTTGGTTATGGTAACAAAAATGAGAAAGGACATAGACTTGTGGAATTTGCAGAAAAATGAAAAACTTTATATTATGAATTCTTTTTTTGAAAAAAATGTTAAAAGAAAATGGACATGGAAGCATCCAAATGAAGGTACAGCAGAATTGTATTATATTTTGACTAACAGAAAATACATATTTCAAGATTGTAATGTTCTTAATAAATTTAAGACAAGAAGTGATCATTGATTAGTAAGATGTAAGATATGTGTTAATGCAAAACTAGAGAGACAAAAATTATTAAGAAAAACAATATTACACTGGATATTGCTAATCTTCAGAAACATTCTAATGAATTTAAATTAGAACTTACAAATCGGTTTAAAGTATTAGTAGATTATGAATGTGATTCAGATTTGAATGAAATTAATAAGAAAATAACTGATACATTTTTAAAAACTGCAACAAAGATAGCTGACAGAAAAAAAGCAGCAATTGACCAATGAAATTTTTACTGAGACTAGAGAATTTATGAAGAAAAGAAGGAATATGAAGATATACTAAAATGATGCATTAAAAAGGATTGAATACCTTGAATTTTGTAAAATGGTGTGGAAAGGAGTTGAAAATGATATAAGAAAGTATAACTGTGAACTAGCAAGAAAAGCTGTAGAAGAGAATAAAAGTCTTGAGAATGTAAAACAACATTTTGGTATTGGTAGGAAATTTATATCTGCAATAAGAAAAAAAGATGGAAATATTACTAAAAAGAGAGATGATATCATGAAATGGATATAGTAATAAAGAACAAGTATCTCCTATACCTATTATATCTTCCAAATTGCCCAGAATTTTAAATAAAGAAGTGAGACCTGCAATTTAATTTATGAAGAAAGAAAAGGCTCCTGATAATGATGGAATTATAATTGATATATTAAAAGAAGCAGGTGAAGAAATAGAAATTTTTTTTAGCAAAATTATATACCAAATGTCTAAATGATCAAGATGTGCCAGATGGTTGGAAGAAGGCAGTATTAATATTAATATTTAAAAAAGGTGATAGAAAAGTTATTAGAAATTACAGACGAATCAGTCTTTTATCGGTTTTATACAAAAATTTTAACAATGCCATAAATAGACGGATACGTGTTTTTCTATTTCGAGAAAATGGACAAATTAATTTGCATTCGCATTTGCATATTTTATTATTTTATAACATTACAGTAATGTTTATAACTTATTTTGGCCATGAATATGAGGGAAAACCTCGAAAGTACTAGGCCTAAATTGATTTGATTTTTTTCTGGTTGATACTTACAGCTTCTTCAGCGGGTAAATCGCTTTTATATGCTATACCAAGATAATTACAATCTCTAAAACTTTTTACAGCAGTGTTGTAAGAAGTATTTTGTGGATTAAAATGCGAAAATAAAGGGGTGAAAATAAATGGAGATTATTTATTTAGATTTTGAAGATGATGTAATTGTTTTTACAAATAATGCTTTAAAGCTGCAGGAAATGTTGCTTATCAGATGAAAGTAGGAAAATACGACTAAAGATAAATGTTAAAAAGACTAACGTTAATGGCTTTTCTCAAAATATGAAAATAACAATTGATTATGATGAGTTAGAAGAAGTTAACAGTTACAAATACCTTGATCAGATTATTAATACAAATGGACACATAATGGATGAAATTAATCATAGAATTAAACTTGTTTGGAATGCTTTTGGTAGAAAAAACTTGATACTAAAATGAAATATGCCTATGTGTTTGAAAAGGAAAGTTTTTAATAAATGTGTTTTACCAGTTCTTACTTATAGATCAGAGACTTGGAAACTTAATAGAAGAGCAATATAGAGACTTCATACCATTCTAAAAAGTATGGAGAGATGCATATTTGGAGTAACAAGAAGAGATCGAAAACAATATATGGGTAAGAGAACAAACAGGTGTTATTGACCTCATTGAAAAAATTTAAAAGACTAAAATGATGTTGGGCTGGGCATATTACTAAAAGAGATAATAATAGATGGACAATTGAAATCTTAAACTGTATTCCAAGAGATTGTAAAAGACCCAGAAAGAGACCACATGTGAGATGGATGGATGACATAAGAACATCTGCGGGGGTGATGTGGAAAAGAGAAGCTAAAGATTGGAGAAGATGGATTGAATTTGGAGAGATCTTCATCCTATTGTGAATTGATAATGGTTGATGATGATGATAATGATATTAAATCATAGTCATAAGATGCAGTAGTATTATTGTTACTGAGTGATCTTTTATATAAGCCTAGGTCTGTTTGGTGGCATAGGCATTGTTTCCAAATATAGCAATAAGCATAATCATAAATCGAATCTGAAACAAACTAAAAAGGGGTAAACCATAAGAGTAACAAGTATTAAATGATCCTCTAAAATGTAATCATCAATTGGTGAATTTGACATCAGTGACACCAATAATTGACCTCTTTTTGTTCAACAGATAGAGAAAAGTTGAAGATGAGAAAATTAAAGTTGCATCACTGCTATGTTTTGCAGAAAAGGAATAACAGAAATTGCTAATAGGCTCTGTGAAGCTGATACTCCTGAGGATTATCCTTTTGCTCAAATAAAAGATCGCTTGGCGAATTATTTTTTCACATCGTCCAAAATCACTGTCAGGACAGAAATGAAAAAATTAAAGATTACAATATAGCTCTTTGTAATCTTTCAAAAAAAATTGTGTATATGACTCTGTTTTTGATGAGTCACTCACTCCTTGACAATTTCTGTGGGGGGTGAGCAATGACAGTTTAAGACATCAGCTGTTAGTTGATAGTGAAATTAAATATAACGAATTATAAAACATGACATAGCTCATGAATTCATTTTTGAGCAATCAAGATAATTCACAGAGATAAAAATCCAAGATAAACTACAAATGGATGTTTGTAAAACATTTAAACCACAAAAAAATGGATTTAGAAATTTAAAGAATAATGGTAGCAGTAATAAAACTCTATCTTTTTTGTTGTGAAAAAGCTGGTCATAAAGTTAGTGAATGTTTTCAAAAAAAACAAACATTGCAAAATCTGAAACAAAAAAAGGCATTTGGAAATAAAATATATAAAAAGAATAGATAAACTTGGTAAAAACATTAACAGCCATAAAGGTGTATTTAGTAGAAATGAAAGTCAGTCAGGAAGTATAAAACTACATCAACATCCAATTATGATAAAATTATGTTTCAGTTAAAGGTACATGGCAAACCCATATCTATGGAAATCAATAGCAGAAGCAGCATATCCTTGATTTTGATGCATGAATGAAGTTCTATAATTACTAATAGTAAAAAGCCACCAATAATCAAAAAAACTGATTTAAAAGTTTTAGGTGTTAATAATAATTCAATTAAAATCAAAGTAGTAATTAAAGCTCCTGGCAGTAAACTGAACAATAGAACTTTTTATTTACCTCTGTACATATTTTATGTTCCAATAAACACCCTAATCAGTCATGATTGTTTCAAAAATTGGATATTAAACTTACATTGATTAAAAAGATTGATGTCAAGAGGGAAATGAAAAAAATTTCTAAAGTGTTTAATGGAGAACCTGGCAAAATAAAAACCATCCCTGTATTACTACAGTTATCCTGGAGACAGTACCAATAATTTGCAAACTGAGAAAAATCCTATTTGCTCAGAAAAAAAAGTGGAGAAGAAAATTAATGTATTAGTTAAGAAAGTTGTAGTAGAACTTACAGAGAAATCTGATTGGGTTACACCATTAGTAATTATTATTAAACCAAATGGTCAAATTCATTTGTGCAGTGATTACCATGTTTCAGTAAATAAAGTTATGAATAAACATGCATACCCTTTCCCTAATTTAGAGAAATAATTGTGTCATTGCAAAAATCTAATTTTTTTGCTAAATTAGATCTTAATTTGGTACTTCACCAGATACTAGTGACAAACAAAACTTCAGATACACTACTATCAACCACTCATATAGGATTATTTAAATGCAAATACTTCCATTTGGAATAACTTCTGCATCTAGTATTTTTCAGTCAAAAATTGAAATTATGCTTAATGGTTTTGAGGATATATCATTTTTATGACATTCTAATTACGATTATAACAGAAAATGAACTGAGAAGTCATCTATATAACATGCAAAAAACTGGATGAATTTGGAGCAAAAATTAATAACCAAAAAATGTATCTGGAAAATGAGTGAAATTACATTTTTAAAGCATATAATTTCAAATAAAAATATGTCTCCTTCTCTTGAAAAAGTCAAAACTGTAGTTGAAGCCACAAGGATGAATAGTGTTAAACAACTGCAAGCTTTTTTAGGACTTGTAAATTATTTTGAAAATTTTTTGAAGAGCAAAACTCATGTAGCCAGATCCTTATATTGTTTATTAAAAAACAGAAATGTGAACTGATGCTAGAGCAAGCATTTTAGCATACCAAATCATTACTCACTTCAAATAAATTACTTGTTCATTATAATAGCAATTTGGAAATTACACTTACAATGGACACATCTGAATTTGGAATTGATACAGTAATATGTCATCCAGTGCATACAGGTAAATAACCAATTACCTATGTGCACCTTGTCTAAAGCTGAAAGGAATTACAGTCAGCTGGACAAGGAAGTTCTCACCATATTGTTTGGAATTCATAAATTTCACCAATATGTATATGGACACAAATTTACCATTGTAACATCATAAAGACTTTTGGAAGCAAACAAGTTCCTGAACACTTTAGTCCTCACATGTTGAGATGAATAAACATACTCACTGGTTATGATTATACATTAGAATATAAAAAGGGAAAGTAAATTGGACTAGACACTCTATCACATATACCATATAAGATTGAGGATGATGTAAAAGAAATTGAAATAAATTATATAAATGTGCTAAAATCACATGTACTTAATAATAAAACAGTAACTGTTTGGACAAAGGAAGATGAGGTTACCAGAGGATTGTAAGCCAAATCTGAGGGTAGTGGTTTAATGAAGGTCCAAAATTTTTCCATAAAGAATTGTGTAATGCTCAGGATAAATTATCAGTATGCAAAGGTTGTATCTTGATGGGCAATAATGTGCTAATACCAATTATGGATAGAGATTTAATTCTGCAATTATTGCACAAAGGTTATTCAGGTGTAGTCAGAGCTCAGAGCTAAAGCTTTAGTGCATAGCTATGTATGATACCCAAACTTTAACTGTGATATTGAGATTTTTATTTTAAAAATTGCAATAATTGTCAATCATGCACTAGAATGCTGTCTAAAAATTTTGAGGCATGGTCAAAAGCATTAAGACTATGGCAATGCATCATGTTACCACATGGGTCCATTTAAGGGACATTTATTTTTTGTGGTGGTCAATGCATTAATTAAGAGTACTAGTTCCAATGAGACAATCAAAAATTACATGAAATTTTTTGTATCACAGTCTTTCAGAAACTTTAGTGTCTGACAATGAAACTAGTTTCACTTTGTACATGCTTGAAGAGAAATATGAAAGAGTGGAGGCTAAAACACATACTCATGCACCCTTACTATTATAAATCTAATGGTTTGTCAAAAAAACTGCCCAAAATTTGAAAGTATCAATAAATAAATTGGAAAAAATGAAAATACAAGAAGTTTGTACCATATTCTTGTATCAGCACCCAATTCTAACTGCTAAAGCAGGAAAATCACCTGTGGAATTATATTTAGGTTGCAAGCTGCATAACAAATTGTCTAACATAATACTAAGTACAAATTATGTTAAACAGGAATCAGCCATGTGTAAGTTTGCACCAGGTGAAAGTGTGAGCAAAAAATAGCCTAAATAAAAATATTGGACAAAAGCAATAGCAAAATGATATATGTTGAAACAAATTGTAATCATTTGTACAAATGAAGATAAACTATTATAAGAATACATTAATCAATTGTGAAAAGATGGAGTGAAGATTTAACACCATCTTTATTTAAAAAAACTGATTATTATCTGGAAGATCAATCTGTGGAACCTAAACAAAAACTTGAGCTGACCCAGACTAATGAGGAAAAGGGAAGAATGAATAACAGAAGAGACTAACACAAAAGAAGCTGACATAGATGCTAATCCACCTCTTGGGATAGATGCTAATCCACCTCAGTTATCTTTCTGATTTTGTTCTGACTTCAGAGAAAATGCAAATCTCTGAAGTTGGGTGAGTACGTTATGTTTATATGTGTATGTTAAAATAAATACCCATATAAAGCTAAAAACACTTATAAATATTTGTGTATAAAATATATGCATGTATGTTGAAATACATATGCAATTAAAGTTTAAAAATAAGTATGTTAAATTTAAGTAAAAAGTAAAATTAAAACTGATTATAGCAATAGATAAAAGAATTAGTATTACTAAAAGATTAATTATAAACCCAGGAAACAATCTTAATTAAATTCCTAAAGAGCAAAAAAGATAACAGAATTTCATCGGAAAATAATCTAATTAATTAGTGACAATTAAAAAGTAAAAATTATTAGTAACCATTAGACAATGTCAGCAGGATCTAAGTGGCCCAACCAATGAGATCAGGAGTTCTAATTATTAATTAATAGTGAAAGGTTGGTCTAAAAAAAAACCAAGGAGCTCTTGCTCATGGAAACTACAATAATGCAGATGCACTTGCAACAACAATGATGCTGTACCTCATTGTGTGTTATCCTTGATAGCTAATATTGAGAAGAGGCTTGCCTTTGAATGTGGCAAAGCAAGTCTAGGGACTAAACTAGTCACACTACTCTATTATTTGAAAACCCTTTTAGGTGTGTAAATATATATACTTTATTTAAATTGTTAATATGTATGTATCTGTAATTAAAAAGCTTATAATTGTTGTATCAATAATCTATCAAATCATAATCCTAAGTTACTGAAATAGTATTATTGTTACCAGGTGAATTTTACATACGCTTATATCTGTCTGGTAGTGTAGGCATCGCTCCTGGATATAGCAATAATCTGGGAATTTATTAAAGGATTATTAATATGAATGTGTTTTAGCAGCATACATTTTTCTTTCATCAACTTTATGACAATTATTGTAAGCTTTACTAAGTAATCGATAAAGATAATAGCATTTCATAAATCCCTATCCTATCCAATATCTCCAGATCAATTTCAAACATATATGAACTTCCATCAATGAGGAGCTTTGGATTTTAGAACAGTGCACCTGAATCTTTGGAATATAATGCAACTTTCTTTTAATAGTCCTTATTTAACTTTCCGTTTCTTAGCCAACTTGCTTATGTAACCATATAGATCTGAAATTAGCTCGTTTCTATATATTGTGTCCTTAATTCTTTAATAACTATAGCCAGCTCTATTCTATAGTCAGGATTTGGTATAAACCAATAAAATATCACATGTCTCTAGCTGACATATTGCTATTGTAGCAGAATACATTTTACAGTAAGCTTTAGTAAATAAAGATAACTAGATAGTAATGCTTAATAAATCTACCAGATTAGTTTCAAGCTTGTGGCTGTCATCAATAATGAGCTTTGGATTTGGGAACAGGATATGTAGATCTTTAAGATCTAATGCATCCCTTTTTTGGGTAACATTTTAATGCAAACATAAATAAGTGCTTAATAAAAACAATATTTATAGATTAAATTTGTATAATATATATACACTGAATCTCATTATTGCTAAGTATGCAATTGCCTTTTATTAGAAATTATCATCTTCATTATTTATGTTTATTTGCCACTTTCCTGAAAAGTTTCATTGGTTATAATAAAGGTTTTCTACACTAAACTTCAGTACGTATAGATCAATTATAACAAAAGTAAACTGAGTTTTTATCAGTAATTACAAAATTTTCAATACATAAAATTTTAAATAGTTTGTGTATACATACTTATATTTATTTAATTATATATTGTAAGGAAAGGAAAATATAATGATGGAAGTAAATATATGCCACCACATTGGTTAGCATTTTATGTAACAGCACAAAAATGGGTAAATATATGGTGATGTTTGGTGATGTTACATTTTATTTATAATTGCTATGCATTGGTACAGCCATTGTATATGCATACAAAATTATTTTATGTAACATAGAGATCCTGAACTTGGTTCTCAAATTAATGATTAGAATGGTGGTGACCAAATCATGCTTTCCCATTTGATAATGATCATATGAAAAACACAGATTATATATTTTCTGATCATTATTATTTTACAACCATGTATAAGAATGTTGAAACCACTAAACATCACATGATTACCATTTCTTATGCTTACTCATAACTGTTATTAAAACTGGTAAAACTCTCCATACAATAGTGCCACTCAATGCAAGCCAGAGTAATCAATAGATGCCAGAAGGCTGGTGCATAAAATCCCTATCTAGTGTCACAAGCTAAAAACTATACTGGGGATATTGGATGAGTAGGCACTAGATAGAGATTTTATGTACAAGCCTTCTGGCATTCCTTGATTATTCTGGCTTGAAATGAATGGCACTATTGTATGGAGAGTTTTGCCTTATTTAATATAAGGTGGCTAAGAGGTGCATCATCTAGTAGCTTCATGTATAATAATAGGATATTCCAAAAACATTTCTGGAGCACCATTTAAACTCATAACATGAAATAATATTATGATCTTAATTCCTTCACAATTAACATTTCAACATATTCTTAAACTAGAGCACAGTTCAAGATGATAAGCAAGCTATCTAAGTATACAATGGAAATGAGATAAAACTTAAATAAGAACAGCATGGACATAAACTTTTAAATTTAGTTTATATAATAAAAACAAATGCTTTATTAAAATAAATTGAGTAATTAAAAATTATCCATGGTTATATTCACACACAGATATAATAAAAATATAATTCTTTACTGATGCACCAACAAAAATATTCTCGTATGCTTTTCAATTAAAGAATGAAAAATCTAACTTATAAAGGACTGTAGTATTAGTCAACTAATTAAATTTGTCATATCTTGCTGAGACACTCAGTTCTTTATATGTTAACATCATTAAATATATTATAGGGTAACCACAATTATTCCAGAAAAAAAGAGAAATTTTGTTTGGGTGTTGGTTTTATTCAGCTATATATATATTTGATTGAAAATCACTGATAGAATACAGAAAACAAAATGAACTGGAGGTAAAATGCAAGATTTCTGCTAATTTTATTTATATATTAGAAATCAACTTCTAGTTGTTGGGTGGACATATATGCATGTGTGGATAATCTAACTTAGATGCCTTCATACAAGTCAAAAAGATTAATTAATATTTCAAGTTTTAATGTTATGTAATGCCGTTTTTTTATATATTATTTTTATTTTATTGTAAGTTAATATTTTAAAAAGAAAAGAAAGAGAGAAAAACTAATTAGCAAATGTGCAATATCAGAGAGGCCAATAATAATTGCTGTTTGCCCACCAAAATAGTTTCAAACTCAGCTACTAATTAATCATAAGTTTGCAATTCCAAGGCAAAGACATTTGGAGAGTAGATATCTCAATTATGTATTACCATCTGACAGCTGATGTCAAAAAGAGTTCAGTGATGTCAGTAATACAAAATGAATTAATATCAGAGAGAAGCTGGGTCAGGGGTATTATTCTTTTATTTTGAACTGGTGATGCCAACTCATCTCAAATATTTTATTGTGGAAAAATCTAAAATGAAAATGCCTTGCTGAAATTGTAGATTGCTTTGTTCAAAAGGCTTCAGAAGCCACCAGAGTCCAGGTGCATCTAAATGGAAGGGAGATTAGAGAAACACATCCAGGGCTGATCATATAAGAAGTGATGATTTCAGTGTTTGAAATGCCTTATCCCTCAATTCACTGTGGAAAAGTAAACTTAGAGGAATAAAAAAAGCATGAAGATAGCCTTCTTTGATTCAAACCCGTGATTGCCTATGAATAAATCCAGACAGCAACTAGTTTATATCTGTACCATAAATTTGTTATCATTTTAACAATAATTTTGAAAATCGTAACCAAGCTAATTGAAGAAATTTTGTGTGCTATAATCAGTGTGAGCTTTAAAAGATTTTTTTTTCCTGTGGTTATTGTCAATGAAGTTCAGTGTTATAATCAGTATGTCATATGTGTGTGTGTGTGCACTTATCCATAGTGTGTTCTTAAAAGCTAATTAACATTAAGAGGACTTCCAAGACAGGAACCCAAGCAATTGGTAATATACAACAAAATTTTAATAATAACTATTGACATTTTCATTTTAATCTCTTCTCTCTCTCCTCAAATATCAAATAAGATATTAATGAGTAAGGGTTTTGTTGTCTCTAAATATTATATTATTATTATGCTATTTTTATTATTTTTATTTTATTTTAAATTGTTTTATCAATATTATATATATATTGATTTGTATACATATATGTTGGTGTTTCTTGATATAGTTCCTTTTAAAAGAGATATTCGTTTTTTTATTGTATGTAAACATCTTATGATGGAATAGGATTAAAGCCTAGACGATGTGTATGTGCATGGATGCATGTCAGTGGTAGACAGGCCTAAAATGAATTGATAGAGGGGGGTATGAAATGGTAATAATTAGTAGGTGAGGGATGCTTTTAATATCGATTCAAAAAGGGTAAAAATTAGGCAGAGCTATGAATGGATGCAAATTAATTATGGAATATGTACATTATAATATTATTGACCAAATGGGATGTCTCTGCATTTTTATTTTGTTTATTAATTATATGAACATCGCAAAAGGACCAAATTATTTATGCTAAGTGAAATGACATTTAAATATCATAATTGAAATATGTGTGTTTCTTTCCATTATTAGTCATTAAATGTTTAGTAATTCTATAATTAATTCTATCTTAATTAATTGTTTTGGGAATGTACTCATTATTTTGTAATGTTGGAATAAACATGAATCAGATGTTGAAATTAAACCACTTATATGTTTATTTATGAATCACAAAATTCCTTATAAATGTAGCTCATAAGTCATCATCACATAAAGATAGAATGTAAATTCCAGTAAAAAGGTGAAAAGGGTAATTTTAGTCATGATATACAAATATTGGTCATAGACATGTATTTTGGTATATATGACAATCCACTAGTGACTGAACATGTATTTAGGGTCTAGTTCTCTTTTGTGCCTATGAATAAAGATGGAAGTTATATTATCACCAAAAATTATTTATATAGAAGGGCAAATATGTACAGAATAACAGTGCATATGATTTATTTTGTTTTATCTCTGAGATAGCTTAGGGGTTAATCTCTCATCAATCGGTAAAGTGACTCTAAGACCCATAAGCAGATCTTATAAAGGTGGGAATCAAGTGATGTCTCAAGGGGTGGATATTAATCATCCTATCCTGAATAATAAATACGAACAGTTGAACAGTTAATTATAGCTACACGATATTGGACCAGGTGATGTCATGTGATGTGATGTGATGTGATGTATTTGGCTTTTTCTTAAACAAAGTCAAAAATATCTCGGCAACTATGCCCAGATAAACCTGTTAGCCACTTTATTTTTCATTCCCCACTCTAAGTCATCCCATATTCTGCCCCATCCCATTTCCACAACATAATCTTTGTCAACTCTATGACCTTTAAATCTAAATCCCCCTTATCTTTTCGCAAACCCAGCATAAAAGCTAATAACTCACTTTCTGTATAGTCACTTTGTTCATATCTATTCTCCCATAACTTCATTATCTGTACCCTTTCTGCTTTCAAGCATTTATATTCAATCAATAGATGCCTAATATTTTCTATAGCTTCCTTACATAGTTTGCACACTAAATCACCCATAGTTTTCCATTTACATGTATATTCTCTTGTTGCTAAAGATCCCGTTTGAGCCTTAAACAATAAACTACTTTCCTTACTATTATCATAAATTAACTCGCTTCCAATATTCCATTTACTTCTATATATATTTAAACTCTTCTTACCCTCCATACTACTTCTCCATCTCTCCAACTCCCTATTTTTTATTAATTCTTCTATTTTTTTATCCCATTCCTTACCACTATAACACTCAACAATTCTTCTAACACAATCATCCCATCTTTTATACAAGTATACTGATATAAATTCTTTATCCAAATCTTTTGCATACCGCATTACCTTTCTTACCCATCCTGTTACCTGTCCTTTACTCATAACCCAATTAAATGCTATTTTGGTTATTCTTTTACTACCCATAAACTGCAATCTACCAAACATTTTCATTTTACTTTTTGCATCTCTCATATAGAAACTTGACCATCCCATTTCCCCTTGAATTGCCTCCTTTGCTGTCTACACTTCTGCATCTAATGCATGTCTTCCTACTTCCCTTTGTACTTTCTCTAAATAATCTAAAATCCTTTTACTAACACATAATGCATTATTACCATATGTTAACCCTGCTACTGCAACTCCCTTCCATACAATTCTAGCTACATCATATTTATTATATGAAAATACTGTTAGTTTCTTTACCAAACTCTTTCTTTTCCTGCTAAGGGCCTCTACGTTCAAATGTATAAAATCTTGGTGTCTTCAAACATATATATATATTATTAAAAGCCAGTCAACACTTAGACAATCCCAATATTAATAACAATCAACAATTTCAAACTGTTATCAAGGCAATCTCCTTTTAACATAAAGGTGGAGTACCACCTTTATTAATAATCCAATATATTTATGTAGATAATAAAAAATTGCAAGTTGACCACAGAGGTTGGAATTATTGATACAAAGAAGTTTAAATAAACCTCTTTAAACATATATATATATATCATAATTCAAAAAAGTACAGTACTCTTCCTAACCCACTAAATAAATATAATGACAAAGTTTGAATTATAATGAGAAAAAAATATATATAAGATCTAATAAATAAAGTCAGTATATTCTAATAAAAAAATTAAATAAATAAATATAATAAAAACATTTTGCTTAGATTAACGACATTTACATTTATATCAGCAAATGTCTTATTGTAAATTTAATACTTAAGAAGCTTATTGTCCAGGTATTTTTCTAAAACTATATATTTGTTTTCAGCATAGTAGTCTTTTAAAATAATGCACACCATTATTTGATCCTTTATCATTCATCTTGGAATTAATTTTGAACATTGGGTCTTTGGATCTTTTATACTGTATTTTGTTTCATTTTAGTAAACTAGAATCATTTTTGAAAAACAGACGTGAACAAAAAGCTGGCTCTTACATCACCACCATCTTTGAGCTACTAGCAAGCTAATATGACTTGTCATCCTTATACAAAATTCTTTTTTTCTTTAACTTAGCCTTTGCATTATATAAACTACTTATTTTAAATTCAGTCTATGACTAAATTATTAATCTATGACTAAAATTATATTAATTAAATCTAAATGAACATATTGCAGGTTATGAATTTTAAATTTAATAAAGTTGAATTAATCTATGAATTCTCTATATAGTTATATTATAATCTCCACTTTGAATTGTTCATTTCTTTCCACTCATGCAACAAAAATTATTTATAATAAGAACATTCAATTAAATATTTAAAATAGCTAAACAAGCATGTGGCTTTGAACTAATTCACTAAAACATTCTCCACAAGCTAGATCAAAATAACTAACATTGATATATTATTAATTTCGATCGCAGAGTGAATGCACATATAAACTATAAAAAGTTCTAAATAAGTGATGAAATTCTTATTAATGTATTAATTCAGAACGGAACTTCCACTGAAGCTTTCGAAATAAATGTGTCAGATACAATACTATAAATTACATAAGTAATAAATAATAGAATTATGCTTTATAATAAATATTATCGAGAATAAAAAATGTAAGCGCTTTTTATAAACTCGTTATTTAATTATTCTTAATTAAATAGTAAACTAACAAAGGGGCATTTAAATGCTCTAATTGACAATAATATAGTGTAATATTTATAACATTATTTAGATCCTTTCTGATAATTAAACAGAAAATGTTTAAATTTTAGATTAGTAAAAGGAAGCAATTGTGGTGTATATATATGTGTGTGTGCGTGTGTGTGTGTGTGCGCGCGCACGCTTACCAAATAATTAAATCTAATAAGTAAAAGAGACTTGCAAACACTGAAGAATATCATTGAAACAACTATTTGAGAAACTAATAATCATTAGTTTAATAATTACTCTCTTGACTTTAACAAGCTTCATTTTGCAATAATGAAGTTTCTCTAAATTCCTTTACTATTTGGAAGCCCTTTACTTCTCATTAAAGTTCACATTGGGTCTTAAAAATACCTTTTCAGAATTCTTATCCGGGTGCTTTGTTGATTTATTTTTCAACCAATACCTGGAAAAATGAAAGTTCATCATCCAAGTGACAGAGATATTCATCAAATTGTCTTGTCTATAAAATTTAAGCAAAAATAAATAATAATTTAAATTATAGAATTTATAATATTTAATATTTAAATAAGTATTAAAATAGCTTTTCTTAGCTAACTTTCTTTAGGTAATGAAGATATCTACTTCACTCTTAATAATGCAGGCCCCAGTATTAACATTAAAAAATGAACTTTTTTTTTTTTATTTCAGGAGCAGGACTGAATCTATACAGAACTAAGTTACCACTAAATTGATTCCTAATCCTAAGCAAGAAAATTAAAAAAGAAAAAGTGTCTGTCTCTTTGGCACTTGAAATTGAAACATGTTTGTAATAACAATATTGAAAATAAAATTAAAGACTTTATTGCATTCCAATATTACTTTAAAGACATACAATATATCATCATCAACCATTATCAATCTACTGAAGGATGAAGATCTGTCCAAGTTCAATCCATCTTCTTCGATCTTTAGCTTCTTTTCTCCACATCACCCCTGAACACTTTCTTATTTTATCCAACAATCTCACATGTGGTCTCTTTCTGGGTCTTTTACAATCTCTTGGAATCCAGTTTAAGATTTCAATTGTCCATCTATTATCATCTCTTTTAGCAATATGTCCAGCCCAACTCCACTTCAGTCTTTTAATTTTTTCAATGATGTCAGTAACACCTGTTTGTTCTCTTACCCTTATATTGCGTTTTTGATCTCTTCTTGTTACTCCCAACATGTATCTCTCCATACTTCTTTGAATGGTCTGAAGTCCCTGTATACAATATATATAAAGATTTAAGTAAGTGAATGTTTTATGCAAATACAAGTACAAAAAAAAAATATTTATGACTTTATTGCTTTGGAGTTAATAAGAAGTTTGAGCGAGTGACAGATTCGATTCTGCGATTTACCAATCCCAGGCTAGACACTCTAGAAAACTGAGCCGAGCTGTGAAATCATAATATACACAAATAAACACATATAAAAAGTAACAACGTGGTTTGAAAATGCTATTCCATATCAAACATGCTTGTAAAAAAATATTAAAAACTATATTCATTATGAATAAATACACTACGCAATGAATAAAATGTAAAATCAATGTTTTAATTTACTTTAAATTAAATAACTTCAGTATATCTAACTATTTAAATTTTAATTGAAATTCTGTTCATTTATCTTTTATGCAATAGAACAAAATTAAGTAATTATAACTGTATTCAGATTAACTTATTTGAATTACTTTTAACTTTCATGCAGTAGTAACATGCAGTGAATTCATTATTTAGTATTTAATATTTTTTAAATTTTTAATAATAGCAATGGGCAAGTATTATACAATAAAACATTACAATATACTATTTTAGATAGCTTCTATAAGTAGCATTATTCTCGTTAGATGTCACTATAATACAACGCTATATTGCTGAGAAATCATTCCTGACTCCGTTTAAGGAGAAGGCACAGTACATCACATCACATCAAGAATTTGTGAATCGCAATGTTAGTTTTTTAAATATATTCTTCAGAAATAGGTATTATTAAAAAAAAAAAGAGGAGAGGGAATAAAATAATAGGAAAAATGATTTTATTAAAATTAATTAAAAATGGAGTGATATATATAAGAATGAAAAAAATATAATGTTGAAAGCAGATATGAAAAGGAGTAATGTATATTAAAAAATATTGGAGTTAAAAAAAAAAAAAATTCACAAACAATACCTGAAAGTAATGTAAAAAAAAAAAATGGTTTCATAAATATACAAAAATATAGAGAATTGGGGATAACGTTAATAAAAGAAAAGTAACGGTGGAATCGTTTGTTGAAGTTATTTATCTTCAGAAATGTAAATAAAAGAGTGTTAAATAGAAGTAATGGTCAAGCGTTGTTAGCCGAGAGGTCAGCACAGTCGCCTTGCAAGCAAGTAGTTGTTTGCAGACGGTTGTGGGTTCGCCTCCCGGTCAATGCTATGACATATGGAAAAAAAAATAGAAGTAATGAAAAGAAAGTAAGGAATTAAAGGTGATTCAATCAATCAATAGTATTATGTGCTATAGATTGATCTAGAGAGAAGTCACATTACAAATTTCATCCATTTCCCTACTCAGTTCTTTTTGTTGCACAGCTCTTCAATTCAACATATCTCTTCACATTCTAATATCCAGCAAGGTCATTCTTTTCTGTCCTTTCTTATATTTTCTCCCTACGATTCCCTTCAAAACATCTTTCATTAAATTATTCTTTCTTCTTAATATATCCCCAATCTGTGGCGTATGCAGGGGTGGTGATTAATAAGTTAATTAAATCACCTCCAGAAAATTCAATACATATAAATTCCAAGATTGTGCATTTGTATGTTGTTTCATGCATGCTATGCATTTTTTGAGTTGACAGGGACAGCATCATGTAGGAGTATTCATGTGTTCATTTATGTTAATGTGCTTTTTATGATAAGTTATAAGTATTTAGAATTCTAGATTATTATAGTTATTGATTTAGATGTAAAAACAAAGAAGTAAAAAACATCAGTTTCAGTTACATTAAAAACTTTTACACAAAATAGTACAACCTTTCATTATAACTTATTACCATTAAGTTGTTATTTTTTAACTGAAAATTAATAGTGATATATCAAGCATTACTCATTTATTTAACAAAATTGCTTTAAGCGTTTTCCAGATATCCCTTTCTTTCACATCCTAAAAGTACATTCTTGTAATTTTGCAAAAGAAACATTTTTGTATATATATTATTTTTACTTAATTTTTTGCTCAAGTTAATTATTAGCTTCATTATTTGCTTTCTAAATGGTATTTTAGAGTGCTGAGTAAGAAGTGAATAAGTGATTATTTACAATTTTGATACAAACACAAAGGCAAAAAAAAGGGTTAGAAATATCTTCTAATGTGAGTAACAAGACTCCAGGTGTTTCATTTTCTGAAAATGTAGCAATGAACATATGGTAGCAAATAAACGATACAAAAGATAAAAATAAAATAGATACCTTAAATTCATGCTTTGATATTGGAACTTTTGAATGTAAACACAGCACTATTGATCTGGAAAAGTATGAGTTGTTGAAGAATTGCTAGATACCAGATGCCAATTACAAATTCCCAGGGTGCATCCATAATCTTAAATTTCAGTACAAGTACCTGCAAGAATTCCAGTGGTTGGTCTACTCTCAAGCTCATGAAGAGACATATTGTAAATTTTGTATGGTTTTTGCAGCCCATTTTGATGAAGGGAAAGGTAATCACATAACTGTTGGAGTACTAATAAACAAGCCATTAAAAAAATGGAAAAAAGCTAAAGAACTATTTCAAAATCATAAAATCACAAAATATTATCCAGCATGTTACTCAAGGAATAGCAAATTTTTTGAAGTATTTTGAAAATAGAATAGAAGATATTACAAAAGAAATTGATAAATCTCAGATTGAATAGAAGCGAAAGAAGTAAAAGCCTAAGAGGAGCTGCCTCTAAGAGGACACTGGGATTTTGGATCTTCTGAAAACAAGAAGGAAAATGAGGATTATAGAAATGTAGATAAATTTATAGCCTTATTGAAGTTTTACATTGAAACAGAAGATCAGGTTTTTCAAATGCATTTAGAAACAGCTGATAACAATGTCACTTATTTAAGTTCCAGAATACAGAATGAAACTATAGAGACATGAGGAAACATTTTGATATCAAAATGTGTAAGACTTGTTAAAACTCTTCATTTTTTTCTTTCCTTGCAGATAATACAACAGATACATTGGGAATTGAACAATTTTCAATAAATGTCAGGTATGTCGAACAAGGTGATGGCATATTTGTTATTTGTGAAGATTTCCTAAAATTTGTACCTATCTGCAATACTTGCAGAACTTCTTTATCTCATATGCTAATTCAATCTCTTAGAGAGATTGCCGTGATTTTAATAATTTCCAAGATATGGGATTCAATGTGGCTAATAATAGGAGTGGGCAATTTAATGGCTGTTCAGCAAAAGTGAAACATTCCCCACATATGATTTACATACACTGTGCAAGTCATTGCTTGAATCTATCCCTTTCTGATGCTTGCACTGTCCCTGACATTAGAAATTGTTTAGGACCTCTGTCCTCAAATTTAACTCTTTTTAGAAAATCGTCAAAATGGGAATCTGTGTTGTAAAAAAACATTGAAAAAGTAAATCCAGAATCAAAAAGCAAAGGCTAATTAAATTATGTGAAACAAGATAGATTGAATATTTAGATGCAATTTCAATGTTTGTTGAGTTATACAACATCATTAGTGACTCCATTGCCAAAATTGAAGAATTTACAGACAATGAAGCATCAAGCAAAGTTTTCACATTTAGATCGGTTATAAAAATACCTGTCTTTATAATTGGAATGTGCATTGCTACTTGTTCATTCTCACTTTCTCATGGATTAGCTGTACTTCTGCAATTAAGACAAAGTTACTTGAAAACCTGTATGCATTTGTGTAAAAATTTGGAAAGAGAAATTCAAGAATTCAAAATTCATCGATATTCATAAAAATGCTGAGAAAATTGCATAATCATGAAGTACCTGCAAGTTCAAAATTTCTATAAAAGCTGCAAAGCAGATACAGCAAATGCATATGGAAACTGACAGACCAGAAGAGTATTACAGGAAATCACTTTTTACTATTTCTAGAGTTCTTTACATCTCAAATTAATGACAGATTTTTACTGCACAGAAAAATTTTGCAGAGCATAGAAATTTTTTTTTCTCAAAATATTAAACAAGCAGCAGATGATGAAATCCTCCTATCTATAGAATGAACCAATAAACAATGGTCAGGTAATATTACTTGCAGTGAAGAAGCATTTTTGGTGATGTGAAGAAGTGGAGATGGTGTTGTATTGATCAAAAATATCTTTCAATGGACTTCAGCTATTGCATGAATATTTGCAACTCTCATTTATAACCTACAATTCATAATATGTGAAGTTGTTTACAATTCTGCCTGTAACAACAGCCATAGCTGATCTTTTTCTACATTATGTAGAATCAAGACTTACTTACAGAACAGACATCAGAGCAGAGATTGAATTGCTATTTATAATGAACATTCACCAAGTTTTGTGTGCTTCCTTAGATGCTGATGAAGTTTTAGTTGCTTTGGTGGAGAGCCCAAGAAAACTTATGCTTTTATAATTATTATATAAATGTATGTCAGTTTATTTCTAATAAATAATAATAAATGGGGTATTTTGTTTGTATTCCAAATTTTAATATTTTATATGTAAAATATTATATTAAAAATTTTTTAAGCATACTTAACCTACCGAAATACCCCATTCAATTCAATTTTAAAACTTTAAATTAAAAATGTAAATTTTTCTTTTCTTTGGCTGAGGTTTAAATTAACATTGTTTATAAAATAGTCTATTATGGAAGGCATTATAAAATAATAAAATTTTTCAGGTAATACTAAAATTTTTCATAAAAATAGTACTAATATTTTTGTGTTTAGTAAGAAGCCTCAGACGACTTATACTTTTATAGTTACATTACCTTATTTTTAACAGTGGGGTAGCCAGGGAGGTTACATGGGGCTAGAATCCCCACCTCACCATTGGCCCTTTACCATATATTGCCACATATTCAAACGTATACCAGCTAAAAAAATTATTTTTTCCCCCCAGATTATTCCTTAAGTTAATTTAATGGTTCACTATAAACAAAAAAATAGTTTATTACATATTTATTTTATTTGTGCTATAAATACATATATAAAATCAATAAAACACTAACTTTTTAAATTTAATTTATTTAAAAAATTTCTTGTGAATAATTATTATTGACTGAAATATACTTTAATGTCTGGCTGAAAAAATAACATATGTACTATTTAATTATATATTTTTATGATGGACTAATTTCATAGTCATCAAGTTTAGTTTGTAATTCATTCATATAAATTTACTTTTGTTTTATAAATCATCTGAACTCAACTGCTGGAACCGATTGATTATTGGCATTGGCAATTTGTGTTCCTTTACTTCGAGTGACTATGAAAACACAAAAGGTATTGCAAATTTTGAGGGGAAATCTTCTAATGTAAGCAATTGCATGCATGCACTTGCACAAAATAAAATAAAAGTGACAGAATATTTTTCCATTCATATAAAATATATTATGTGTTTGTATATTTTACTTATAAGTGCTATTTTTGGATACATTTGACCTGAAAATTTTAAAAATTTTGTCCATGGCTTTGTTAATCAGGTGGCTCTATCCCCTGGATCCCCTGCTACTCTTTCTTACAACTCACTTTATATGTCTAGCCTCCTTAGATCATTTTCTAATTGCATCATTACCATGCTCCAATTGAAATGAGTGTTATTTGTGCAAATTAAAATAATACCCATATACCCTTGTGCCCAATACAGTTTCTCTTTCTATTTAATATACTCAGTCAATCTCCTTTTTTATTTACACTTTTCAAAACTTTTTCATTTATCATTATATTCATTCAATTAATTTTCTCCATGTCCACATCTCAAAGGTTTCCTATTTGTTTTTAATTTTTTACTTATTCTTCACATTTCACAACCTAACAATAGTACACTCCACATAGCATAGGTCATTAGGAAAATTTTTTAGAAATAATTTCTTTTTAAAAAAACTATTTGAGTGAAATTGGGTAAAAATAGATGAATGGATTTGAAAGAGTGGAATGAGAGTGTTTAAAAATCTTTCACTGAATTATGGACGAATATAAAAAGCAAAATTAAAATGATTTGAAAACATTAATGAAATTATTGGAATGAAGAATAAAAATAAACATCTGAAAGATGGAGTGAAAATAAAAACATAGTCAAGAAAAATTTGAAGCAAAATATTGATAGTTCAAAAGAAAAGAAAATTGGTGTTGTAGTGATCTCTATTTTAATATACTTAGGGTTAAGTAAATGATTAGATAAGAACATTACAAACGAATTAATAGAGATGATTGGAAAGTAAGAAATGAATCTAAATAAAGCAATTACTTTGAAAAGAACAACAAAAGATTATGAATGTAAAACTTATGAAGAATGAACTGATATGATGAAATTCGCTAGGAAAGAATTAGGATGGAAATGGGGTGAACTTAAGAGGAAATTAACTGAGACAATGCAAGAAGGAAAGATTGTGAAAATTTTTAGAATTATATTAAGAAAGAGAGAAAAATAACAAAGAAAATTATTGTTAATATCATTTATGTTCTTTATTACTTTTTACAATGCTTTTTTACAACCCAGTATTGACAGTTTTGATTGCCTCAGCAATTTTCTTCAGAACTATATATAACAAACACAATACAATTACATGAATACAAATATACATGAACATATAAAAAATCATAGTAAAAAGTAATAAAGAATATAAATGATATTGATTTTATATGGATTTGGCAATGCATTAAGAAAGAAAATTATTGTTATATGCAGAAGGAGAAGGGTGTAAGGATAAGGAAAACTTCAAAAAATGCTCTGTGACTTTGAAATAAAAACTTTGTTTCATATTAAGTTGATATGAAAATATGACCCATTAGAGCTTAATTTAAAAAAAGATGAAGAGAGTAACAAATTGAAAATTGAATAAAGTGATAAATTAAAGTCAGAGAACTAAATAGTATGTCAAGTTAAATAGTAATAAAACAGGCAAAACTCTCTATATGTATTGCCACTCAATGCAAGTCAGAGTAATCAATGGACACCAGAAGGCTTGTGCATAAAATCCCCATCTAATGATCTAGGTGCAGTGCTCTCAGATCCAAGGCTCCTCACTGATGAAGGCCACAAGCCAGAAACTAGTCTAGGGATTTTGGATGAGTAGGCACTAGATGGGGATTTTATGCACAAGCCTTCTGGCATCCATTGATTACTCTGGCTTGCATTGAGTGGAAATATGTATAGAGTTTGCCTGTTTTAATAACAGGCATAAGCAAGCATAAGAAATGGTGATCATGTGATGTTTATTGGCTTAAATAGTAATAGATATTAGAAGATATATTAGGATTGTTTTAAAAAAAATTTTAATAAAATTATAAATAATAATAAAATTCCAAATGAATATATGGAGAATTAAATTATTATATAAAGGAAAAGATTTTAGAATATTAACTTCCATAATTTATAAAATAATTGTATATACATCATCTATCAGTATATAAATTTATTTCTCAAGGAGAAAGCTCATATTTATGTACACATAGAATGTATGGACCTAGGAAAATTATTATTACCTTGTAAAAATATGTCTAATTATACTAGAGCACCAAAAACATAAAATAAAACATTTTTCCAACTAAAATTTAATTCCTAAATAAATATCTAAACCTTATCTATGTGCATAAAATATTTATATTAATAATAATAAAATAAATTTTCAGTAACTTCCTTTCAGCAATTTAAGTTCTTTTTTATCATATCTTTGTCCTATGTCTAATTACATGTATATCAGATCATGGATATTACCAAATTATAATCTTGTCATTCGGGAAAGACTAAAGATTAATCTGACATGAATTCATCAGGATTAATATAAATTTCATTTCCTCTATACCGCAATTTTTTACCCGTTTTTATATATTCATAGGGGCTGATCATTTATAAAAAGGATCAAATGACTTCTGGAAATATATTTCAGACACTTTAAATTAATAATAGTAACTATATAAACTTCATTTCCTCTATACGGCAATTTTTTTACCCGTTCCTATATATTCACAGGGACTGATCATTTACAAAAAGGATAAAGTGGCTTCTGGAAATATATTTCAGACACTTTAAATTAATAATAATAACTTTATTAATAATATATTAAAGATTTAAAATATTAAACTTCACAACTACTAAAAAAAAATATTCTCTTTTCAACCATAAAGATTATTCCTAAGCCAATAATTTAATATTGTTTGGGGGCTATTATTATATTAAAATCTAAGTAACTTTGTCCACATTACAGATTCAGTGTAGATATTTAAAACTTAGATTCTATCTAAAAAATTAAATTTTTAAAAAAATGTATGCATCATTATTATATAATTTATAGATGTAATGTGTCGTTTAGTATGTACTTAAAAATGAGATATACTTTTATGGGACATTTAACTTGATTTCTATGCGTTATCTTGTCTTTATACGCATGTACGTATTTTGTGTGAATTGAAAAATGTTGGGAACAATAAATGATTTTTTTTTTGTTTTTGTCAGAGATCAAACATATTAAACAGCCATAATTATTTAGCATGTTCAGCCTTGTTTATATTTGTAATGTTGAAACATATATACACTAGTAGACTATGTAATTTATCATAATATTATTATTGCACTTATAAACTTCAATAATTTCTTTTAAACTACAATACTGATGTGTAACATATAAACGATGTTTTAAAAATTCTAAACTGTACTCGTATCAGCAAAACTACTATTGCTAGTAAAATATTTTAATAAAGTTATTTGTCCCTCTTGTGTACGTAGATTCATTCAATATCCATATCTCTGTTGACACTACACTTATGCGTAGTATAAAATATCAGTTTTAACATATATAACTAATAGGAGAAATGATAATTTCATTTCAACATATTACAATGTAAACATTCACACATATCCGCCATCTAGTGTACATATTTACAATTAAGAATTAACTAGTTTTTATTTAAATTTTGATGGTTTAATCTTTGTATACTCGACACTGTAACCTAGTTTTAATATAATTAACCTTTGTATCATTTTTTCATAAATTATGTAATATTCTATTGAAGAAATTTTAACGAGATAACATATGCCAAGAAATGATGATTATGGCAATAATTAAAAGGTCATTTTATTATTAAATAAAATTTTGAAAGCATAAGTTTCAATCTGAATTATAAAAAAGTTCTATGTTATTTGAAATATGCTAAAGATGCATAAGAAAGAATATTTATATAAAACAACTAAATAAACTTTAGATAAAATCAAATTTCAATTTCAATAAAACATTATTATTATGTTTCGAAAAAAAAAGGAACTTTATTTCAGACTAAGAGTTACATTACTAGTAGTATATATACGCTTACATTGTTTAACTTAGGAATATATGTACAGTTTTAATTATTATTATTATTAGTTTTCAAAGGAACTTTATTGGAAAAAACATAATACGTTACAAATCACAATATTTACATATATACAATAACACACATTAAGTAATATAATAATAAAAGAAGGGGGGGGAGGGATACAATAAGAAATTACAGTGATAAAGTTAAAATGAAAAATAGTAATTGTTATAGTCCTCCCTTCTCTCAAAAGTAGACTATTCCAGATACCTCCTTATCTGATCGGATTAAGCATTGTTTGCCACAGGCCAATAGGCATAGCCAATGATTATTACAGGCCAATAAGCAATAATGCTTGCTGAATCCAAAGGTTTTCAATAAGGTCAGGGATCTGGGTATAAATAGTCAACCTTTTGTGAGGATCAAGGAAGAACGTGTCTAACCTGATCAGACTCTTTGCATTCTCCCAGGAAAACTCTGCTAACCTAAACAGCAGCAAGTATTCCCTTGGATAGCACTACGCTATTTAATCTACGCAGCTAAGCAAGTCCCACAGAGACCAGATGCTGCTAGGACTACACTTGGCTCGAGGCAAACTGTCTTGTACAGCTGGAAGAGCCATACATCCTACCTGTGAGGCAAGCCATCAGGTGTGGCTGGAAGCGTTAGGCAGAACCCAGAGTTTATGTTAAACTCCAAAACTCAGCATTTGTAAATATTAACTTGTATATATTGTATTGTATATATTTGTACATAATAATAAATATATTAGTTGTAATACTTGTTTCAGTATTATTTTACATTATTTACTGTTGGTTGCGTCTGTAATCCAGACCAAACACAACAGTAACTGCAATAAGAATATATACATATAAAAAATTGAAACAAAAAGTTGAATATTATAAATATATATATACAATGAATTATAATACATAATATATAAATTTTAAATAAATTATAGTATATCATTATTTGTATTGTAAATTTTAATTTAACATAAGGGCTAGAGACTTGAACATTGTTTTATTAAAGTCCATATGGCTGCAAATATGTCTAGAGAATCAATTTTTTTTTATTTCTCAATCTAAATGTGCATTTTGTGCACCATAATGCATATAAATTTTATGTTGCAGCATGTATATTTGGGAGAGAATTTTTAGAGAATGAATTCATTATGTTATTAATTGATGTAGTATTGTTTCTCTACATATTTGTAATTAATCTCCTTATTGCTTTAAGGCCAGAACAAATGTAAAGAAAATGAAATTGTCTTTCATCCTCTCTATGACACAATCGATATGTGGAAACAACATTAGAGTAAAATCTTTTGTATTTCAAGAAAGAAAAAAAATTGGAATGGTCATTAAATTACTTTTTAAAAGAAAATCGAAATACTTTGGTTCAAGAGACCAATATTTAAATTTTGGTAAAAGTCATTTATTTATTTTTAGTATAGAAGAGTTAGTATCATTTGAGGTTTAGTATGAATTTAAAATATTCCAATATATGTGTTGTTGTAATAGTGTATCAATTTATTTTTGGTGTTTGCACAGAATTAAATATTGAAGTCATTGGAGGTCATTTACCCTGTAGGAGTTATTTTCAGTGTGTGTTCAAGTATTGAAATTTATTTAACCATTTGTATTAAAAGATGTATTGTCGTTTGATTATTGTCATATCTGGCCTTGCCTTTAAAAGGGGACTATTCCAGACTCCTTGTTTGATTGGCTAGCACCTGGTTGATTGGCTAGCACCTGGTTGCTATCCAATGGGGATAAATCATTCATTGGGTTTCATGCACAAAATCTGAGTGTTTCCAGTAAGGTAGGGGATTTGCCATTAATAGTCAGCCTTTTGGAGGCAAGGCAGAGAAAGCAATTACTTCTGTCTACATGAATGACTGAGTGTGCTCTCCAATAAATATTCTGCTATCAACAAAGATATTTCTCTAGTTATGCAGTGAGGCAAGTCTACATATGGACTGCCTGCAGAAATCACAGACAGTCCATCATCATCATGCTAAACAATTAACATGATTGATCTAGACCCAACTATACCACTAAATAGCAAGCTTCATAAATGGGTTCAACCGAGTTGGACTAATAAAAACCAGTTGAGTTACACTCAGCCTACTGGATGCATAGGTTGGATCTCTCAACTGAACATGGCTGTATTATCAGGGAATCCAGAGTTGTAATTCCCCTGCTGGACATTTTCAGGTGCTCAGTCTTCTGCATTATGGATACCCAGGGATAGTCTGGTTGAAAATGCTGGCAAGATTATACATATGGTGGCCTATCTTAAATGCTAACATCAAAGCCAAAGTCCACCACTGCTATCAGTGCAAGATGAATCAGAATATGCCAGAAAAAGACAAAAGAGTCCAGTGGTCCTAACCTAAAGGGCCCTGATCTAGACTCCATTTGAACCATGCTGGTCCATGGAAAAGCAAATTGCTGTTAATAGTGATGGACTCATTCTCCAAGTGGCTGGAGGTTGTGGAGGTACCATCACTTCACAGTCACAATAGAAACTCTGAGAAGGCTATTTACCACACATGGTCTTCCTAAAACACTACTGACAATGGCACAGCTTTTTCATCTAGTGCATTTAAAACTTTCTGCACAAATAACAACATCAAACTCATGAACAGTCCTCCATTCCATCCTAAAAGTAATGGTCAGGTGGAGAGATTAGTCCAAAAAGCTAGGAAGCTGATAACAAAAATGGATATAGGAAGTTGGAATACCATAATTGCCAGGACTCTGCCAGCACAGCACTCCACTCTGAGAACAGTAAAAGGGGAGACTCCTGCAGAACTATTATTCAACAGACCCTTGCCATTGACCCTGAAATCTGATGCCAAACTTGAACAAGAAGATAAAAAAAAATAAAACTCCAAATAGGGACACAAGTACTCCACCATATGTACTACAGGTCCACAATATGGATACCAGAAGTGGTGACTCAAATAAAGAGTCTTAATACTGTTGTTGTGCAAACAGAAAATAGTCATCATCACCATCCAATAAGCTAAGCTTCAACCATACAATAAAAGCTAACAAAAGCAATAACCAACCTGGGACAAGTACATCAAGAAAGGAAGATGAACATAAAAGTCAAGGCAGCAGCAAACATCCAGGAACATCTTCATCAAGTGAAGAAGAAACCGAGGACAGCAATGAATGGAAGCCACCACCAAAGCAGACAATACATCATCCAGTGCATCTTGATGACTACATTCTCCAGAGCTAATTTTAGCCAAGGGGAGGGATGTCATATCTGACCTTGCCTTTAGAAGTAGACTATTTCAGATTCTTTCTTGATTGGCTAACACCCAGTTGGGGTTCACACATTAAATCCAAAGTGTTTCCAGTAAGTTAGGGAATTTGCCATTAAATAGTCAGCCTTTTAGAGGCAAGGCAGAGAGCGATTATGTCTGTCTATCTGAATGAGTGAATGTGCTCTCCAATAAATCTTCTGTCATCAGCAAAGGTATTTCTCTAGGCATTATTAAGACATCCACACAGTGAGGCTAGTCCACATGTGAACTGGAAACTACTACTTCCACAATCGACTCAAGGCAAGTTGTTCAGTACAGCTGGAAGAGCCTTATCAGAATTCAGGCTAATTGTTTAGTTTGAAGTGAGTTTCATTATTCAGTGTGACTACCTCAGCATTCAACTGTATAAACTATATTTATTCATTTGTTTAACTAACATATTTTTTGTAACTAATAAAATGTACATATTAATTTTTGAGTAGTTATCATCATTTATCTTTTGGTTTGGAACCAAACCTGTAAGCCTAACCAAACACAACAACTATTAAAGATGTTAATGGGATGAAGTCCTAAGCCATTCGGGTATAGAAGTAAATTTAAACATTATATAGTGATAGTTACTGTCTTTTTTCACCATAGTAACTTTATACAAAGTGATTTTATATATGTTATAAATGATTTTGTAAATTGTATGATGGGTAGATAATATGAAATTTTTGTTGTAATTAATTGATTAAAGAGTGACACTTTTGAATATAGTGATAGATGTGGATTAATGAGAGAAGCAACAAGTTTTTCTATTTCTTTTTTAAGCTTTTCTTAGGTCTTTATTCTCATACTAATGAAGCTTAAATAGAAATTAGTATTATTATCGATTTGACTGCTTTATGTAACTTTTAATGGATTGTTTTTGTAATAATTTATATTTTTTATCAAAATATCAAGGAGCTTTATACAAAGGCAACTGCATTTTTTTTTAAAAAAATATTAACAGAAAATTATGACATTATTTTTCTAACTGAAGCATGGTTGAATGATCGATATCAGAATGAATCTCTGTTTGATAATAAATTTTCAGTAATTCATATTGACAGAACATAACCAAATTTATTGAGAGATGGTGGCGTTTTAATTACATTAAAGGAAAATATTTCTTTTAAGAGGTTGAGTTATTTGAGGTCAAATAATGAATGTATGTGGATTAAAATTTCATTAGAAATAATATTAAATTTCTTTTGGGAAATATGTATATACGATCTCCTATATCCATTGATCAATTTAATAATCTCTTAATTAAATAGTATTGAATATTTATTGTTGAATTATTATACTTATATTTTATTAATTGGTGGTTTTAATTGTACTTTAAGTTTAAATATTTACCCCAATATAAGTAATAAGTTATTTAGATTAAATGACTTTATGAATTGCACGAACCTTACTCAGAATAATTATCGTGTTAATAATTTAAATAAAGTTCTTGGCCTTATGTTATTCATTTTTAGTGCTTGAGTGTGTGTGAGTACCCCACTTGTGAAGTCTCATATGCTCCATCCAGCTCTTGAATTCCATATTTCTGTTGCTTTGAATAAAAAACAATTTTTTCATCAACAATTACGTATTATAAAAGGGGGGACTATTTTGATTTGTATTAAAATTAGTTAATACTTCTTGAAATGAAGTGTATAATTGTTTGGATCCAGATACTGCAGTTGTAAAATTTAATAAAATAATTACATTGGTGATATCTAAATTAATTCTTTTGAAAATGAATTGAAGGAATACTTTTTCTACATGGTTTTCTGATAAACTTATAAAATAATTAAGGCTAAAAATAAATATCATAAATTGTTTATATCAACAAATTCTTTAGGATATTATGTTTTGTTTTTGAATCTTAGATCTATTGACAAAGTTAGACAGAGTGGATTTTAAAAATTACTTACCAAGAGTGGCATAGGGATTCCAAAAGTTTTTGGAAATTTAAGAGATTCTACATTATTTTGACTTCCAAGGTCATTATAATGTCTATTATTGTCATGTTGATATTCATCATTTAACTGTAAATGAATTTTAAAATGTTTTTAATATATATGCACAATTGTAATATACTTCTGTATTCATATATATGATTTTTGTTCTTACTTTTTTGTTTTTGTTTTAGTGTGTTCCATAATTAGGCTTTTTATTATTATTATTATTATTATTATTATTATTATTATTATTATTATTATTATTATTATTATTATTATTATTATTATTATTATTATTATTATTATTATTATTATTATTATTATTATTATTATTATTATTATTATTATTATTATTATTATTATTATTATTATTATTATTATTATTATTATTATTATTATTATTACTACTACTACTACTACTACTACTACTACTACTACTACTACTACTACTACTACTACTACTACTACTACTACTA
Organism: Epiperipatus broadwayi; assembly: GCA_028023455.1. NCBI lineage: Eukaryota > Metazoa > Onychophora > Udeonychophora > Euonychophora > Peripatidae > Epiperipatus > Epiperipatus broadwayi. Next base: position 2,223,718 of record JAQFVV010012396.1, on the reverse strand, counting down.
CTACTACTACTACTACTACTACTACTACTATTAAAGACAGCAAAACATCACATGGTCTCCATTTCTTATGCTTACATAAATTGTTATTAGCAGTATCAAACTCTCCATCTAGTAGTGGCTTCCCGTTCGAGACTTAGTATTTAGTAAATGCAGGAAGTTTTGTGCATAATATCCCTATCTAGTGCCTACTCATCTAGTATCCCCAGATTCATTTCTAGCTTATGGCTTTCATCAGTAAAAAGCTTTGTATCAGAGAGCATTGCATCTAGATTTAAGGATCTAATGCAAATTTTACAGCAGGCACCGTTTATCTAATCAGTTAACTATAAAGCTACAAGCTCAAGATAAAAACACCTTAATGTTTTCAGTATATGCTCATTCACTTTATAGTCATATAGATCTGAACTCAGTTCAGCATCTATACATTTTAGTGTCTTTGGTTTATCAAAAACAGCAGTCACCATTATCCAATAGACAAAAATGGGATAAAACCAATAAAACATCACATGATCACTATTTTCTGTGCTTACACAAGCTGTTATTAGCAGTATCAAAATCTCCATTCAATAGTGCCACAAACTAAAAACTAGTATGGGAATATTGGATGAATAGACACTAGATGAGAATTTTATGCACAAATCTTCCTGCATCCCTTGATTATTAAGTTTTGCACTGGGTGGTATTACTGGATGGACAGTTTACTACTATTATTATTATTATTTTGTTTTGAATTTGATTTTAAAGTACACAAAAATTTCAATTTTTTGTATTAGTTTCATATATAGATTTTTATTAATTTGCTTTAATGGATCATTCTTTTATAGCAGTAATAATGAATATATGCTTCAAACAAAATATATGGTGCTAATTGCATGTACACTCTACCTAGTTGATGGAGCTGCATAATACTAAATGTTAAGCAAAAAAAAAAAAAATTAAACAACAGGAATATAATAAATATGATCAAGAAATTCATATATTTTACAATAAAAGTAACTTTTTTAACAAACAATATCAACTATTTTACAAACAAATGAAAATACACAGAAATACAAATCTGAAAGAAATAATAGCATTTATTACTGAATTTATGATGCCTGGAATTTGCAGTTAAGTGTTCATTAAATAAAGTGATATATATATAAATGTATATTAAAAAAACAAATGTAATTCACACAAAATATTTATTAAGTAAAACAAAGTTCAAGATAGTTCACATCAATAGATGTATTAAAAAACAATTCTTTATCAAGTTAAAGGTAGATGAGAGACAAAAAGCAATTTATTTGGGGAATACTGAAAAACATACATCCTAATATATATATATATATATAGGTCAAAGTATACATTTTTTAAATTGAAGTCACCCATAAATTTGCCTGTTTCATTATTTTGCATTGTGTCACTAGATGGCGATGTAATATTTGACGATCGGCAGAAGGGGATTAGACGAGCATTAGTAGAATGTACAGTGTGTGCTGAGGTGTATCATTTGAAATGTTTGAATAAGAATAGGAAAGATGTGACAGTTTGCTGGTTATGTAGTCAGTGTGTAAATGTGATTAAAGAGGTGAGAACGTGGTTTTTAAGTGTAGGTAATCTAGAGAAAAAGTCAGAGGAGAGGGAGCAAAATGTAGTTAAGGAAGATAGGACAGAGTATGTTTTTAGTGGAGTGACAGGAAATATGGGTGGAGAAAGTAGTAATGCAATGGAGATGGTTAGACAGAGAATAAGTAAGATAGAGGAAGAAGTGAAGGATGTAGAAGTAAAATTAAAATTGTTAGAGACAAAGTGTGAGGAGATAAAGGAATTATTGAGTAGAAATGATAAGAAAGAAAGGGATAAGGAGGTCCAGAAGATGGTAGACAAGGTTACAAATGGAGTAGAGAAAGTAGATTATGAGACAGTGTTGATAGGAGATTCACTAATAAGAGAATGTGGGGATATAATTGCAAGGGAAAATAGAAGCAGGTATGTTAGAGTATGTATGCCTGGAGAAAAAATTAGGGATGTGACAGATAAAGTAAGAAAGCAAGGTAGTAGAGATGTATATGTAATGGTAGGGACTAATAATTTGTTAGAGCAATCAGAGAAAGTAATGGATGAGTATGTAGAATTGATTAGGAATTTGAGAGAGATTAAAGGAAGAGTAGGAGTAGTGGGACTATTACCAAGATTTGATAAGAGGCATTTGTTAGATAGGGCATGTTCTATAAATGAGAGAGTGAAAAAATTGTGTGAGTGAAATAATGTTGTGTTTGTGGATGTATGGCATTGGTTTATTGGAAAGAGGGAGTTATATAGTAAAGATGGTTTGCACTTAGGAAAACAAGGAAGTGAAATTTTAGGGAGTCTGATATTTAAAGAATATAGTTTGGGAAACTTTTAAAGGAGGGTGGGCTTTTAAATTGTAATATTATCAAAAACAAAACGAATGGAGGGGATAAAAGAAATTAGCAAAATATGGTTGATGTAGATGTAAGTGTAGATGTGGAGAGGGAATGGTTTTGTAAGATTAATGGTGAGAAAGGTTGTTATAAATGTAATGGAGAAGAAAGAATCAAAAGAATTTATAAAAGAATAGTTAGGAAAGAAAAAATTGTTAAAATTGGGTTTTTGAATATGCAAGGTGGTAGGAGACCAGAAAAGTGGCTGGAATTAAATAAAGCAATTGAAAATGAAGAGCTGGAGGTATTAGCAGTAGTGGAAACTCATCTAAAAGAAGAAGAAGAACCTATTTTGGAAGAGGTGGTATGGCAGGGTGTAAACAGAAAAGAAAAAGAAAAAAGGGGTGGTGGTATAGGTGTTATATCGAGGAAATATTTAAATATTGTTAAGTGTCAAGAGCATTTGTGGTTTGAAATAAGGTTGGGTAGACAAGAATGGATGGTGACTGTAGTGTATATAGCTACTGGAGATAGTCAAACTGTAATGGAGTGAAACAGTAGTATATATGAATGCCTAGTTAAGGATATACAAATTTTTAAAGAAAAGGGAAAGAGAATAATGGTTATAGGAGATATGGATGGACATATTGAAGAAATTGATGATGTAGATAATAAGAATGGTCAGTTTTTGAAGGAATTTTGTCAAAGAGTAAATTTGAGCATTGAGGATTTATCAAATATGTATGAGGGACAATACACATGATCTAGGAATAATGTATTTCACACAATAGATTATGTATTGGTAGTGAAAAAGGGAATGAATAAAATACGAAAAATTAAGGTATTTGATAATGAAGAGAGGGTATGTAATAGTGATCATACTTTTATTGTAATAGAAATGGTTAGTGATGGAGGTTAGAAATAAAGGTAGAAATAATAGTGAAAGATTTGGATGGAGAGTGAATGATAAGAATAAGTTGGAAGAATATAAAATAAAAGTTGAAGAAACCATGGAGCAGATGGATGGAGATGAGTATAAGGACTGGTGTGGAGAAATAGAAAAAGTGGCAAATAGAGTTTTGGTTGAGAATATGCAGAAGAATAAAAGTAATAAAAAAATGAGAGTTAGTAAAAGTGTAAAAGATAGGAAAAAAGCATGCAGAGAATATAAGTGTGCTATTAAAGAACAAAGAAAGTGAAAATGATATTAACGCTAAATGGGGAAAGTACTTAGAAAAGAAGAAGTTGGCTAAAATGAATAATTATAGAGAGAGGATGAAGTTAAATAGTAAATTGTTAGGGGATATTAATAAAAGTGGAAGAGATGGGAGTAAAAAATTTTGGAATTACATTAAAAAGAGAAATGTAGGGGAAAGAGAGATAGTATTAATAGATGATGAGGGGAATAGAATGTAGCTCTAGAGAAGAGGTAGAGAGAATCTTAAATAGATATGTAATGTATATAGAAAAGATGTTAGATGTGAAGGAAGTAGTGATAGAAAAAATGGAAGCAGTTAGTAATGGGAATATTAGGTTCACAAAAAATGAATTGAATGAGGCAGGGAAGAGATTGAGAAGTGGAAACATGAGAGGTTTAGATGGATGGGCAGCTGAGATGGTAATGAATTTAGGGCATAGAGCAAAAGCAAAGTTATTATCATGTTTTAATAAAATGGCACAGAAGACAGTTTTTCCGGTTAGTTGGAGTAATACGAGAATAAGATTATTATTTAAAGGAAAGGGTAAGGATCATAGAAAGTTAAATAAGTATAGACCGGTAGTGGTAACATCAGTTTTATATAAAGTTTTCTCATATATGGTAGCTGGAAGAGTTGTAAAATGGATGGAAGAGAATAATGTAGTGGGGGAAATGCAAGCAGATTTTAGGTCAGATAGGCGTATAGGAGATAGTTTGTTTGTAGTTACACAGCTTATGGAGATGAGTAGGTATTCAGATAGATCATTATATATGAGTTTTATAGATATAGAGAAAGCATATGATAGAGTAAATAGAAATAGATTATGGGTAAGGTTAGTCAATTTGGGAATGGATGAAGCTTTAGTAAATATTATTAAGAAATTATATGAAAATAATTGTTATACTTACCAGTTAGGGGATATAGAATCAATTAAAGTTAAAAATCGAGTGGGATTAAGGCAAGGATGCCCTATGTCACTTATTTTGTTTTTGTTGTTTTGAGTGAAATGGAGAAAGCAATAAAAAGACTAGGAAGAGGGCTAGAGATACCATTAATAGATGGCAAGGGAGTATATATTTTGTCGGGTCTTTTTTTTGCAGATGATATCTTTTTGTGTGCAGAAAGAAGAGAAGATATGGAAATTATGTTGAGGATATGTGCAAGAGTGGGTAAGGAGATGGGGATTAAATTTAGTGAAGAAAAATCAAATATAATGATGGTTAATACTGGGGAAAGAGAAGATGTAGAATTTTTATTGGGGGATATAAAGTTAAGTGTGGTGGATAGATAGATATATGTATTTGGGAATCATCTTATGTAATCAGGAAAATTGCTTGGATGAATGGGAGAAAAACTTGGTAAATGAAGCAAAGAAAAGAAAGGATTTGGTAAAGAAACTAACAGTATTTTCATATAATAAATATGATGTAGCTAGAATAGTATGGAAGGGAGTTGCAGTAGCAGGGTTAACATATGGTAATTATGCATTATGGGTTAGTAAAAGAGTTTTATATTATTTAGAGAAAGTACAAAAGGAAGTAGGAAGACATGCAGTAGATGCAGAGTTGTGGACAGCAAAGGAGGCAATTCAAGGAGAAATGGGATGGTCAAGTTTTCAAGTTTTTATATGAGAGTTGCAAAAAGTAAAATGAAAATGTTTGGTAGGTTGCAGTTTATGGATAGTAAAAGAATAGCAAGAATAGTGTTCAATTGAGTTATGAGTAAAGGGCAGGCAACAAGATGGGTGAGAAAGGTAATGTGGTATGCGAAAGATTTGGATAAAGAATTTATATCAATATACTTGTATAAAAGATGGGGTGATTGTGTTAAGAGGATTGTTGAGTGTTATAGTGGTAAGGAATGAAGAAAAGAATAGAAGCATTAATAACAAAAATAAGGAGTTGGAGAGATGGAGAACTAGTATGGAGGGTAAGAAGAGTTTAAATATATATAGAAGTAAATGGAATATTGCATGCGAGTTAATTTATGATAATAGTAAGGAAAGTAGTTTATTATTTAAGGCTTGAACGGGATCTTTAGCAACAAGAGAATATACATGTAAATGGAAAACCATGGATAATTTAGTGTGCAAATTGTGTAAGGAAGGTATAGAAAATATTAGGCACCTGTTGATTGAATGTAAATGCTTGAAAGCAGAAAGGGTACAGATAATGAAGTTATGGGAGAATAGACATGAACAAAGTGACTATACAGAAAGTGAGTTATTAGTTTTTATGTTGGGTTTGTGAAGAGATAAGGGGGGTTTAGATATAGAAGCCATAGAGTTAACAAAGATTATGTTGTGGAAATGGGACGGTGCAGAATGTGGGAAGACTTAAGAGTGGGGAATGGAGAATAAAATGGCTAACAGGTTTATCTGGGCATAATTGCTGAGATATTCTTGACTTTGTTTAAGGAGAAGCCAAAAATACATCACATCACATCACATATATTGTGTTATAGTGGTAAGAAATGGGATAAAAGAATAGATGCATTAATAAAGAATAGGGAGTTGGAGAGATGGAGAACTAGTATGGAGAGTAAAAAGAGTTTAAATATATATAGAAGTAAACGGAACATTGGGTGTGAGTTAATTTATGATAATAGTAAGGAAAGTAGCTTACTGTTTAAGGCTCAAACAGGATCTTTACCAACAAGAGAATATACATGTAAATGGAAAAATATGGATGATTTAGTTTGCAAATTGTGTAAGGAAGATATAGAAAATATTAGGCATCTGTTGATTGAATGTAAAGGCTTGAAAGCAGAAAGGGTACAAATAAAGAAGTTATGGGAGAATAAATATGAAAAAAGTGATTATACAGAAAGTGGGTTATTGTTTTTTATGCTGGGTTTGGGAAAAGATAAGGGGGATTTCGATATAAAGGCCATCAAGCTGACAAAGATTATGTTGTGAAAATGGGATGGAGCAGATTATGGGAAAGCTTAAGGTGGGGAATGGAAGGGGAAGGTAAAGTGGCTAACAGGTTTCTTTGGACATAGTTGCTGAGAGATTCCTGACTCTGTTTAAGAAGAAGTCATGATGCATCACATCACATCACATATATAGTAAAGATGGGTTGCACTTAGGGAAACAAAGAAGTGAAGTTTTAAGGAGTCTTATAAAGAATGTAGTTTGGGAAACTTGTAAAAGTGGGTGGGATTTTAAATTGCAGTGTTATTAGAAAGAAGAAGAATGGATGGGATGTAAGGAATAAACAAAGGGTAACTGATTTGGATATAAATGTAGATGTGGAGAGGGAATGGGTCTGTAAAATTAATGGTAATCAAGTTATTTATAAACATAATGGAGAAGAATCAAAAAAAAATTATAAAAGAGTAGTTAGGAAAAAAAATTGTTAAAATTGGGTATTTGAATATGCAAGGTGGTAGGAGACCAGAAAAGTGGCAGGAACTAAACAAAGCAAATGAAAATAAAAAGCTTGAGGTAGTAGCAGTAGTGGAAACACATCTAAGAAAAGAAGAAGAACCTGTTTTGGAAAATTTGGTATGGCAAACTATAAATAGAAAAGAGAAAAAAAAAGGATGGTGGTATAGGTGTTATATTTAAAAAATATTTAAATACTGTTAAATGCGAAGAACATTTGTGTGTGAAATAAGGTTGGGAAGACAAGAAGGATGGTGGTTATAGTTTAGAAAGCTACTGTAGATAGTAAAACTATAATGGAGTGGAACAATCGCATATATGAATGCCTAGTTAAGGGTATACAGAGTTTCAAAGAAAAGGGGAAGACAATAATGGTTATAGGAGATGTGAATGGGCATACTAAAGAAATTGATGATGTAGATAATAAGAATGGACATCTTTTGAAGAAATTTTGTCAGAGAGTAAATTTGAGTGTTAGAAACTTATCAAATATTTATGAGGGACAATACACATGGTCTAGAAATAATATATTCCACACAATAGATTATGTATTGGTAGAGAAAGAGGGAAAGAATAAAGTACGAAAAATTAAGGTGTTTGATAATGAAGAGAGAGTTGTAATAGTGATCATAATTTCTTTGTAATTGAAATGGTTAGTAGTGTGATGGATAATAACAATAAAAGTAGAAACAATAGTGAAATTTGTGGATGATGGAATATCATAGGTGTAAATGTCATAGAATCTTTCACCATTTTTGAGACTGACCACTCTCACTAAAACAATCGCCATTGTAATACTGTAAGCTTACAGATCATCAGCCTTAAACGTGTGAATGTTCGCTCTCAAATGAAATAATTTTGACTTTCTCTATATATATTAAGTGAAAATATAATAATAAATTAAGAAATATGCACTTTATTCCAACTTAAAGAAAGTAATTAGAAAACAGATTAAATTGTTTTATAAATACAACTCTGATGCATAGTTGCACTCTTTCGTGAATGTGTACTTTGATAATATATGTATATGCATCGAAATAAATGAATCGTATATTTGTGATATTAATATATATGTGTATTAATAAATATTAGACTTTAAGCTGTAACTTGTGTATTTATTTGAATTATGAGATTCTTATAATTTCTGGGTTATTATTTATAAAAGCTTACTGATATTCATGAACGTATATTTCTAAAAGAAATAAAATAGTAAGACTTGTAGGACAGACAGGAAAATTTATAAAGATATATAAATGATGTTTCTTGTAAGATAACCTTGGCTTTGTTCTCCCAATAGACATTGTCTCCCAGACCTTGAGACTGAGCTAGTCTGGATGAGGTACCCAAAAAAGGTCCACTGGAACCTTTTCTTTTGTTTTCGAGAGGTATAATTCTTATTAATTGATAAAATTTGTGCTTGAGACCTACTAGAAGCTTGGGTAATAACGTGTTCTCACTCAAATTCTTAGAATGGGATCACAGGTTGACTGTTAAACTATAAAACTCATATATAACTGTCTATCTGAATTTCTACTCATATCTATAAGTTGTCTAAATACAAATAAACTATCTCCTATCTGACCTAAAACCTCTTTGCATTTCCCCCACTACATTATTTTCTTCAATCCATTTTGCAACTCTTCCTGCCACCATATATGAAAAAACTTTATATAAAACTGGTCTATAATTGTTTAACTTTCTGTGATTCTTACCCTTTTCTTTAAATAATAATCTTACTCACGTATTACTCCAACTATCCAGAAAAACTCTCTTCTGTGCCATCTTATTAAAACATGATAATAGCTTTACTTTTGCCCTATGTCCTAAATTCACTATCATCTCTACTGCCCATCCATCTAAATTTCTTGCCTTACCACTTCTCAATTTCTTCCCTGCCTCAGTCAGTTCATTTTCTATAAACCTAATACTCCTATTATTATATGCTTTCATATTTTCTATCCCTCTGTCATTCACATCTAACATCTTTTCTATATCCATTACATACCTATTCAAGATTCTCTCTAATTCTTCTCTAGAGCTACACTCTATTTCCTCCTCATCCAGTAATACTATCTCTCTCTCCCCTCTAAATTTCTCCTTTTAATGTAATTCCAAAATTTTTTATTCCCATCTCTTCCACTTTTATTAATATCATCCAATAATTTACTATTCTGTTTCATTCTCTCTCTATAATTATCTATTTTAGCTAACTTCTTCTTTTCTAAGTACTTTTTCCATTTAGCATTTATATCTTTTTCACTTTTTTTGTTCTTAATAGCACACTTATATTTTCTGCATGCTTTTTTTTTCTCATTTACACTTTTACTAACTCTCATTTTTTATTACTTTTATTCTTTTGAATATTATCACCTAAAACTCTATTTGCCACTTTTTCTATTTCATCACACCAGTTCTCATATTCATTTCCAACCAACTCTTCTATGGTTTCTTCAACTTGTGCAAAGTTTTTTTGTTATTATTTAAAATTATATGGTGGCATTTTAATTTTGAAAGAAGGGGAGGAAGATTCAAGTTAAAATTATTTTTTTTACTGTTAAATATTTTTAGGGTCTGAAAATTGTAAAGAAATAATTCAGATTAAATGTTAATTAAGAATGATAAAATTGTATAATATTTACATGTATTATATGTGTAAACCACTAAACATCACATGATCAGCATTTCTTATGCTAGCACATAACTGTTATTAAACAGGCAAAACTCTCCATACAGTAGTGCCATTCAGTGCCCACCAGAGTAATTCAGTGGATGCCTGAAGGCTTGTGCATAAAATCTCCATCTAGTGATCTCAGATCCAAAGCTCCTCACTGATGAAGGTCACAAGTCAGAAACTAGTCTGGGAATATTGGATGAGTAGGCACTAGATGGGGATTTTATGCAAAAACCTTCTGGCATCCATTGATTACTCTGTTTGGCACTAAGTGGCACTACTGTATGAGTTTTGCCTGTATTATATGTATATTGCATAAATAGGATTGATGAATGTATATATTAATTTTGGGTTTGCTATATTCTCATCTTCTAAAATTTTTTATTTGTTTGTTTTTTATTCTTCTATATATCTCTTCTGTGAATTATTAGATCATAAAATTTATTTTTAAAACCCACCTACCTCATTTTACTTTACACATTAGATATTAGTTTCTTGATGACCAGTGCACTCATGGTACCTAAGAGCCTAAGAAATTATGATGATTAACAGTGGTATCATGATCTCAGAATTTTTATGTTTATTACTGTAGATAATTCAGCACTTAACTAGGTGTGTACAGATGAAATTTTGATGATTGGTTTTATATTATCTCTAAGTTTGATTTGACTAGAGATGATAATTAGTCTCAAATTTTAATGTGTCCTTCTTTTAAATCCAGTCACAAGGAATAATTGTTGACTTCTTGATAATTAATGCTGATGCCATATTTAAACTTGTAATTACTTATAATGTCTTCCAATCCTGATTTTTGCTCATTTTCTGTGCTCAGTAAAATAAGTATGCTTTTGTGGATGATTACATTTACTTATGTTTACGATGATGATTTCCGTTATCTCACATACCTCATCACATTTGTACCATTACAAATGGGTCAACTAATGCATGACTTCAATAGTGCCTCACTATATTTCCAAAGATCAGAACCATTACAATTTATATGTACAGAATTCTTGATTTACTGACAAAATCTTTTTGTATATGCTTTTATATTTATTGAGTTTGTGTTTTTGTCTTGTTTTATTTGGTATTGTTTAATTATAACATGATTTTATTGCTATCAATTCTTGATATATATATATGTGAGAGAAACAGCCTGTGTTTTTGGTGATAAATTTTGCAATATTTTATGTATGTTTGTATATTAATATTTCTGTATCACATTTTTTTAAATTTAACTGCTATTTTAATTTAATATGACTTTTTTGTTCTTAATAATATAATTTTTTTAATTTTTTAATTGTTGAATTTATCTAGAATTTACCTATCTTCTAGGGGTTTTTTTTGTTTTTTTTTTAATGTGGGACTGTTTACAAGTTTTTGGTTTTGAAATTTTATCCTGTATTGTATCCTCCCTTTATTTATTTTCTGTAATTTCTTCTCTTTTTTCTTTTTATTTATTTATTACATGACTCTATCCCTTATGTCTTTGATGCTGATTAAATTCTGTCATTCTTTTTTACTGAAGACAGAAAAATAAAACGCTAATTATGATTTTATTTTTTTATATTTAACATGCACTCACTACATTTTATTTTTTATTAATTGGATCAGAGCAAATTTAGTGTTCAATAAATAATTATTAATAGTTTTTTTTTACTACAAATGCCTTATTTCTGATTAAAAGTTTTATAGAATTTTATAAAAAACTTCCCCAAAATATTCATAATAAATATTGATTATTTATGAGAAAAAATTCGAGTTCTATTTATTTATTTTTTACATTAAATAAGTGCATTTCATAAAATGCATTTTTTTCTTTAATATATTTTTAATTATGCCAGAACCCGCTTATGGTTAAATAAATAATTAATACTGTTTTTTTTCATAATATTGTATTTTTTACTACAGATACTCATTTCTCTAGATTTTTAATAACAGTGTTTTTTTTGTTTTTTTTTTTAATAAGAGTGAAGATTATATTTGCTTATTAACAATTTACATTTGGAATTTTTAGTAAACTATATCATTTGGTAATACTTCCATTTCACCATATCGTTTTATCTATAGAGAAAGAATAGATTTATCTTAGATAAATAGAAAAGTAAAAAAAAGTTACGAAAATAAATGAAAAGAAATAAATAAAAAAGTACCAAAATAAAAATAGTTACAGAAAACAACTATAGAGGGAGATATAATACAAAATATGTAAGAATATGTTTCGTGGAGCTAGAATTAGGTAGTAGAGATGTGTATGTTATGGTAGGGACTAATAAATTGCCAGAACCATCAGAGAGAGTAATGGATGAGTATGTAGAATTGATTAGGAATTTGAGTAAGATTAAAGGAAGAGTAGGGATAGTTAGATTATTACCAACCTTTGGCAAGAGACATTTCTTAGATAGGGGGTGTTCTATAAATGAGAGGTTGAAAAAATTGTGTGAGAGAAGTAGTTATGTTTGTGGATGTGTGGGATTGTTTTATTGGGAAAAGGGAATTATATAGTAAAGATGGGTTGCATTTAGAAAAACAAGGAAGTAAAGTTTTAGGGGGTTTGACTTATAAAGAATATATTGTGAGGAAACTTATAAAGGGGGGGGGGGAGGTTTTAAATTGCAATATTATCAAAAAGAAGAAGAATAGATGGAATGTAAGAAATAAGCAAAAGGAAGTTGATTTCGATATAAGTATAGTAGATATGGAGAAGGTTTGGGTCTGTAAGCTTGACGTATTAGCAGTAGTGGAAACACATCTAAAAGAAGAACCTATTCTGGAACATTTGATATAGCAGGGTATAAATAGAAAAGAAAAGAAAAAAAGGAGTAGTGGTATGGATGTTGTATCAAAAAAATATTTAAATATTGTTAAATGTCAAGAACCTTTGTGGTTTGAAATAAAGTTGGGCAGACAAGAATGGATGGTGGCTATAGTTTATATAGTCACTGGAGATAGTCAAACTATAATGGAGTGGAACAATAGCATATATGAAAGCTTAGTTATTTAGAGAAACAGAGTTTTAAAGAAAAATGGAAGATAATAATTGTTATAGGGGATATGAATGGACATATTGAAGAAATTGATGATGTACATAATAATAATTGACAGCTTTTGAAGAAATTTTGTTAGAAAGTGAATTTGAGCATTGGAAATTTATCAAATATTTATGAGGGATAATACATATGATCTAGAAATAATATATTTCACACAATAGATTATGTATTGGTAGAGAAAGAGGGAATGAATAAAGTACAGAAAAGAGAAAGTATGTACTAGTAAACATAACTTCATTGTAATAGAAATGTTTAATAATGTAATGGAGAATAGAAATAAAAATAAAAATAATAGTGAAAGATGTGGATGGAGTGTGAAGATAAGAATAAGCTGGAAGAGTATAAAATACACGTTGAAGAGATCATGGAAGAGTTGGGATGAATATAAAGACTGGGTGTGATGAAATAGAAAAAGTGGCAAATAGCGTATTAGGTGAGACTAATCAGAAGAATAAAAGTAATAAAAAATGAGAATTAGTAAAAGAAAGGAAAGAAGCATGCAGAGAATATAAGTGTGCTATTAAGAACAATGAAAGTCAAAAAGATATTAATACTAAATGGGGAAAGTATATGAAAAGAAGATGTTGGCTAAAATAGATAATTATAAAAAGAGAATGAAATTGAATAGTAAATTGTTGGAGGATATTAATAAAAGTGGAAGAGATGGGAATAAAAAATTTTGGAATTACATTAAAAGGAGAAATGTAGGGGGGTGGAGATAGTATTACTAGATGATGAGGGAATAGAGTGTAACTCTAGAGAAGACTTAGAGAATCTTAAATAGATATGTAATGGATATAGAAAAGATGTTAGATGTGAAGCACAAAGTGATAGAAAACATGAAAGCACATAGTAATGGGAATATTAGGTTTACAAAAAATGAACTGAATGAGGCAGGGAAGAAATTGAAAAGTGGAAAGGCAAGAGGTTTAGATGGATGGGCAGCAAAGATGGTAATGAATTTAGGGTATAGGGCAAAAGTAAAGTTATTATTATGTTTTAATAAGATGGCACAGAAGAAAGTTTTTCTGGGTAGTTGGAGTAATACAAGAGTAAGATTATTATTTAAAGGAAAGGGTAAGGATCATAGAAAGTTTAATTATAGACCGATAGCGGTAACATCAGTTTTATATAAAGTTTTCTCATATATGGTGTCTAGAGGAATTGCAAAATGGATGGAAGGGAATAATGTAATGGGGGAAGTGCAAGGAGGTTTTAGATCAGATAGACATATAGGAGATAGTTTATTTATAGTTACACAACTTATGGATATGAATAGGAATTCAGGTAGATAGTTATATATGAGTTTTATAGATATAAAGAAGGCATATGATAGAGTAAATAGAAATAAATTATGGATAAGTTTAGCAAATTTGGGAATGGATGAAACTTTAGTGGTTATTATTAAGAAATTATATGAAAATAATTACTACACATATCAATTAGGGAATATAGAATCAGTTAAAAATGGGGTGGGACTAAGGCAAGGATGCCCTATGTCACCTATTTTGTTTTTGTTGTATTTGAGTGAAATGAAGAGAACAATAGAAATATTAGGAAGAGGGATAGAGATACCATTAATAGGTGGCAAGAAAGTATATACTTTGTCAGGTCTTTTTTTGTGTGGATGATGTCTTTTTGTGTGCAGAAAAAAGAGAAGATATAGAAGTTATGCTGAGGACACATGAAAGGGTGGGTAAAGATATGGGGATTAAATTTAGTGAAGAAAAATCAAATATAATGATGGTTAATACTGGGGAAAGAGAAGGTGTAGAATTTTTATTGGGGGATATAAAATTAAGTGTGGTGAATAGATATAGTTATTTGGGAATCATTTTAAGTAATCAAAAAAATTGCTTGGATAAATGGGAGAAAAAATTGATGAATGAAGCAAAGAAAATAAAGGGATTGATAAAAAAAAAAATTAAGTGTTTTCATATAATAAATGTGATGTAGCTAGAATTTTATGGAAGGGAGTTGCAGTAGCAGGGTTAACATATGTTAATGATGCATTATGTGTTAGTAAAGGGGTATTAGATTACTTAGAAAAAGTACAAAGAGACATAGAAAGGCATGCATTGGATGAAGAGGTATGGACAGCAAGAAAAGCAATTCAAGAAAAATGGGATGGTCAAGTTTTTATATGAGAGATGCAAAAAGTAAAATGAAAATGTTTTGTAGGTTGCAGTTTACAGATAATAAAAGAATAGTCAAAATAGTATTTAATTGAGTTATGAGTAAAAGGCAGGCAACAAGATGGATGAGAAAGGTAATGTGGTATAAACATTTGGATAAAGAATTTATATCCGTATACTTGTACAAAAGGTGGGATGATTGTGTTAAGAGGATTGTTGAGTGTTGTAGTGGTAAGGAATTGGATAAAAGAATAGAGGTATTAATAAACAATAGGGAGGTGGAGAGATGGAGAACTAGTATAGAGAGTAAAAAGAGTTTAAATATATATATATATATATTGTAACAAACGGGTTCGAATACGCGCATATGGGATATATGACTAATTGCTAGCGTTAATGTGGAGCGACTATGTATAAACGAATAAAAAAAAAATATATATGTAAATGGTCATTCGAACCCTGTTACAAGGAGTGTGAAAGTTATGTGTGTGGGGATATGTAAATATAGTGTACGTGCGAGTGTACAATATACGTAGGTAGTTTCGGTGATGGTTGCAATCAATTATATATGTAGAGCTGTATAAAGCGTAATTAATTATTCGTAGATAATTTTATCCGTAAGTTTTTTTTTTGAGTTTTGTTAATATTGTCGGTGACACGTGTTTTCTTTTGTTGAGTAACTTCTTGAACATATAAGGACCGAAATAGAAATGAGTTAATTGCTGTAGGCAGTTTAGTTAATAACTGGCGTCGGGAAGTCTGAAAACTGGTCAGGTGGGTATTTTTTTTGAAGAACAATGGAAGAACTGGTCAGTGGCGTACGGATACGCAGAGAGATTTTTGAAAAGTTAAAGGTGAAAACAAAAGAACTTTTTGTTGTGCTCGAGTGGATAGATAAAAAAAAAAAAGGAGAGACGCGGCTTGAATCCTAACTTAGGAGGACATGTAAAATATTTCTTAAGAAGTTTTAATATTTTTTCTTTCCAAAAATGTCGGGGTAATTTTATTGTGCGGGTTTCGTTAATCGGCCCAGTGGATACTCGTCGTGAAACTCACCTGACATGGACTTACGAATTGTCTTAATAAAGAAAGAAATTTTGTTCCATCGAAGAAATGGTGACGAAAGATCTTTGAAGATTTGAACCTTTGCGAAGAGAGTGAATTAACTACTCCACCTCTGAGATATGCTACTCGACCTAACCCCATTGGAACTGTTTGTCATCCGTGATATCCACCAGATTAGTTTTCTTGGCAAGGCATCAATGCGGACTTGTTTTAATCACGTGAGCTAAGGTAAAGTGACGTGGCATAAAATGTGTTCAGTGAATGTATCTTAATAAAGAAACTAGTGTTACCTCAATGTTAATTGCTATATTAGGTTTTTTTTTTAAATTTAAATATATGACAATATTAAATACACAGCTCTCATATATGTATATTTGCACTATTTGATGTGTGTATGAATGATATATATATATATGTGTACGGATAATAATAAATGGGCTGAGTGCTTGAATAGTAATATTATATGCAGGCATGAATGGGATTTATTGGTAACGGGTAGGATTGAGTAAAATAACTCCGATAAGATCCGGGTTAGATTAATGGATTTTGAGCCAATAGGCTATCGCAAATAATAATATACATGTAAGACATTGTTAGTTTGTTTGTAGCTTTGTTCTCTAGATAGACTATCGTCTCCAAACCCTGAGATTGAGCTGGTTCGGTGCGCTACCATATCAGATATATATACCAGAACCCATATATACGTTTTCGAGGAGATAATTCTTATCTACGGGTAAGATTGGCGCATGAGATGGGATCAAACCATGCTCACAAATAGCTTTATTCGAAGCTTCGGGTTAAAGCCAACAATGGCGGTTTTATAAATATATCGGTGGGTGATATAATGGCGTCCCAACTAACGGGGCTGCGAATGTTAGAGAACGGGCATTTAAGGGGCATCCTAACGTAACGTAAAAGAGCTTACAAAGGAGAGTGGATTTTTTTTTTTGATATATAAAAAAAAGAGGGAAAAATAAAAGCGATAGTTTGGTGATAAATCGGAAAGAGTTTGAACACATATTTGAAAGATAGTAGATGGGCATATTTTGCGTGGTGAATGTACGGAGAGAAAGGTTCTCAAATGGTCAAAGGGGAAATAGCGTTGATGTATGTCGTGATATATATATAAAGTCATGGGTTAGAAAATAGAGGTTAAGAATTTATCTAACATTGAGATATTATAAATGATATCGTTCAATAGGATAAGAAGAAGGGGCAAAGGTCTATCAGGTGGGTCATGCAAGGACCACTGGAAGCCGGGGTGATGAACCTGGCACGTAACCTTAATAGTGATATATATAAAAAAATGAAGCAAGAAAAAAAAGGGGCAATGGGATTGAAGATAAGAATATATGGAGGGGGAAAGGAGGAGACACCCGTAGAGCACCTCAAGAGCCTTGAAAGATACTATAAGTATTATGAGATAGCAGATGAACACCAAGTGATCATAGCATACCATCATCTAGAGAAACATGCAGAGACTTTGGTGGAATTCACTGAATCAGCAACCACGAACATTTCTAGAATACAAAGAAGCATTAACCAGTGTATTCTGGAATGAAGAAAGACAAGAAAGGGTGAGGGCACAAGTGGCACAACAGGAGTTTCAAGAAGATAATGGAGAAGCGTATATACATTTCTTTAGGCGGCAGGTGGCTACGTTGAGAACTCTAGATGCATGTAAACTATCAGAGGAGCAGATTGTAGTGACAGCATGCAGAAAGTTGCCCAGTGGAATTAGATGGATGCTAGGAAAAAGAGGAGAAAGATCAGGGGGGGGGGCAATTGATAAAATGTTGAACCAATTAGAAATAGACACAGAAAGGAGACGGATAGAGGAGCATAAGCTTAGGCAAAAAAGGGACACCGATGCGGAGAAGCAGGGGATAAAAAGAATAGGCAATTTAATATGTTCTTGGGAAGACCGGGTTCCCGGATACGCACTTCAGACATGTCCCATCATCCCTATAAAGGTGGGTTCAATGAAGGTGGAAGCCCTCATGGACTCGGGCAGTCAGGTATCGGTAGTATCAGAGAGATTATACCACCAAATTAGAAGGGAACAACCAGAGATACCGACTTTACCTCTAAAAACAGTTCACATAGCAATGGCGGACAACCGCAGAGCTAAAGTAGAGCCAAAGCAGATATGGATGGATCTAAAAATTAATAGAAAGAGTTATTCACATGTGTTCCTTATAATGAAAGGTTTAGTACATGAGGCCCTGTTGGGATCAGATTTTCTAAATAGATACAAATGTAACCTTGACTATGAGAGGGGTCAGGTCACGTGTGAGGGTGAAGTGGTACGTTTTCTGACAGAGGGGCCTCAATGGTCGATAGGAATGTTACATGTAGAGGATGATGTTCCTAAAAAACTCAAAGATAAGATCGATGGAATGAAAGTAGAAGGAAAAGTTCAAGATAGTGCCTTACAACAAACGTTGACCAAGTATCACCATGTCTTTTCAGACAAGCCGGGGGGTTATCCAAGGGTTCGAGCAGAGGATCAAGATGAGAGATGGCCAGACATTCAAAGCTAGATCATACCCCATTCCTCATCAATACCGAAAGGCAGTAAAAGAGCAAATAGATCAGATGTTAGAGTGGGGAATTATATCAAAATGCTCATCAGCATATTGCAACCCGATGGTGGTAGTAAAAAAAAAAGATGGATCCGTTAGATTATGTCTTGATGCTCGACAGTTAAATAAAGTGACTGTACCAGACTGCAACGTACCACCTCCCATGCAAGAATTATTAAGGAAGTTCCAAGGAAAGAAGGTATTTTCGACTTTCGATTTGACAGCCAGTTATTGGCAAATTAAGTTACATCCGGAAGATTGCCAATACACGTCGTTCAGATATGAGGGTCACTCATATCAATTTAACAGGATGCCTTTTGGTCTAATAAACAGTGGAGCCGGTCTACTCAGGTGCTTGGACCAGGTGCTATCCTCAGAGATAAAGGACATGGTCACAATTTACATGGATGACGTGTTGATAGCCTCAACTGATATCAAGGAACATATACGAGAAGTGGGACTATTTCTAGAAGAATGCGAGAAAAAGGGCATAAAAATAAATATCAAAAAGAGCACGTTGTGTCAGAAAGAAGTGGCCTTTCTTGGGCATATGGTGGGAGCCCAGGGGCTCAAACCGCACCCGAACAAGATTTCAGCTATTCGTGACTTTCCAAAACCTAGATCCAAGAAGCAGGTCCGATCATTTCTGGGTCTGTGTACATTTTACAACCGCTTCCAAGAACGGTTTGCGGAACGGATGGAGCCCTTGGTGAGGTTATTAAAAAGGGTAGTGAGTGGAAGTGGACGGAGGAACAGGACCAAGCCTTCCAAAGAGTGAAGACGGGTTTCTTGGAACATGTTATGCTGGCCTTTCCTGACTTTTCAAAGCCGTTCATAGTTCAGACAGATAGCAGTGGATATGGTCTCGGGGTGACCTTGGCTCAAGAGCAAGAAGACGGAAGGATGGGTATACTATATTTTCTGAGCAGGCTACTCAAAGGCCCTGAGGTACATTATACAACCACTGAGAAAGAGGCGTTGGCCATTGTTTGGGCCTTTCAGAAGTTTCGAACACTATTACTGGGCTCGGAGGTCATCGTGATTACTGACCACAAGAGTCTGGAGTTTATCAACCATAGCTACCTCACAAATAGCAGATTAGTACGGTGGAGCCTGTACCTCCAAGAATACAACTATACGGTGAGGTATTGTAAAGGGTCTGACAATGTAGTGGCTGATACTCTGAGTCTCAATCCAGTGGACAATCAATCCCACCATCTGAATACTGAGAATTTGTACATAGCAAACATAGGGTTAAGGACGGATGAAGATCTCGAAAACGATTTGTGGCGCCTGGAGTACTTTCAGAGAGAAGACCGCCAACTTCAGCCAGTCATTGACCAATTGGAGGGTAAAGAAGCCAAACTGAGTGTGGGTTGGGTCAAGCGGACTATTCACAATTTTAGATTGGAACGAGGTGTGCTACAATACAGAGTGAAGGAAAATCCAGCAGAATGGAGGGCAGTCATCCCGTGGCACATGAGGACGGCAGTGGTGGCACACATGCACCGCAGGTCGGGCCACTATGGGATCATGAAGACTGAAGGATGGATCAGAAGGTGGTTTTACTGGCCTGGCATGCGTGGCAAGGTTGCAGCGGTCATTGGGCAGTGCGAAATTTGCCAGAGAGTTAAGCCCGCAAATAAGAAATATGCAGCTTCGATGTTGTCCGTGATTCCCAGAGGACCTAAGGAAATCGTTGCAGTAGATTATTATGCCCCACTGCCGGCCTTTAATAAAAAGAAGTACCTCCTGGTCGTTTATGATTTGTTCTCTAAACTGGTGTCTGCATATCCCATTACACAAGCCAACACGCGAAATACGATACGTGTCCTGGAAAAGGAACATATTCCATCAGTGGGAAAACCTCGAACTATCCTATCGGATCATGGAACCCCATTCGTTTCGAGGGAGTGGGTGAAATGGACTGAATGTTTGAAGATCGGTCATGTGTTAACCTCGATCCGTAACCCTCAGTCAAATCCCTGCGAGAGAATGATGCGAGAATTAGGTAGGTTGTTCCGTACTTATATCCAAACCGACCATAGAAGGTGGGTCAAACACCTGCCAGACATTTTAAATTATATGAATTGGGCTGTGAACGAATCTACTGGCTTCACTCCGATACATTTGCATTTTGGTAGACACGCACCTGCGTTATTCCAGACTGATTTTCCCAGAGAAGAAACTCCCATTGATCTAGAAAAAGATAGGCAGCAGGCCTACCAGCTGATGGTTCACAGGAGCAGACAACGAAAGGAGAGTTTCAAGAGTTCATCACACTCCTTTAAGGTGGGGGACCAGGTAATGGTGAGGATGCATCCCATGTAAGCGAACCTGGAAAGTTTATTTGCAAAAAATTTTGCAATTTATATGAGGGCCCATTTACGATAGTGAAAGGTCTGGGAAAACATGCATTTTGGGTGGATACTGGGCAGGGGGTAAAAGGGTCATATAACGCCCGGTCACTCAAGCCCTTCGCAAACCCGGAAGGGGATAAAGGATAGAAGAGTCGTTTAAGAAGCCGTTCAAATACACAGAAGGTATTTGAAGGCTATCGCACCAGGGGGGTATGTAACAAACGGGTTCGAATACGCGCGTATGGGATATATGACTAATTGCTAGCGTTAATGTGGAGCGACTATGTATAAATGAATAAAAAATATATATATATGTAAATGGTCATTCGAACCCTGTTACAAGGAGTGTGAAAGTTATGTGTGTGGGGATATGTAAATATAGTGTATGTGCGAGTGTACAATATACGTAGGTAGTATCGGTGATGGTTGCAATCAATTATATATGTAGAGCTGTATAAAGCGTAATTAATTATTCGTAGATAATTTTATCCGTAAGTTTTTTTTTTGAGTTTTATTAATATTGTCGGTGACACGTGTTTTCTTTTGTTGAGTAACCTCTTGAACATATGAGGACCGAAATAGAAATGAGTTAATTGCTGTAGGCAGTTTAGTTAATAACTGGCGTCGGGAAGTCTGAAAACTGGTCAGGTGGGTATTTTTTTTGAAGAACAATGGAAGAACTGGTCAGTGGCGTACGGATACGCAGAGAGATTTTTGAAAAGTTAAAGGTGAAAACAAAAGAACTTTTTGTTGTGCTCGAGTGGATAGATAAAAAAAAAAAAAGGAGAGACGCGGCTTGAATCCTAACTTAGGAGGACGTGTAAAATATTTCTTAAGAAGTTTTAATATTTTTTCTTTCCAAAAATGTCGGGGTAATTTTATTGTGCGGGTTTCGTTAATCGGCCCAGTGGATACTCGTCGTGAAACTCACCTGAAACGGACTTACGAACTGTCTTAATAAATAAAGAAATTTTGTTCCATCGAAGAAATGGTGACGAAAGATCTTTGAAGATTTGGACCTTTGCGAAGAGAGTGAATTAACTACTCCACCTCTGAGATATGCTACTCGACCTAACCCCATTGGAACTGTTTGTCATCCGTGATATCCACCAGATTAGTTTTCTTGGCAAGGCATCAATGCGGACTTGTTTTAATCGCGTGAGCTAAGGTAAAGTGACGTGGCATAAAATGTGTTCAGTGAATGTATCTTAATAAAGAAACTAGTGTTACCTCAATGTTAATTGCTATATTAAGTTTTTTTTTTAAATTTAAATATATGACAATATTAAATACACAGCTCTCATATATGTATATTTGCACTATTTGATGTGTGTATGAATGATATATATATGTGTACGGATAATAATAAATGGGCTGAGTGCTTGAATAGTAATATTATATGCAGGCATAAATGGGATTTATTGGTAACGGGTATGATTGAGTAAAATAACTCCGATAAGATCCGGGTTAGATTAATGGATTTTGAGCCAATAGGCTATCGCAAATAATAATATACATGTAAGACATTATTAGTTTGTTTGTAGCTTTGTTCTCTAGATAGACTATCGTCCCCAAACCCTGAGATTGAGCTGGTTCGGTGCGCTACCATATCAGATATACATACCAGAACCCGTATGTACGTTTTCGAGGAGATAATTCTTATCTACGGGTAAGATTGGCGCGTGAGATGGGATCAAACCATGCTCACAAATATCTTTATTCGAAGCTTCAGGTTAAAGCCAACAATGGCGGTTTTATAAATATATCGGTGGGTGTTATAATATATATATAGAAGTAAATGGAACATTAAATGTGAATTAATTTATGATAGTAGCAACGAAAGTAGTTTATTGTTTAAGGCCTGAACGGGATCTTTAGCAACAAGAGAATATACATGTAAATGGAAAAATATGGGTGATTTAGTATGCAAATTGTGTAAGGAAGGCATAGAAAATATTTGGCATCTGTTAATTGAATGTAAATGCTTGAAAGCAGAAAAGATACAAATAATGAAGTTATGGAAAGCAGAAAGGATACAAATAATGAAGTTATGGAAGAATAAATATGAACAAAGTGATTATACAGGAAGTGGGTTATTGTTTTTTATGCTGGATTTGGGGAAAGATAAGAGGGATTTAAATATAAAGGCAATTTATGGAAATGGGATGAAGCAGATTATGGAAAAACTTAGGGTGGGAATGGAAAGAGAAAGTAAAGTGGATAACAGGTTTCTCTGGGCATAGTTGCTGAGAGATTCCTGACTCCATTTAAGGAGAAGTCACAGTGCATCACATCACAGCAGTTAAAAATGAAGAGATTGGGGTAGTAGCAGTAGTGGAAACACATCTAAGAAAAGAAGAATCTACATTGGAAGATTTGGTATGGCAGGGTATAAATAGAAAAGAAAAAAGGGATGGTGGTATAAGAGTTATGTCAAAAAATATTTAAATACTGTTAAGTGTCAAGAACATTTATGGTTTGGGATAAGGTTAGGAAGACAAGAATGGATGATGGCTATAGTGTATATGGCCATTGGAGATAGTCAAACTATAATGGAGTGGAACAGTAGCATATATGAATGCCTAGTTAAGGATATACAGAGTTTCAAAAAAAGGAGAAGATATGAAGGGCATATTGATGAAATTGATGATGTGGATAACATGAATGGACAGCTTTTGAAAAAATTTATCAGAGTAAATTTGAACATGGGAAATTTATCAAATATTTATGAGGGACAATACATACGGTCTAGAAATAATATATTTTACACAATAGAGTATGTATTAGTAGAGAAAGAGGGAATGAATAAAGTATGAAAATTTGAATGTTTGATAATGAAAAGAGAATATGTAATGGTGATCATAATTTCTTCATAATAGAAATGTTTAGTAATGTAATGGAAAATAGTAATGAAAATAGAAAGGATAGTGGAAGATTTGGATGAGAGAATGAATGATAAGAGTAGGATAGAAGAATATAAAAGTAGAAGAAATCATGGAAGAACTTGTTGGGTATGAATATAAGGACAGGTATGGTGAAGTAGAAAAAGTGGCTTTCTTAATTTTCAAGGGCTTGAACTAAAAAAAATACAGAAAGAAAAATGGAATATCCATTATCTGATATTTTTAAATAAGTACAAATACCATTCTTCAAATACTTAAAAAAAGTACTTTCTTACTAAGATCACTTATTACCTTTTTATTTCCGTTTATTTCTGGTCACTCTTTATAGTATCTAATAATATACTTTTACACAGTTGCACCCCCCCCCCCAGTTTCTTTTAATCTCTCTATACATAAATATACACAATTATTCTCACAAGATATATCAGTTTGCCACACAAGATGCTATAAAAAACACTAGGTGAACCATTACATAATAATATCACAAATATATAAAAATTAAGCTTATCATTATTAAATAATTATCAGTATATTCTTTTCACAACATTATATATTATATATATATCAGAAAAGCCCATTAGATGAAACTGATCATTCAATGATTAGATATATTCTGGGCAGTCATTATACCCGATAAAAATATATGCCAAATGACCAACTTTTAAAATGTCAATGCTAAAATGCTCACAATCAAAATTTTATTTACCCAGTACAATATTGGTCAATAACTAGATCATTGCCAAAATCATCATTACCATTTACATAGTCTGAGTACTCAAAGTATGCTCTCATTGAAGTAATATTGATGAATTTATGTTTTTTTATTCCATAATCATATTTAAAAGATAATATTTGTAAGCATAAATCAGCTTTATTTAAGGGTAGAATGTTTCTATACTTTTGACCATCACCTTTATATCCAGCCAGTTGATTTGTCTATAATTATTACTCTTTAAGTACTAAAACATCACTTGATCACTATCTCATACTAGCACATAATTGTTATTAAACAAGGCAAAACTCTCTCCATACAGTAGTGTCACCCTGTTCCAATCAGAGTAATCAATGGATGCCAGAAGGCTTGTGCATAAAATCCCTATCTAGTGCCTACTCATCCAATATCCCCGACTGGGGTCATCATCAGTGAGGAGCCTTACATCTGAGAGCACTGCACCTAGAGCTAGGTGCAGTGCTCTCAGATCCAAGGCTCCTCACTGATGATGGCCACAAGCCAGAAACTAGGGTGGCACTACTGTATGGAGAGAGTTTTGCCTTGTTCTTTAAGTACTAGTTATATATTACCTTACACACTATCTAGCATAACTTGAAAACCTTTTGATCTTTTTTTTCAGCATTAGATGACTCACAATCACATTATCTAAGTAAATTGTATGCTATGTAGTTAGGCTGAGAATTAAATAAAGAATTACTATTTTTTAATTTTAAAATAATGAAATAACAAATTATGGAGATAATAACAAAGAAATTTGAAGTATATGCAAAGAAATTTGAAGTATATGCAAATCACATTTCATTCCAAACCATCTTGTATGGTGCGTATATTTATATACAGATCATTCCTATATAGTGTGCTTATTTAAATATATTGCTGGATGGGTTTAATACTTTACTCAGTCCTTCCTCAATCTCTTAAATGATTTACACTATATGACGTCATTTGTTAATTATATTTCTTTAAAATAGAAATATGCATTGTTTAATATCACATAATAAAACCAATTATATAAAAATATATTAAATAAATGAAAAAATAAAATTCATAAAATATTCAAAAGAGAGAGAAAAAATAATTAATATAAAATTTATAAATTAATTATTACTAATTAAATGCTAGCATCCTGAAATATTGAATTAACTAGGTTACAAGTGAAGTTTAAAATATTATTAATTATCAGTGGAACCATATTAATATTACCTCATATGACTTGATTTTTTTGTAATTTCCTGTTTTTCTATGATGGCTTTGGTGATTTAATATTGCTAAAGCTATTAATATATGGTGGATCTGAACTTAGTTCAGTCCCATATGGCTATTTAAGTTAACTGGATTGGAAGCATATGGATGTTTGAAAATTTCAGAGTTTTTACTTAATAGTTATACATTAGATAAAGTGCTGGGCTTGTCCTGGTATTTTTAATCTGATTGAATATCCTAGCACCTCACTGAGAATGCCAGTAGCAGAAACCGGTCTGAGATTGGGGGGATTCTACAAAGCTTGTTAAAAGTTTGTTTTGTGAGCTCTAAATATAACATTTGTAAACACAAGCTTATTAATTTAAATGTGTGACATGTGACTTACTTTTTTTGTAATAATATTACCTCTTATATTTTTACCTTTTTCTATTCCTTTACTTGTCTACAATTGAATTTTAATAAAACACACTTTTGATAAAATTCAAAACAACTATTTCTTAGCAGGTTAATCTTTCTTTGCTTGGATTTTGCATACCTTTCTTTTCATATCAGTAATTTTGCTGTATTTTATTCCTTTGAAATGTAACTTTCTTCAAAGCCTTATTTTTACTTTACTCTAGTGGCTGGTCTTTTTTTTTTAAGAGTTATTTAATTAGTAAACAGATAGGAGGCAAGTTATAAAAAAATTTTCTGATTATACATCGTTTTTTCCCAACATTTTCAGACCAGTGAAGACTACTAAAGTTGGCATTAGTAAACCAGTGTCAAATAACTTTCTCATGGTTGCAATTGAAAAGCAAAAATGATAATTTACAGTACCCCAAAGCTAATTTATCTTGTTTCTTCAGTAATCTTAATTTTTAAATTATTTTCCTTGAAAAACTTTAGTCACTTCTTTTAGAAACTTATATTCTAATGGCTTCAAATACTATCAATTAATAATTGAACTTCACTTTCAACTGGTTCATTTGCAACACAATTGTAAAAAATAATTACTACAGAATATTCTGTTGTTTTTATTTTCCCACATTCTCAAACAATTTATGTTTTCTGAATTTAAAAAAAAGTTGGCTTGTTTATTGAATAATTATCTTCACATTATTACTAAAATAAAAAAAATATATAATTCTTTACTTAACAAACAAAATGTATTTAACAATCACCAATTTAAAATTTATACATTAATTTCAATAATGCTTAATTGCATATAACAGTATCTGAAATATCACATGATTATCATTCTTTATGCTTACACAAGCTGTTTTTCACAGAGGCATAATTCTCCATACTGTAGCACCACTCAGTGCAAGCTAGAGTAATCAATGGATGTAGGAAGGTTTGTGCTTAAAATCCCTGTCTAGTGCCTACTCATCCAATACCACAGACTAGTTTTTAGATCCTAAGATATAGGTGTGGTGCTCTCAGATCCAAGGCTCCTCACTGATGAAAGCCATAAGCTAAAAATTAGTCTGGGGATATTAGATGAGTAGGTACTAGATAGGAATTTTATGCACAAACCTTCCTGCATTGTACTGAATGGCAGTACTGTATGGAGAGTTTTTTGCATCGGTGAAAAATATTTGAAATAGTTATGAATCTTAATAATAACAAAGTTTGTTTTTATGGAAATTAATTTTATTTCAACACCAAAAATAAAAGCTGTCTATTAAAGATAATTAACAGATGTGTAAAATGACTGGCATGGAATTCAAGCGGATATTAAAAAGTGATAAACATTACTTAATGAAATTATAATAGAATGTACTATTTAAAGTTATATTTATCTATTCAATATTAACATAGTAATAAATTAATATTATTTAATTATTTTTGTGAAGTTTATTATTTTATCTGCAACTCTGTGATGAAGATCAAATAATTCATAATAAAACCAAAGACTAAAATAAAAATACCAACATCTACATTCTGTGTTGTCCATTTAGATGGTGCTAAGGTAGTGAATAATTTTTAAAGTTCACATTTACACTCCACACTTTATGATGCTTTGTTTAGTTAGTATTCATACATTCATTCATCAAATCCAAGCATGACTATTACATCTTTCCATATTTTGTTATGTAATATAATGTTTCAGTATTGCTCTTCTATTAAATCTTAGATGAATAAATAAGTATTCATAAAATATATTTATGAAAAATCTTCATTTTCAAATATTTAGACATATTTTCTTTTAATATTAAAGTATTTCTAGAAAAAGTACTCCATTAAATCTATGATTACCTTCATCAAATGTTTCCATTATAATCTGGACATGGTTTTAAAGTATAATCTATTTCATGTAAAACTGTTGAAAAAATTTTGAAGAAATAGAATTACTCTATCATCAACACATATCAATGTTAAATCTTATTTTCACTACATAGACTATTCACTACTATAAATATTCTTCAGAATTTGAAAATATCCTGAGTCTATATCTCGACATCTAAATTTCTAACTGCCATAGAAGTGCTTTGACTAAAATGTTTTCTCATCTATATTACTACATAAATGTAAGTTTGTTTATGACTTTATAACTCAACAAATATTGCACCAATCTTGAAAAGTCTTGCATGATTTTCTTTCTTTTTTAAAAAAAGAATTTTACTAGCATATAAATTTTTGCTTTGTTTTTAAAAAATTTCTAATTTTCAATATAAAAGTACATGGAAAAATTATATTATAATTGTTTTCGAATGATGTCATTAAAAAAAACTAAAAAGAGGGCAGCACTGATTAAAAGATTTCAGAGTTGAAAAATTTTTTAGTTATAATTTTTGGTAGAGCAAGGTAAAATTTGATTGGTAAATATATTTTAAATTAATTAAATATCATTTATAAACATGTATTTAATTTCTCATTTAAATAATGACAATTTAGATCAATCATAATAATGCATTTGTAAGATTTGAAATACCGGGTGGTCTTATATCTGGAGCCTAATTGTAAATAAAGGGGATTGAAACACAGACTTTCAAGCCCCTTCACTATCTCATACTATTGATACACATGACCACACACATGTAGAAAAGATAAATAATCACCAATATACATATTTCATGCTAAACCAGCATTCATCAGTTAGTCCAGATTACCATCTCCATATATATATAATCAGTGCTCAGTTTACATTAAGATAGCAAATCCTTACACTTTAATGGACAGGCTTCAACCTACTCCAACCTCCAACTCTTCAGCCATCCATACTATTCAAAATCTGATGATAGAATTCCCAAACCCCGTGCTGATGCCAATATTGTTGTTATGTACTGATTATATATATGTATGGGAGATGGTAATCTGGACCAATTGATGAGTGCTGGTTTAGCACAAAATACTTATATTGGTGATTATTTTTCTTTTCTGCATATGTGTGGTCATGTGTATCAGTAGTATGAGATAGTGTGAATAGTAAAGAGTCTTGAAAGTCTGTGTTCAAATTCCCTATATTTTTAATAATGAATTTGATAAACTTTCCAGATTTCAGTTTAAATATATATTTAATTTAACACATGTTAAAAGTAAAATTAAAATGCACTGGTATAGCAAGAGAAATATGACTGAATTTGATAAACTTTTATTATGAAATTGATAATTTAGGATGTCAGTTTAAATATATTTAATATGTGAAAAAGTAAATTTTAAAATGCTGTGGTTACAGCAAGAGAAGTACTAATTTGATAAACTTTTATCATTTCCCCTAAAGTGTATTCTCGTGTAATAAAATATGTGGCCAATGTATTGAAACACATTAGAGAAGTGAAGAGATGTTAGTTTTGTTATTGAATAATTGTTTTAAATTATTTAAATTTCTTTTGGCCTATGTATTTAATTTTTTATTTGCATATATTATATTGCTAAAATTGTATGGCCATTTTAAAAATTATCATATGGGAAATATAAAATAATTTATTTTAAAATTGTTTATTGTATTTAATAAAGTCTTATTTTTTGCAATACTGCTGTTGATAATTATTTCATGTAAATATTATATAAATATTTTAATTATCAAACATTCTACTAATGCAATGAACAACTAGAGAAATAGAGAAAAGAGTAAAAAATTTATTTGGTATTCAATACATCGAAAATAGATTAAATATATTTTAATTATCAAACTTTCTACTACCACAAGGATACAATTAGAATATTTTAATTACCAAGCTTTCTAATAACGCGATGGAAGATCTAGAGAAATGGAGAGAATTAGCAATCGAAATTTTTATTTGGTATTCAATACATCAAAAATGGAATTTAGATATAAAACAAAATCCTACTGCTCAGAATATATCCTCCTTATATATAAATTAGAAATATATTTTAATTATCAACTGCATTTTATTTTAATATTTTTATTATTATTCTACTAAAGCAAACAAGGCTGGGGGTCAGTTTTGCTCACATTAGTAAAATAAAACAATGTAATAATTGTTAATAATTAAAATATATTTTAAAAATATTTTCATAAAATAATACGAGTTATCTAAAGCAATTAAAAATGTGTAAAAAGTTATTTTTTCCTGTTATTGATAACTCATGTATTATTATTTCATTTAAATATTATTTAAATATATTTTAATTATCAACTGCATTACATTCATTGATTTAATAACGCTATCAAAGCCATGAATACAAATGACAACTCATACTCATTAGTCCTTTTCATCCGTTTTCTTTAATCTTATGTGTAATTTATCATTGCTAGAATCACTTTAAAATCCAGATTGTTCTTTTGATTGATCAGAGTTCAAATTTCTGTCAATAGTTATATTTTCAGTAAAGACCTTGCTGAAGATTGATGTTTATAAGTTTTAATATGATTTTATTCACCTTTATTACATATCATTTCTGCATTTTTCAAATCACCTAATATTATTATTTTGCCATTTGATATATAGCTTTGCTAACAATTTCATCTACTTTTAAAATATCTTAACAATTCTATTACTTGTTAAAGCTTTTCCATTCTTCATAAATTTAATTGCATACCTCTTCATTTCAAATATGCGGAATTCTACAATTATGTTTTTTAGTTCATTATTATTGAAATGTTATTTATAAAATTCTTCCATACACTTTGTTATCCTTTATTTCAGTAATATTCTGTAATCTCTTTTTTTCTTATTGTTGAAATGTCTTTCCTTGTCATAACAAGATATTTTGTTTTCTTCAATAGCTTTTTTTTTTTTCAGTATTTCAGTAATCTATTTTTTATAACATCATTAACTCTGTCAATAGCATTTTATAGAATTCATTATTATATTGTTTGAAGAGACTATTTTAAAATATGTTCATATTTCATTTTTTTATTTGTAGATTGCCTAATCTCAGATAAAAATTTATTGGAAAATTAATTAATTTTTGTAGCAGCTATCTATATAGCAGTTTCTTAGTATATCAATTACCTTCTTGTTGATCTCACACAACTCTGAATCATTTCTGAAGTTTGTTAATATCTTGAAATGATTTGTAAAATTTATTGGAACATTTTTGAAAGTTAGGAATATCGCTGTTAATATCATGTTTCTCAATAGCAAGTTTTTATCTCTCTAAACTACCTTCTCATAATCATATCTTATATCTCATTAATTATGGTCATTTCCTGTACTGAATCTTTTAAAAACATTTCAGTATTGAAATACATATTTTTAGTCCAAATATAATCTAATCCTACTATATCTTCATTTAGATGCCTCCATACTTAATATTTTTTAATATGGTAATACTCTGTAGATCATTACAAAAAGACACACTTTAATATATTACAATAATAAAATATAATTTTTTAAACTTATACATAAATTGAATTAAGCAAAATATTGTGTAATGTATTAATTTTTATACAGCAGAACATGCCTGTATATTGTCTGGTTTGTTTATTAAGATGTGTCAAAATTAAAAATGTATTACTTAAGTAAATTATAATTCAATTAATATAATAAAGTCTAGCTATTGTGAAAAGTAATGAATATCTTCGATATTGTCTGGTTAATGAAAACTGCTGAATTGTAGAAAGATCCTGACTGATAATATTCTACTTGCACAAGAGCTTCAGTTAGGACTAATTTGCTTTTTATTTTAATTTCTTTTTATGAAAATAATTATCCAATTATAAAAATTCTTCATTTAGCAATATTTTTGTAATATCTATAGAAATACGTAATACAATATTGTGATGACTTGATAACTAAATCCAACATTAAGCACAATGTGAATTAATTCTTAGGTCCCATGTAAAGTTTCTAAGAGAATTACTTGGTTTTAAGTGGATCCTCTAAAATTGATCTAAATTGGGATTTATGTTTTTTTTTAACTTATTAAATTATAATTTATTAGAAATATTCTTGAAATGCCACTAAAAAAGATGTAAGTAAATTGATGAAAATACTTAAAATAAGAAAATACAATTCATTAAGATTTTAAAAATTAAAGCATTTGCTGTCAATATCACTGAAAATATTTTCACGATTTCTAAATTCAAGACTTCAGCAAAATGCTATTATATTTAAAGTTGTGAATATTAAAATAAAAAAATTAGTAGCAAAAAAAAATATTGATACTTTTTTTAATGTTTTAAAACATCACAAGTTTTGTTTGCTGTAGGAAAATTATTTTTTTGAAATTTTGAATTTATTAAATGGATGTTTTATTAAATATATGAAATAGCTATAGAAATTTAAGACTTTAAAAATCTATTGTTTGACGAAATCAAAAATCGTTTTTACGGGAGTTCTGTTTAATTAACTCTAATTATATCATTGCCGTAATTAATCAATCCTCGAAAATATTTCTATCATTCTAAAAGAAATAACATTATCATACCATCATTAGTTTTTTGGACACTTTGAGATAATAGCCTTTCGATGAGCAATATCAATTACATAGTTGTTTTTATATAAGTCACCAGCAACGAAGTGATGGCAATAAATTATTGTATATATATAAATTTTTATATTTCTCCTCTCTACCCAATTTCACAAAAATCCTCTTTCCAATACTCTAGTTTAATTTCATTGTTATTTTTCAATTACTGTACTCCAAACAAAACACATTAAGTTTTTGTAATAATTTTTCTTCTCTCAATATACATCTCGTAATTTAAAAGTTAATGAATCTATAATTTCCAAGACTACTATATTCTAATAAGAAATATATATTTTCAATTCTATACGTAATTATCACACGATTTACTAAAATGTTTACTATATGTGTTCAAGTGTATCAGTTTATGAAGATGGAGTGGAGAGAGTGGTGGATCGTGTGAAAATCTGTGCTCATATACCCTATATATTACACATATAGATACAGGTATATAATAAACCTGTATTTCAGTTATAAAATATTTACTATATTTCTTCACTTCTAAATTAACCGCTCTTGCCCTGCACAATACGTAGCTCCCTCTATGGTTTTGATGTTTCTAATTATTTTGGGTTTGAGAGTTCTAAAAAGCGACATCTATTATGTTTTTTTTCTTCGGAGCTATAATAGTTATTAACGTAAGGTAAATTTTAATATTTATAAAATTAATAATTTAAGTATATGATTTATAATATAATATTTTATTTATTGCAATGATATGTGTTTCTAATCCATGTATATTGATAATTTGTTTGTGTATACAATAATTTAATTTTTATCTATGAAATTACTATAACCGCTTTTTTTTTTTTTTTTTGGCCTTTTCAAGTTTCATTAATTTAACTCAAGATTCTCTTTAGTTTGGATTTTAGCCACTGCATATTATTTAATAAACATTATTCATGTGTTTACTTTTGTTTTTTGTGTATGTGTTTTTTTTAATTAATGGTCGTTTAATTATGGTTTTTTTTTGTTAGGCTGAAGCAGTAGCTTACGCTTGCCATTTGATTGACAAATGTCTGTCTTGAATTGTAAATTCTTATTAACAACACAACTATAGATTTCAATGTCTGGATCCGAACGAAGTAGTTCAGGAGGTCAAAGTGTGGAATATCTAGGTTCTACCCATGAATCTGGTGAACATAGTGAAGATGGAGAATTAATTGCGGATGACAATGACGATTATTATTCTAAACTTAAATTTGATGACCGAGTAGATGATAGTGCTGTAGAAGATCAATTAGATATTAAACCCCCTCAAGCGATACCAAAAAAAGAAAAAAGTCAGAAAAGGAATAGCAGTAAAAAAGACAGACATCAATCTAAATCAGAATCCAAACATACTAGCAAAGATAAACGGAGGAGTCGTGAACGCAGAAATGAAATTAGGCGGAATGAAGAATTAAGGAGGCATTGGCCTAGAGATGAACGTGAAAAACGAGACAGAGAAAAAGATAGAGAAAAGTCTCTGCGAGAAAGAGAAAGACTTGAAATGTTGGAAAGAGAACGGAGAAGGAAAAGAATTAATCAAGCAGAAAGACATCACAGGTCTAGGAGACAGCAAGATGATGATAGATCTTATTATTCAAGAAGAGAAATTTGGTCTCATGATAAAAAAAATTATAGAAAAATTGATAAGTTTCCAGATGAAATTGGAAGGAAGATGAGAGATAGAAATCTTTTAGATAGAAATAGTGATCGAAAGTCTGATTCTAAACATAGCAAAGATTCACCAAGAGACGGGGGTCATAAAAGTAGTTCACAATCAGGTCATGAAGATTTATTAGAAGTTACTGTTAGTGATAGAGCATTAATAAGTAGTGAGGAGGATGATATTGAAATAGATAATCCATCCTCACAACACAGTCATCATGCTGAAATAAGTTCTCATAGTCATCATTCTCATTCAGATGATAGTGAATCAACATCATCAGAACGATCCAATTCAGAAACCGATAGTAAATCAACTGAAAGTGATATAAAAAGCGAGGAAGAAAAAGATAATAAGGATAAAGATAATCCTAATTCAAAGTTTGATGAAATATCAGATGCAAGTGATACAGATCATGATAAATCATCTGATTATGCTGTTGAATCCCCCCTTCAGTCTCCTGCTGAAACAAAAGAAGAATTACCTCCTTATTTACCTGCTATCCAAGGTTGTCGATGCGTGGAAGAGTTTCATTGTCTTAATCGCATTGAAGAAGGAACA
Organism: Epiperipatus broadwayi; assembly: GCA_028023455.1. Lineage (NCBI taxonomy): Eukaryota > Metazoa > Onychophora > Udeonychophora > Euonychophora > Peripatidae > Epiperipatus > Epiperipatus broadwayi. The sequence continues at coordinate 2,188,966 of JAQFVV010012396.1, read as the reverse complement.
TATGGTGTTGTATATCGAGCTAAAGATAAAAGGACTGATGAAATTGTGGCCTTAAAACGATTAAAAATGGAAAAAGAAAAAGAAGGCTTTCCTATTACTTCTTTAAGGGAAATTAACACTTTATTAAAAGCACAACATCCAAATATTGTAACTGTCAGAGAAATTGTTGTTGGAAGTAATATGGATAAAATATATATTGTCATGGATTATGTTGAGCATGATCTTAAAAGTTTAATGGAAACTATGAAACAGCCTTTTCTTGTAGGTGAAGTAAAAACTTTAATGATTCAGTTATTACGAGCTGTTCAGCATTTGCATGATAATTGGATTTTACATAGGGATTTGAAAACTTCTAATCTGCTTTTAAGTCATAAAGGAATTCTCAAGGTTGGTGACTTTGGTTTAGCACGAGAATATGGTTCTCCTTTAAAACCTTACACACCTATTGTTGTTACATTATGGTATCGAGCCCCAGAATTGCTTTTAGGAACCAAAGAATATTCTACTTCTATTGATATGTGGTCTGTTGGTTGCATATTTGCTGAATTTCTTACAATGAAACCTCTTTTTCCTGGAAAATCTGAAATTGATCAGTTGAATCGAATTTTTAAAGATTTAGGTACTCCAAGTGAAAAAATATGGCCAGGATACAATGACCTTCCTCATGTAAAAAAGTGGACATTCACGGATTATCCATATAACACATTACGAAACAGATTTGGTACAGAATTAACTAATTTAGGTTTTGATTTAATGAACAAATTTTTGACTTACAATCCAAGCCGACGAATTACAGGAGAAGTTGGTTTAAAACACGAATATTTTTCAGAATCCCCATTGCCAGTTGAGCCATCTATGTTTCCTACCTGGCCTGCTAAAAGTGAACAAATGCCAAGGAAACACAACAATAGCCCCAAACCACCATCTGGGGGAAAGCAGTATGCTAAACAACTTGAAGGTGATGATGATGTTTTGGTTGGAGGAGGTTTTCGGCTTACTACCGCAAGTCAGGGCTCTTCAGCTGTAGGACCAGGTTTTAGTCTAAAATTCTAAATGTTATTTTTTTTAGATACTTTCATTTTTAAAAAAATTAACTCTATAATGTAAATAATTTTAAACTAAAAAAAAATCCTGTATCTAAATTAATATTTCAGAATCTCAGTTTTTTTGATTAATATATCCACTTCATATTAATGTTTTATTTAACATTAGTGTAGGCTAATTCTGAAATATTATATTTGTAAATAAGGAAAAAAAAATGAATGCTTTTGAGTTTTTTTTTTTTAATAAATATATATATAAAGTTTAATGCATTAATCATTTATAGATTAAAAAAAAAATATTTCTGCTTTATATTTTCTATTTAAATATATATATAATTTATATGTAAAATCAAGTGATCACGTATAAAATAGAAGTTTAGGTGTTACATTTGTGTACATTTTAAAGTTAAATTGAAATGGATAAATCTTAAAAAAGAGAGAGCTTCAAAATAAAGGAGATTGTGATTTAATAAAGTTCTTATTTATTTTTGTAAATATAAGTTGCATTTGAATATGTTTTAAAGCAAATTATTATTGGAAAATATTATGAAAAAGATAATAAATAAATCTAGTTAGGAAAAAAGCTACAAAATAAAGATAAATGTGTTTTAAAACCTTATATAATTAAAGCAATTTCATTGGAAAAACATTATAAGAAATTTAATAATAAATCAAAAACAGATTTAAATAGCGAGAAAATACATATGTAGTTTGTACAATAAAATTAAGCCTTTTCATTGAATTAAATAAAAATTTTGGTAATACAATTTTTTTAGCAAAATTATAATTAAAATAAAAGGTAGAAAACGTGGTAATCATTTAGTAGGTGTTGAGAGACATTGGCATTTGGGAGAATTACCAAACCACTACTAAAATTCCAAGTGATAAATGAAATAAGTAATGGGAATATTGTTAATGAAAATAAAGAAAAATAATGTCTGTTATGTAAATAAAAATAAAATTTGTGTACTTTTTTCAGAAATGATGCTATAATTGATAGTTAAAAAATTTAGAAATTTAATGAAATAAACTAAAACAAAAATGCGAATTAGTTGGTGCAAATACAAATATACAAATTATTATTTTTTAAATAAAAATAAATGGTAAAAATCAACAAGGCAAAGAAAATACAAATTTAATTAAATGAATTATGTAAAATAATTTTTTTAGGAAAAAAAATAAATGGTTACAGTTAAATGTTGAAATCCTATGGCAATGTGGAGTAGTATTTTATTTTTCAGATTTATCACTGCTTTCAAGTCAAGCTAGACTTAGTTAGTTTTATATGAATGTTGTTTTTTTTTTTTTTTTTTGGTCGTTTTTGACATATTTGGGTCAAGCGTCTTTTAGATTTGTCATAAGTTTACACAGGTGATGGGTATCAAAAATTGATACTGAGAGGTTTTTTAAGAGATTAGAGAGTAAAATAAAACCAAAGAAAATGATCAATTTATTTCTTGACCAAAATAAAAGTGAAATTAATAATTTTCTATGTGAGTTTCTACATTGGAGAGGTAGTATTGAAAAGTGACAAATTAATTTTACTTGTCTATATAGGAACCTAAAAAAAAAATAGGAATTAGGTTTCAAAAAAAAAAACTATACGCTTATTTTTTTCAAAATAATAATACAGGCAGTTTTTAAAAACTAGATAATGAACAAAACCTCTAAAAATGACCAATTCTACAATCTAACAAAATCTAACTTGGTTGAAAATTATGATAAAATCCGAAAAATAAAATACTACCCCTCAGTTCATTATAACCTTTTTTTTAAAAAAAAAAATTCTATACAACTAATTTCATATTTTTCTCTTCTTGTTTATTTTTTTAATTATTTTGTATAATTAAATTTGTATTTCTTTTCTTTCTTCATGTTTATTTGCCCTTTTTAAAAAAAATTTATTTGCACAACTAATTCATATTTTTGTTCTTATTTATTTAATTAAATTTCTAAATTTTTTATCGATCTGTCAAATATAGCGATCATTTCTGAATAAAGTATGCATAACATTTTTATTTAATTTTGTTTACGTAATACACATTACTTTTCATTATTTTCGTTTTTAAACAAAAAAAAGTGTCCACTATGTGATCCATTTATCACTTGATATTTTTAATAGTGATTCAATGACTCCCCCAAGTGTTAACAAATGTTTCTTAACCTGTAATAAATGATTACTGAAAATCTTATGTAATTTAACAGAATTAACTAATATTTTTTGTAATTTCGATGACTGGCCAACAGATTTTTTTTCCCGATAATTATGATTCTAAAAAGAAAGTAGTAAAATATAATAATTTTAGAATAATTTCTGTTTTTAATTGAGAAGTGAGTTTGAATTTATAAAAAGTGCTAAAGGAAATATATCACCTATTGGTTGAGAGGTATTTAGATATAAAATAAGTTTCAGTGATTTTGAAAAAGCATATACTAAAGAAACTTGGATTATTTTGCTAGAGATTTTGAAAAAAGGCTGTTTGTAACACTAAATAGTTAGCTTTTGGAAAGGATATACAGTATATATATGTTTATTTTCAGTTTTATTTAATTTTCATTTAAGGAAAATATTATCTTAAAAAAATAATAATTAACATGAATGAAGGAATGTTGTGTATTGGATTTGTAGATGATAAGGGATTGCTTGTTTGTAACGTTAATATATAGTATAGCTTTAAACGTATAATTGTATTTGCTCTGATGGTGAAAAATAATACGAAGTAAACTCTCAATCAATATATAAATAAATATAAGTGATATGACTGTTCAATTCGTATTGAACTGAGTATGCATGTAATTAAAATCTAATCTTTATTTTATTTTACTAAAAGTTAACACCATTATTGTATGTCATATTTTTAGTACATAAAGTTGAAACCGTCTCTAAAAGACACTAGACTTAAGGTTTAATATAAATTATATTAATAATTCAAATGAAATTGCTAATACCTACATTTCTAAATGTACAATAAAAGAATGAAAAATTTATAATATTGAAAAGAAAAGAAACCCCAGTCCAACTAAATGAAATTAGTTTTCAACTCTGTCACTTCCTATTTGCTATTTTAAAGCAGTCTAAATAATTATTCATTTTGAGACATTATGGTCGACAACTATTCATTATACTTAATGTAGAAAGACTATTTGTTATAGCTAATCCAATATTATTGTACAAGACTGAAAATGTTTAAATTTACTGGAATACTTTCTATTTTGGAACAGTCTCCTTGGGCAGAATCTGTTTACTTGTAGATCAATAAAGCAAGTCATATATAGCATGACATTGCTTTTATAAGCTTGTATTTACCAATAGGTCAAATAAGCTCTTAATTCATAAGTGCAGTAAGAGAAATATTTAAAATCTATCCGGAACGTTTATATCCCCAGACCAGTTGGTTTCGAGCTTATGGCTCACCTCAGTGAGGAGCTATAACATCCAGACACTATATCTAAAATATCAACTCAAAACCAACACTTATTTAATACATAATATTTAAATAGAAACTCTGACATTTTTGGATATGAAAATGTCTTTAATTCCAGCTATCCAACTTAAATAGCTATATGGGACTGAACTAAATCCAGATCTATCATATAATATTAATAACCTTATCATTGTTCAAGGCATTAAAAGTAAAATTATAGTAATCCATAAAGCAAGTCATATATAGTGTGACATTGCTTTTATAAGCTTGTATTTACAAATATGTAATATAGAGAGTGTACCAATAGCTCAACTTGCTCTTAATTCATAAGTGTGGTAGGAGAAAATATTTAAAATCTTTGTCTGGAATGTTCTTATCCCCAGACCAATTGGTTGTGAGCTTATGGCTCACCTCAGTGAGGAGCTAGAACATCCAGACACTAGATCTAAAATTTCAACTCAAAACCTGCACTTACTTAATACGTAATATTTAAGTAGAAACTGAAATTTTCGGACATGAAAATGTCTTTAACTCCAGCTATCTAACTTAAATAACTATATAGGACTGAATTAAATTCAGATCTACCATATATTAATAGCCTTATCATTGCCAAGACATTAAAAGTAAAATTATAGTAATCAATAAAGCAAGTCATATATAGTGTGATATCGCTTTTATAAGCTTGTATTTACAAATATGTAATATAGAGAGCATACCAATAGCTCAAACATCATCTTAATTCATATGTGCAGTAAGAGAAAATATTTAAAATTTCTATCCGGAATGTTTCTATTCCCAGATCAATTGGTTTCTAGTTAGATCTAGTATCTGGATGTTCTATCTCCTCACTGAGGTGAGCCATAAGCTCGAAACCAATTGATCTAGGAATAGCAGCGTTCCAGAAAGAGATGTTAAATATTTTCTTTTACTGAACTTATGAATTAAGAGCTTGTTTGAGCTATTGGTACGCTCTCTATATTACATATTTGTAAATACAAGCTTATAAAAGCAATATTATGCTATATATGACTTGCTTTATTGATTACTATAATTTTAGCTATATTGCCTTGGCAATGATAAGGCTATTAATATATGGTAGATCTGAATTTAGTTCAGTCCCATATAACTATTTAAGTTAGATAGAAAGACATTTTCATGTCCGAAAATTTCAGAGTTTCTATTTAAATATTAAGTATTAAATAAGTGCTGTTTTTGAATCGATATTTTAGATCTAATGTCTTGATGTTCTAGTTCCTCACTGAGGTGAGTTCTAAGCTCGGAACCAATTGGTCTCGGGATAGGAAAGTTTCGGATAATGATTTTAAATATTTTCTCTTACTGCACTTATGAATTAAAAGCTTGTTTGAGCTATTGGTACGCTCTATATTATTTATAGATCATAACATGAACTGTTATTGGGTTAAATACTATTTATTATCTAATGAATATTGCCCCTAAATATAAAATCTGATTATTATTTTTTTTTAGCAGTTTACTTTTACACATTATTCTTATCCATATGCAAAAGATCCTGACTCTGACTTGGAGAGTAGACTGAATAAAATTATTCCAAGACTGGGTTATTAATTGACAATAGTTTGTGAAGAAATAAAAAGTTACATAAAAGCCGAAGTAGAAATTATGTTTAAAATTTTCACCCAAAGAAATATAATATTAAATAAATTCTATATGTGTTAAAATAATATTAAGAAAAAGAAGTCACAATGTGCTTTTTTTTTAAAAGAAGCAAATATCTTTAAAAAAGGAAATTGTGTAGAGATTGACAAATAGTCAAGTATCTGTAATGAAGCAGTATTGTAATACATCAAGAGATAGATATTTGCTAGATCTGACATCAGAAAAATTTACATACATCAATATCTAACGGAACTACCATCTAATAGCATTAAAAAAATATGAATTGTTTTGTGTATTCAGTTATGATAGCTAATGCTTCTAACATTTCATGGTTAAATAATTTGCTAGAAGGGCATGAATATAATAGCCTATATTTGTTTGACATATCATTTGTTCTTTTAACCCATCATGATTCTGTTTCCAAACCTGAAATATTGTATTGCCAATGTTGATAAATACTTTCAAAACAACTATTTTGGAAATACTCTCTTCAGATAATCAGATGTTTCAAGACTTAATGTCAGTCATTTGATGGATTGCATGATGCTCACATTAAAACATGGCTGGCCTACTGTTCTAAAAATCTACCAGATTATAAAACATTGATAGTAATGTGAAAGTAAAAATTTGTCAATGTTATGCTTAAAAACAATATTCAAAGTTATGATTTGCATTTCGAAGCCTTTTTTTTTTTGAGACTTAATAAAATACAAAAAAATTTCTTTTCCATTTGCTCAGCTCTGGTTTAACTCATGAAACAAGATAAATATATATACAGTGTGACACAATGAGAATATTAAGAAGAAATTTGTAAAAAATATCCCAGAGCTTTAAGTCCAGTCAATTTTTTTGTTTGTATGCTTAATCCAAATGAATCTACAACATTGAATTTTTAGCTAAGATGACAAGAAAAAACTGAAACTTGATTCTGAAACCTCAAAATATAAATCAAGGATGTTTATTATCATTAATAATAAAGTTCCAAGCACAAATTCAACTGTTCTAGAAATTATTTTTCAACAAATTTGGAATTATAAGTATTAGATTATGGATGATAGAAGCAAAAACTCAATTGAAAAAATTTAATTTTTAAATATTTTCCATTTTTAAACAACTTCTGACTATTCAAACATTTCCAGTTAGCCTAGAAATATTACTTTCTTTTTTCAGTTTAGTTTATTGGAAGCTTTGAAACAGGCAAAACTCTCCATACAGTAGTGCCACTCAGTGCAAACCAGAGTAATCAATGGCTGCCAGAAGGCTTATGCGTAAAATCCCCATCTAATGCCTACTCATCCAATATCCCCAGACTAGTTTCTGATTTGAGGCCTTCGTCAGTGAGGAGTCTTGGATCTGAGAGCACTGCACCTATGTCTTAGGCTCTAATGCAACCCTCCAGCAGCCACCTTTTATTTCTATTTAACTACAAAACTATAAGAATAAAATTGAAAACAATAATATTTTCAATCTAAGCTCATTAGCTTATATAGTCATATAGGTCTGAACTCATTTCAGTACCCATACATTTTGGTATCTTTGGTTCTTTACTAACCATAGCCCCAAGGCTTCTCACTGACGAAGGCATCAAGCCAGAAACTAGTCTGGGGATATTGGATGAGCAGGAGGCACTAGATAGGGATTTTATGCACAAGCCTTCTGGCATCCATTGATTACTCTGGCTTGCACTGAGTGGCACTATTGTATGGAGAGTTTTTCCTGTATAACAGTTATAAGCAAGCATAAGAAATGGTGATCATATAATGAGCTTTGAAACAGATTGGGAATTGAAAAGCCCTTTAGGGTTTTTATACAAAGTGTTTAATGCCAGATTCTATGCTTATTTTTTTTTGTGTATATTTCTCAGAAATATTTTTGCATTTTGTGCTAATATTCAGATTAAATTATAAAAATAGAACTAACATTTAGCATTAAGTTATTCTTATTTTCTATTTCTGAATACTTAGTATGTTTTATTTATATAAAGTGTACATGTATTCAGGTCTAAAAGGAATAACAAGCATTAAAAAATAGTTTCATTGAAAATTGTGAATCATATCAAAGGCCAATAACTTTGAAATCAAAAAGCACTAATCTTTCACAATATTAATATAATTTTATTATTAAAAAATGCAAATATAAAAAAAAAACTGATTTAAATAAAATAATCAAATTTTTTTCCCAATTTTGCTAAACACTTTATATTTATTGTATAAGTTTATTTCTCAAACAAATATTTAAAAAATATACACACTGAAAACATTTCTCAAAAATTTACACATTGATACATTAATATTTTTTCACTCATTCTAAAACCATAAAAATAAAAAAATAATCGAAATAGTTTATTGTGCCGCAGTTCATAAGAAGTGAGTGTACTGGGAGCGTTAGAATTGGTTCACAATTCATCAACTGCCACTTTACCGCTACGTTAAACCACACAGGGCATTCTAAAGTAATTATAAAAGAAATTACAGAAACTGAAATAATATTAGTATTAATATTTTTAAACTCGACTACATTAATCTATAGTTTATATTGCTTCAATGTATTAAATAAAAATTTACTATGTCGTAACAACTATTTATTTTAAACAAAATACATGAATGATCCAATATTATTATCTTAAGAAAAGCCATGAAATACTTTTCTTACATAATATAATCAAAAAAAAAATTTTTTTTTAAATAAATACATTTTAGTACTTATTCACATATATGTATGTACATAAATGCACTCTCAATTTATTATTGTAATAATCATCATCAACCATTATCAATCCACTGCAGGGTGAAGGTCTCCAAGTTCAAACCATCTCCAATCTTTAGCTTCTCTTCTCCGCATCACCCCTGCACACTTTCTTACTTCATCCATCCATCTCATGTGGTCTTTTTCTGGATTTTTTACAATTTCTTGGAATCCAGTTTAAGATTTCAATTGTCCATCTATTATCTCTTCTAGCAATATGTCCAGTCCAACTCCACTTCAATCTTTTAATTTTTTCAATGAGATCAGTAACACCGTTTGTTCTCTTACCCATACATTGCGTTTTTGATCTCTTCCTGTTACTCCTAACATGCATCTCTTCATATTTCTTTGAGTGGTCTGAAGTCTCTGTATTGCTCTTCTATTAAGTGACCAAGTCTCAGATCCATAAGTAAGAACTGGTAAAACACATTTATTAAAAACCTTTTTTTTTCAAACACATAGGCATATTTCCTTTTAGCATCAAGTTATTTCTACCAAAAGCACTCCAACCAAGTTTAATTCTATGATTAATTTCATCCATTACGTTTCCATCTGTATTAATCTGACCAAGATATTTGTAGCTGTTAACTTTTTCAACTCATCATAATAAATCTTTATTTTCATATTTTGAGAAAATATATTGAACATTACTTTAGTCTTTTTAACATTTATCTTTAGTCCTACTTTCATCTAATAACTCCTGCAACTCTAAAGCATTATTTGCAAAAACAACTACATCATCTGCAAAATCTAAATGGCTTAAATAATTTCCATTTACTTTCACTCCTTTAGATTCCCATTTTAATCCACAAAATACTTCTTGCGGCACTGTTGTAAATAGTTTTGGAGATATGGAGTCATCCTATCTTACACCCTTCTCAATGTTGACCTTCCTAGTATCATTATCTAATTAAATGTTGCTGTTACATTTTTATAATATGACAATATCCTGGATCTATACCTTGATGATCTAATGCTTTAATCACTGAAGAAATGTTTACAGAATCAAATGCATTTTCATAATCTACAAATCCAAAGCATAATGGCAACTCATATTCATTTGTCCTTTCTATAACTTCTCTCAATACCTGGGTATGATCTACTGTACTAAAACCACTTTTAAATCCAGCTTGTTCTCTTGGTTGGTGGAAATCCAATATTCTCTGTAAATGAGTTGTAATTATCTTGGTAAAAATTTTGTATAAAACTGATAAAGGGCTGATTGGTCTGTAATTTCTAATATCTTCTTTATCACCTTTTTAAAATATTAATATTAATACTGCATTCTTCCAATCATCTGGTACATCTTTATCATTTAGACATTTGGTATATAACTTTGCTAAAAAAATTTCTATTTCTTCACCTGCTTTTTTTAATATATCAATTATAATTCCATCATTAACTGGAACCTTTCCTTTCTTCATAAATTTAATTGCATGTCTCACTTCTTCATTTAAAATTCTGGGCATTTCGGAAGATATAATAGATATAGGAGGTACTTGTTCTTTATTACTATATAATTCTTGATAGAACTCTTCTACACATTTCATGATGTCATCTCTCTTTTTAGTAATAGTTCACAGTTAGACTTTCTTATGTCATTTTCAATTCTTTTCCGCACCATTTTACAGAATTCAAGGTATTCAATCCATTTTAATGCATCATTTTTGTATATCTTCATATTCCTTCTTTATAAATTCTCTAGTCTCGATAGAAATTTTATTGGTCAAGGGCTTCTTTTTTTTACCAGTTATCTTTGTTGCAGTTTTTAAAAGTGTATCAGTTATTTTCATATTAATTTCATTCAAATCTGAATCATGTTCAAAATCTACTAATACTTGAAACCGATTTGTAAGTTCTAATTTAAATTCATTATGGTGTTTCTGAAGATTAGGAATATCACTTTTAAATATTGTTTTTCTTAATAACTTTTGTCTCTAGTTTTGTTTTAATATGTATCTTACTAATCGATGATCACTTCCTGCGTTAAATTTATTAAGAACATTACAATCTTGAAATGTATTTTCTGTTAGTCAAAATATAATCCAATTCTGCTGTACCTTCATTTGGATGCTTCTATGTCCATTTCCTTTTAAGATTTTTCTCAAAAAAAGAATTCATAATATAAAGATTTTTTTTCCTGCAAACTCCACAAGTCTGACCTCTCTCATTTCTATTACCATAACCAAAATTACCTACAACACTTTTATTTGTTTATCAATTCTAGCATTAAAGTCTCCCATAATAATTTGAAAATGTTATTTACTCTGATCAAAAGTCTTCTGTACATCCATATAAAAATCTACTACTTCATCACTATGAAAACTTGTTGGGTATAAACCTGAATCATCTGCATTTGGTGTCTGCTATTAAGTTGTATAACTAATCTTGCCACTCTGTCCTATACACCCTCAATCTCCACAATGTTGTTCTTCCACTTTTTATTTATAGTGAATCCTACTTCACTTGTATTTTCAATATTTGTACCTTTATAATAGAGTACATGTCCACTTTTGAAATTAATTGCCTCTTCACCTTTTTTTCCTAACTTCACAAAGTCCAATAATGCCCTATTTAATATAAGATAGTTCTTTTAATTCTGGCAATCTTCCTTCAGTTGAAAGTGATCTGCAGTTGTAAGTACCTAAATAAAAAGTTGTCATCAAATGGCAGCCTGGGTCCACAATCAGGGGATTCTTAGCACCCTCCGCCTTCGGCTTCCAACTGCTGATTTGGTTGGTGACTTTACAGCCTCCTGGAAATAAGGGCCATAATTTATTTTGTCATCATGATTGTATATATCTATTGGAAAAATATTTATCATTTGCACATACATTCATTCTGCCTTATCAGGCAACTGAGAAGAGAGACTATGGGGTTTCTTGATCTTAAACTCAGAGATAAAAAGCCAATAAACTCACCACACTGGCTAATGTGTGTTGGTGAGCAGCCCATCCATGTTCATATACTATATGAATAATCACATAATAATAACAGCTGCAACGACAAGAACATATGGAGTGGACATTAGGAATTTTCCCTGCTCAGTTCCTTTAAGGTCTCCAAGAGGAATCAAAGGATCTCCTTTCAGTCAATAGCAAACTTCTTTCTGCACCCTTGTAATAGTACTATTTTTTTTATAACTATTCTATTTTTTTTATTATCTTTGTTGTTGCTTTAGTATATAGAATTTTTAAATTTTATCATAAGTATATGTACTTAGATTAAAATGTAATGCTTTCTAATGTTTTGAATAAAATGACTATCGATACAAGAGAACTATTCTAAACTAAAAATTTATCACTATATTGTCATTATAGTAATTAAAAATTATCACATAAAATTGCTTTTAGACAACTAAAAAAAAAAATCTTCAATGGTATGAAAAGCTAAAATCTAGGTTTTATTTCTTTTAAAACAATTTTTTTTTTTAGTTTAATTAATTTTAATTGGTAATTGATCTATTTATTTTATAGTACAAAGTTTTATATAACAGAAGTAGATACAAATGACCTAATTCACTAAAAATCCTGAATATTAATATTAAATATATATTAAATAAAAACCAAGAAAAAATGACATTTTATGAACTAGTTAAGGACTTATTTAATGCAAGAAAAATATAATTTGAATTTCTTCACATAGACAATATTTTATTATGAACATTTTTGGCAACTTTTATAAAATCTAATATATATGATTTAATAATTAAATGTGGATAAAATTAAAATGTAATCTGATAGGAACACAATGTGTAGTAAAAAACTATTAATTTTTTATTTAAACAAGGCAAAACTCCATACAGTAATGCCACCCTGTGCCAACCAGAGTAATCAATGGATACCAGAAGGCTTGTGCATAAAATCCCTATCTAGTGCCTACTCATGCAATATCCCCAGACTAGTTTCTGGCTTGTGGCCTTCGTCAGTGAGGAGCCTTGTATCTGAGAGCACTGCACCTAGATCTTAGGATCTAATGCAACCCTCCAGCAGCCACCTTTTATCTCTACTTAACTACAAAACTATGAGAATGAAATTGAACTCTAAGCTCAGTTCAGCACCCATACATTTTGATGTCTTTGGCTTTTTAACAACCATAGCCACCACTATCCTATTAGACAGGATTGATGTTAAACCACTAAGCATCACATGATCACCATCTCTTATACTAGCACAATTGTTATTGGATGAGTAGGCACTAGATAGGGATTTTATGCACAAGCCTTCTGGCATCCATTGATTATTCGGGGTGGCACTACTGTATGGAGAGTTTGCCTTGTTTAATAATTATGTGCTAGTATAAGAGATGGTGATCATGTAATTTTTTATTTAACAGTAAACTTGCTCTGGCTTAATAAAATGTGTTTATATGTTAAATAAAAAATTAAAAAAGAATAAGTTAACATAGGAAAAATAGCACTTGAATTTATTCTTATAGACAAACAATTTATTATGAACATTTTTTTTAATTTTCAAATAAATTGATATATATTGAAATGGTTTATCCTATATATATAAACTCAAGTTAAATTGGGTTTGCTATAATTAAGAAGTTATAATTTGCATCTATAATTGATGATGATATATTGAAATGGTTTATGTGGATTAAAAACTTGGAGTAGAGCAAGCCCGAGTGATTAGGCATAGTAAGTGATATCCTAATAATAATATAAATTTTTTTGTTCTTTTTAATTTTTATGGGGCATTAACCATAAAATAGCTTATTTATTTTCTATGGAAACTTGTTTTTTTTCCATTGTTTTCACATGTCAGAACAACAAAAACATAGCTGTAAAAAATAACTTAATTTTTGCATTTAATAAAACTAAGTTTATCTTAGACAATTTATTCTAAAAAATATTTTTTAAATAATCTAAATGATCACTAATGCATTAAAATTTTAGATGAAGATATGCAAAATGTATGTTACAATTATGCAAACATTTTAATAGGTTATATTGTAGTAATGACTAGAAAACACTATATGTGTTCCTAAAATATTAAGTCATTTTTTAATTTAATTTAGTGTATATTCATCAAAAATTGAAAGAAGTTTAATCCATTATGCTGCTTTTTCATATATTTAAATAAATCATACAATATAAAATAAAATATCTTCATATAACAACAATAATTATATTCAAATCACCCTTCCAAATGTTAAGACATTTCAACAATGCTCTCTGTAAATAAATGTAAAGTCTGAGCCTCAAATTCAAAAGGATACTTTACATTATTCACAGAGTCCGTTATAGAAAAATCTTAACATTTGAAAGATTGATTTGAATATTTTCTATTTAATTTTTAGCTAGTGTTATGCTTTATAATATTAATAGCAATAATTGTATACCTATAATAACAATAATAATACTTAAATATCTATTTGAATTGTATTGATTTTTGCCCTTTTCAATATGTTGGGACTATTTTACAATTTCAGTCTATATTGCATATGAAGTGACATCCATCTTTTTTATACAAAATTAACTAGTACTTACTATAAAAATAATATATACAAGAAAGAGAAAAAAAACCCTATATAAATGTATAAATATATAATTTTCCATTTATTTACCATTAGCCAAGTATGAATTAAATTGTTGCAATTAATATAATTTGTCTTGTATATCTTCCTTCTATTAGATTTTTTAATATAGTTTAAAAAATTTATATTTTTTACACAATTTATTTTATGATCGTATTTTAAATAATGAATATATAAGACAGATTTATTATCCTATTATTGCATTTTATGTTCTTTTGCTCTTTCATTTAATTATTTCCCTGTATGTTCATAGTAAATCTTACTACAATATCCACAAGTAATTTTATATACACGTCCTTTTTATATTTCATATCTTATTTTATAATTACCTATACTTTGTCAAGATTTTTACTATTTCATCATCCTACATTAATGCTTTTATTTACATAATTTTTATTTTTTAGTAATGAATGATAAATTTTAGGGATGTATGAAAGTTTTTTTCATTATTCTTAGAGCTGCTATTATTATCTATAATAGAGTTATAATTACTATTTGAATTGGATGGTTTATAATTAAAAAGTATATTAGTGTATTAAAACTGGCAAAACTCTCCATTCAGTAATGCCACTCAGTGCAAACCAGAGTAATCAATGGATGCCAAAGGCTTGCGCATAAAATCCCTATCTAGTGCCTAAAACAGGCAAATCTCTCCATATAGTAGTGCCACTCAGTCAGTGCAAGCCAGAGTAATCAATGGATTCCAGAAGGCTTGTGCATAAAATGCCATAAGGATTTTATGTACAAGCCTTCTCCATTGATTACTCTGGCTTGCACTGACTGAGTGGCACTACTATATGGAGAGTTTTGCCTGTTTTAATAACAGTTTTGAGCAAGCATAATAAATGGTGATCATGTGATATATTAGTGTATATTGTAGCACATTATTATATATTAATATTCCTACAATATTTGTTTCATATTTTATCATAAAATTACATATTATCTATTTTATCAATGTTTACTGTATGGGAGATAAAATTTGTATTTTATCATTAAACATGGAAAGTGAAGTAAGTTTACAAAAATTGTGTTCACTTTATTTCCTAATTTTCTAACACATCTTTCTTTCCTTAATACTCATAGTGTGATCTACAAGAAATTGCTGTTGGCAATCTTCCACATCAGGTAAGCAATAAATTGATCAATAATAGTTTTACATCTAAATTTATTCTAACACAAATATTTGATGTAATGAAATATTGAACTATAATAATATATATTATGCATAGAATTAACTTTAATCATTTACATTTAAGTTATCTATAATTTTATACATAATAACATACCTTATATATATAAAGATAAAAATCTTATATAAATGAGTAAATAAATTTTCTTATATTATTAAACTAATAACTTTGTTTTTATAAATAAATGACTACTAAAACTTTTCAATTAAAAGACAAATTCACTCAAAGGTTTACAAAAGTAATGAAGGCCAGAATGATCTTTATTGCCTTATTTCTGCTTTTTCCCTTCACTAGATATCTCCCATTTTTTGTTCAGATTTTGTCTATGATGGCAGAGATTAATTATTACACAACATCAAATTAAGGGTAAGAAGATTTTAATTATACTTGTTTTTATAATAAAAGTTTCTCAACTATTCTCCAAAGTTTTTAAATTATACAAAAATTATAGTGTTTCTCAATTTGTATAAATATCACGTTTTTTTGAAAGTTTAAGATTAATTTTTTGAATTTGAAAAACATTTTCATTTCCAATTTGTTTTTTTATTTATTATAAAATTCTAATTATTTTTTGTTTTACCTTATAATGCTAATTTAATAAGTATCCTTTTCCATCGAAAAAGAAGTTGTAATTTTTTTTCCGCATGTTCTTACTTTCTAAATCTTTGCTGATTAATATCAGTTTAACATATGGCAAATTATTGTCAGTTAATGCCAAAATTTATTTTCATAACATTTAAATATTTTTATTTTATTTTTGTACATTGGTATTTGAAGCAACAAAAATAATTATAGATTAGAAATTTATTTACAATATATATCTCAAAAGTATTGTATGTATCCACCATGGTTGTGCGATTATATATATATTGTTATAACTCATTATTAAACCAACTTTTGCATTTAGACAAGTGTTCATGATATAATTTTTTATTATAAAGAAGATTGTTAAGTCTTTGTGGTTGTACACTTTAATTTGTTGGTTAGTTGAATTTCGGTGTTTTCAAAATCAAATTTCTTCATCAAAACATATGATTCTGATATGGTTGTCACAATTTAAAATCTATTTCAAAGTCATTGTTTAGTAAACTAACTGGCTGTTTTTGATATTTATTTTAGAAAAATAGTAAAATTATTTGTTAGAATAAATTATGAGGTTGGCAATTAATAGTAAATTTTCATTGATGATTAAATGTCATCTTGTTTCCCCTTTCTTCTCTATTATCTAGTTTACTTTTAAACCTCTAAACATCAGTTTTGCCTAGTTTACTTTTGAATAGATAAGTAACTTATATATTATGCAATGTTCTTTTATAGACAGTTACGATTAATGGCTTAGACATTATATTTTCTGGAATTTTTATCTACTTAATTATTATATTTTAATATTTCGAAAAAAAAGATATCATTTCAAACATTATTAATTCACTACATAATAAAGGCATTTCAAGTTTAATCCATTTTCCCCCTATCTATAACTTCTCATCTTGATATTATTCCAGCATTTCATCTACCCATCTTACCCATGATCCCTTTCTAGGTCTTTCATAGTTGTTATGATTTTATTTAAGATTGTTGTTTATCTCATCATTTCTAGTCACATACCGCCCAATTCTATTTTAGGCTCTTAATTATGATAATGGTGGCAATACTACTTATTTGTTCTTTCATCCAAAATATTTCATTTTTGATCTTTTATTCCTAACATGTACCTCTCCATTCTTCATTGAATGGTCAGAAATCTCTATTATTCTCCTCTTTAGCATCCAAGTCTCAAAGCCATATAAAACGCCAGTATCACAATCATTTAAACTTTTCAAACACATGGGCATGTATCCTTTTAATATTCAATTATTTCAGCTAAAAACACTTCAAGTTCAATATTGTATTAATTACATTCATTATGAATCTATCTGTGTTAATAATCTAGCAGAGATATTTATAATTGTTAACTTAGTAGCATATATAAGCGATTTAACTCGCTGAAGAAGCTGTCAGTAGTAACAAAAAAAACAAATTAAATTAATTTAGGCCTAGTACTTTCGAGGTTTTCCCTCATATTAATGGCCAAAATAGGTTATAAACTATTGCTGTAATGTTACTATATAATAATTGTTAACTTCTAATTTATTTCTGTCAATGTTACTTTCTATTTTTCTTAAAAGTCGTTTAACATTATTTTAATCATTTTAGCATTGATCTTTAATCTTATTCTATTGTTTTTATCTAATAAGTCTTGTAATATATCCTGAAATTTTGAAGAATTATTTTCAAAAACAATTATTTGTAAAATATAGATTTGAATGGTTATTTCAGTTCTTTAGCTTATCATTTTATTCCATAATATATTTCCTACAGAATTGCTGCAAAAAGTTTTACAAAAATAAAAATTACACTTACTAATTTTAATCTTAATGTCACTATGCTTGCATTTGGGTTAGTATTTGTAGGTTGATAGTATCCAGGATTTGATTTGCCAAAGTTTTAAATCACTGCTGACTTCACAGTCTACAAATCCAAAGCATTATGGCAAATCATAGTCATTAGATTTTTCTATAACTTTATTTTTTATACGTGTCCACTGTACTATAACCATATTTAAATTCAGTTTGTTGTTTTAGCTGTTTGAGTTCAAAGTTTTTGTAGACATATTCTAATGAAAATAATAAATACCTTGTATAGAACTCAGAATAGTAATAGACCTATCATGTCTGTTATCTTTTTTTTTTTTAATCATTCCTAAATAATACAATTATATTCTTCAATCATCATCTGATATATCTTTATAATAAACATTCAGTATGAAGCATTGTGAATAATTTTTCCTGTCTTCATGGATTTAATTGCATATCTCATTTATTTAAAATATTTGTTATCTGAAAAGAGATTATTTTATTGATTTTTATTATTATGTAGTTTTTTGGGGGAGGGTGGGGATAAGAATCTTCTACATACTTCTTGGTATCATTACCCTTTAGTAATAATGTCAATCATTTTATTGTTGAAACAATTTTTCTTCCACTAGTAAATTACTTTTGTTCTCTTCTACAGCTTTCCTTGCACTTCACAATTGTATTACTTTTTTCCCATCATTTTACTGACTTAAATATTTCCTTTTTCTAAGTGTATTGAATATTTTCATATTCCTCTTTTTCTTACATATTGTTTTTTTTTTTTTGTAATAAAAAATTTATTGGTAAAATTGCTGCTATATGTAACTTTTTAATAGTTAATCAGTTATTTTTTTTATTGATCCCTTTCAAGTTTGATCTATTTTTGAAGTATAAATATTTTAAATTATTTAGAACTTCTGATTTAAATTTATTGAATTATTCTGTAATTTAGAGACTTCAAGTGAAATACTGCCTTATTTAATAGCTTTTAACATTTATCTTGCATTAATACTTATTTTACATTCCACAATAATTGATCATATCTTGTGTTGAATCTATTTAGCATATTATTGTCTTGAAATTATGCATTCTTTTACTCAAAATACAATCAAACTCTACTGTATTTTTATTTGGATGCATTTGTATTCATTTCAGCATAGCATTTCTTTCACACAAAAAATTCATAATATATAGTTTTTCTGGTAAATTTCACAAATCTATATTTTTATTTTTTAACTACATTTATCCTTGCAATAGTTTTCCAATTCTAATATACATTTTAGAAACTTCTATTTTTTCACCACATTGAGACATAAATCTAACATATTAATAATTGATATCTTTTAATTTAAGTAACTATTCTCATCATTTAATTGATATACCAGCTCCATAAAACTTTTTTTTATTATTTTATTTATAATGAATTCCAATCCATTTGTATTTCTAATATTTGTGCCTTTTAAAAAAAAATATTCAGCTTTCAAATCATTTCTTCATCGTCTCTTATTAGGAATCTAATAGTATTTCATTTGTAATTAAATAGTTGTTTTTTTTATTTTCTCTGTTTTTTTCTTTATATGAAAGTTCTATAGGCGAAAATATTTAAGTAAAAAATGTCATTATCAAGTAATAGCTTAAATGGATGTATTAGCACTCTGTGCCCTTTGGTCTCCAATTAATACTTTGGCTGATAAACTTTATATTCTTCAGTAAATGAAGGCATAATTTTTTTATCTGTTACAACTATTATAAATTTACAAAATTTATTCTACCTTGTGTGTATTTATTAATTTACATTATTACTAAGCAATGTTAATAAAAAAATTTAAATCATGTATAAATATTTGTAAACAGAAATGAATCATATATTTATATACTTAATGAATCTGTATAAAAATAAATGTAAGTGCAATCATGTATACACTTATCTTTATTACACTTATCTTTATAGATCTTATTGAATCAGTTATTTTAGTCAGCTAATGCAAAAGAACTTATACAGAAGAAAGGAGGATGGGCATGGATTTCATTCAAAATCATTGTAAAGAATCAAGTTGTGGGCAAATGGTAATCAAAATATTACCTAATTAAAACAAGTCATAGATGAATAATTAAAAAAAATTTGGATATCTTTCTTTGATTTTATGCTTAATTAGAATGGTTTTCTACATATCTCTTCATCTTCTTGATGTCTATTTTATTTGCTGTTATAAATATATCTACAGTCTAACCTAATTTTATTGTTGAAAATGAGTGGTTTATCTTAAGCTTAGTATTTTGCAATAATAACATAAAAGTATTGGACATGAAATGGTGCGGTACTCGAGGAATTAACTGTTAAATTGTTGACAAAATGCAAACTATTTTCATGTTTATAAATGATACTTTATATCACTATTTTAAAAGCGACCTGAAAAATCTATTCATAATTAAAAGTTGTACTTCTGACTCTTAAAGGATTTATATTTAGAGAAGAAACTAAATAAATTCACTTCATATAAACTTATTTAACTAAAATTTTCGTGTACTAGGAAAAATTAATCAAATATTTAAGTGTATATAGGTTGTAAGTTTCAAAATTTTTTTCATTTTTATAATTTAATTAAATATATATTGAAAATATTTATTTCAATGTAAAATAATGTATTTTTTATGTATTGTTCAAGAATTAGAACATATCTCAAATATGGGGAAATCTAATTAATGGAGAGGGTATAACTTGGACACTGTTCATATTATTTGGCATGTATAATGATCTTGGCTCAGATAAATTAATTATGTATGAGTAAAGATTTGAAATGTGTTTCTGACTCTCTATTATGTTTCAATAAATCATGTTTATTTGAAAAGATGAAATACAGTAATATATATCATATATTGAATTTATAGATTTTAAAGTATAATTTTAAATTAAAAGGTGTTATGGTATTATTTTAATACAGGATAAAAAATATATATATGAATGAATTTACAATTTTAAGAAATTTTTAAGTGGTTAATGAAAAGAGGTTTTATTAAATAGATTTGCTTCACATATAATGAATAATTATATAAATGAAAGAACATCTTAATTATTGAAATAAAAATTATTCAACTGTGTGGAGATATTTGTGTGGTATATATTGTGCAGAAAATTAATTACATATCTTGGAAATGAATACTATTATTATTTAGATATGAGATAAATGTTGTGTTATTAATTTTTGAAGTTCTAAAGATATTTGAAATATATAAAGTTACTTATAATCGTATTATACTTAAATGCATTCTAATTAAAGAAAATGCAGAGTATTGGAGAATGTATTTATAATTAATATCTAAATATGAAATAATTTTTGTTTATGATCATTATTGTATATTTTGTGAATGATCAATATTGAATACTAAAAGAATGGTTTTACAATTAAAATGCAGAGTTGTATAAATGTTTAGACAGTTAATGTGCTTGATATCATGAACCATATTGACATTCGAGATAGTGATTTCATAATATTTGAATAATATTTATTATTTTGTTGTAATCAGTTATAGCTTGTCTTAAAAGTATTTACATATGCTTCTTGTGCGCTTAATAAATAATTACAACTTTACAATAGCTTGAATACTTAAATAAAGCTATAACCTTAGTACATGCACCTTGAGTGCTTAATTTATTACAAGAGAGACCTCTACAAATCTAAACGCAAGATTCGACTTTATAAAGATAAGAGCGGCCAACTCTTATCTTCAACCTATTTTTCAAAATATATAGGCAAATCTAAAACATTTTGATTTGGGAACGTGAAGCTAATAAATTCTTCACTGATTAAGTCCACTATTTCTGTTAAACATTAACGATCGTGAAATCTTTCGATTTACAACAAGTTAATAGATCTTAAATTTAGAAATATTTATTTAAATATTACATGCTGACATTGCACTTATTAAGAATTAATATTTATAGCTTGAATAGTAAATGGAAGTTATGAGTTTTTTTTATGATTTTGTTTTTGTTTAATGAGTGTTGTTACATGATTGTATTTGTTTCTTAGTAATTTTATTAATTCTGTCTGCAATGTATTTCAACTCTTGACATATTTAGATTTATTCATACAGTATGAACAATATACAGTTCAAGATGATGATTTTTAAGAAATTTTAGAGAAAAAAAAATCATTTCCAAAATATTTTACAAATATAAGTATATACATGTCAATGTTTAAAATATATGTGTGATGTGACTGTAACATATTGAAAGTGTTCCATTAGGATAAAAACATTAATCTTCATAATAAATTAGTAAATTGTAATTAATTTAATGATATAGGAAACCGTATATAAGTATTAGAATAGTTAAATACCAGTAAATATAATGTAATTAAATCTTGAGAAGTTAAATAGAATAAAGAAATATCTAAGAAGTGTATGCAGAAAATTCAAACTGTTTTAAAGTAACTAGTATAGAGATATAAGTAATACAATTTAAGAAATTAATTGTTCATTGTGAGTAAATTAGAATGGAATATATAGAAGCATTAATAAATGATGTAATTGTATACAGCTTGAATATAATAAATGCATTATGTATATTAAATTAATATTATTTTTTATATTATCTAGAAGTAGCTTCTTTTGGTATGTAGACTGGAGAGATTCATGACTTTTTGATATATGTTCGAATAACTTGCTGACTGTAATGGTCATGGCAAGAAAATGAATGAAGAAGGATCTAGAAATGAAAAGAAGCAGAGCAAGGTAGTTATTTATTATTTTTGGAATATACCATGCTCATTCAAAACATAAAGCTACATTTTAGAAAAGAAACCAAATAACTAATAAATAAATAAAGTGATCTTTTCTCTGAGGAATCCTTCGGAGCATTCTAACTATTACACTATATACTGAGATTACATAATCTTAATTTGAAAATGATTAATAAATTTATTGATTATATATATATATTGATATCAAAATTACCTCAAATTCACAACTCAACCAGACTAGCCAAAAAATAAACTAAAACACTATCAATGATGTCACTATTTAAACTAAACATTACCCACAATTCCACTTACCTCCCATATCCTTTTAATATTAAAAGAACTTTGAATAAGTTAATTGCTTCAGAAGACAATCTTAGCTTCATCAAAATTAAGATTGTGGCCTGTATCTTTTTCATGGATATATAAAGCAGAACTAAAATATTTATTTCTAAGCCTACTTTTATGTATCTTTATTCTTTTATTTAAGCTCAAACTATTGTGACCTATATATACCTTCTTATAAAAACCAGATAATATACACTACCCCAGGAATAGTCTTTCTATATAATGATATATATATAAATTGCTGAAGAAAGTTGTGTTGTACTGGATTTCTTTTGTTATTTTTTTAAGCAGAGTATTCAAATTCATATTTTATTTTTTTTTGTAATTATTATATAGATAAGATTAAGCATAAGTAAAAATTATTGTCTTAACTTTTTTTTCAATTGTTTTTTTATAGTTAAAGCTTATTTTTGTAATCAGGATTTGGTTTTAAACCCTAAGATTAATTATCTTAGATTCACTTGATAAATTAATTCTGCTGTAAGTTTTTAATATTATACATTTATAAATAGAAAAGGAATGCCTGGTTGATTTTATAAACAGTTTTGGAATCGTATATAAGTAGAAGCTTTAACAATTTTCTTTTATGTTGAGTTAGTTTTTAATTGAATTTTGAGTTAGCCCTGCAGCTCAAAGATTTGGCCATATACCCTATAAACCTGATGACTCAATTAATGATATAAATTACCTTGAAAATAATGCTTAGCTAAGGCTATCTTTTTGGGTCAATTTGGGAGCATTATCTTCTCAGTGTTACAGTCTTGATAGAATTAATTCTCTCTCTCTGGATTTTACAATTGCAAACTTCAACAAATTTGTATGAAAGGTCGTTAGACAAACAATTATTCCCTTCAACTATTTATTACTAAACTCCAAAAGTATGTTTTCACCTAGCTGTGGCCACTAAACTGAATTAAGAAGAAAGAGTATAAATGAACAAATCTGATTTCAAGTCCATTAACTCTAATATTTTCAATAATTTTTTCCTGTGTTACAAATTTATTAATTATAAGTATTGGTAAGATATTTAACTTTTATTTTTACTTTTTTTTATTATAATATTCTTAAATAATTGTTATATAACTGTTTACTATAATGATAAATGTTATATCTAAATATTATTCAATTACTGTTCCATTTAATTATGCCTTTATTAAAATTTTTAAATAGTAATATAAAGATTAAACTAATTGTATTAAGATTAATATTTGGATTATGTCAATATCTTGTATCAATATTATAAATAATTCCAGTTCTTAAATTGAATATGAATAATTTTTTATAGTCAAATTGTAAATAATCAACTTACATTACTAATTATTGTTATTTCTTTAATTAATTAAAGTGTTTTGTTAAATTTGTGAGATTTCCTTTGTTTAGTGGCTGAATTATGATTAAGGTGTATGGTGTAAAGATGATTGTTTGCCTTCTGTATATCACCATTTAGTGTTATACTGTTATGGTATAGTATAATATTTGCGTATTATAAAAATAAAATAAAGTTGAAGGGAATCTTTATGGAAGATAAGGATAAAACATCAGTATTTTTCTATTTGGAAGTTCAAGCCAAATGTACCATTTATAAAATTGGCAGTTCAATTGTGAGGACCATGAACCAGTTCACAAAATAAAATCTTCAAATATAATAGGACTGATTATCTATGACAGTAAAATCTTTCATTATCCAAGGCAGTATATAAGCTTTTCTAAAACTGATCAAGAATAAAATCTATAAATGTCAACTTATAATAAGTGAAAAAAAGCTAACTTTTCTACAGTGCTTTATAAATTACTTGAAACAATATTAAAAATTATTAAATACAATAAATTATTTACTTTTTATAATAATAGTGTGTGTAATAAATTAAGCTTTTATTAAGTACTTTATAAACAATATTAAAAATTATCCAATATAATATTTTAAAGAATTCTTAAAATATAATTTTATTCTTTATATATATAATACATGCTGATATTTTACATTTTTTGTAGTGAATAACTAAAAATATGCTATTACACAGTACATGTACTGATTAAAAATAGCACTTTAGGCAGCTTGGAGAGAGTATTGGTCACTTTTTTACTTGGACACACATATTACAATTACTGCCATTGTTAATAATATTATTTGTTAATGAAGTTTATTAATTGAACTATACCCAAGCATGAAAATGTATAAGTAATTAGGCATATATGTCAATATATAAAGAAAACCAATTGTCTCATAAACTTTTAGTATTTTAGCCGATAGCAGGAAATCGTAAAGTAACCCTGGAGATTAAATCAGTCATCTCTTTTCCCTATATGTCAACACGATATTTATTAGTTAAATTAAAAATGCATAATTCAATTTAAGAGAGAAATTGATAAGTATATATTAAAAATCCATATGTATTACAAATAGAATATCAGAAACAGTATCTCTTGAAATTTAATTACCATATATAAATGAATATATGCAATTGTTTAAGAAATGCTTGATTTTGACCAATAGAATAAAATTTAATAATAAGAAAATGCATATTTAAATATATAATAATGTCTGAATAGTATGTCAGGAACAAATTCCATGAAACTATTATTTACAAATGATTATTATTTGTAATTAATCAAGTTTTTTACATGTTTGTTTTTTTTTTGCATTTTAATATGTCTTGGATATATATATACAATAGTCAAATATGTTTAAAAATACATATATACAAGCAACAAAGATTACAAATTATAAAATTATTATATAAAAGCCTTTTTCAGCAAATTATGTATTATATATATATATGTATTTTTAAACATATTTGACTATTGTATTATTGAAGTGCAACATAAAAAAAGAATTGGTTTTAATTCTGATTCTTTTTCTGTATGTATGTATATATATATCAGAGTGTATGCTTAATAATTCATAATACAATTAGTCTATCATATAAGAAATATATTTAAAATAAAATTATTTTACCAAACATGTTTTACTTGTCAAGTTTAAAAAATATTAAGAAATCCATTATAAATTCCTGTTAAGTTAAAAAAAATATTCATAAATCTTATATAAATTCTATTCATAAGATTTAAATATTATTTTTTTTATGTATATAAATTATAACAGAAACATTAACATGTTGCGAATATTGTTGTGATTTTTTTTTATGTAGTACATTTATTTATTTGTTTGTAACATTTTGCCAAAGTCATTAAAATTTGTGATCTTTCATTGACCGAAGAACATGTGCCAGAGAATTGGGAAACAACACATGGATTCCTATTTAGCAGAATTTATGTGTCTGCAACTGCATGAAAGAAGAAAATGCATTTGTGGCCGTGTTGCAGGCTATTAGAGATTTCCATCTGCCAGCATGATCAATTCTCATACTTTGGTGTAATTTCTTGTATTTTTAGAGTGATAAAAAAGGAAAGGAAATATTAAATATGACAGCCTCTAGTCAGCCATATTGGATGCCCTGAAAATGAATAATTAAAAAAAAAACTGGCAAGCTTCTGGTTACAGGATTATGTTATGTAAGTACCTAATTACCAAACTTAGTTACTAAAACTAAACAATATTAATGGCTTTAACAATTCACTATTTTATTTGATATGCATAAATTAATTGTTTTAAATTATTATTTCATTTAGCAATTTAAAGTGGACTTTAACAGTTTCCACAGGAATCTCATACTTCACCAGTTATCTATGTTATCGGCATGTTAATGTATTTGCATACAAGGATTCATAAGGAAATAATAGTCATTGTCAAGGATCAATTATCAAAAAAAGGACTTTATTATTGTTTTATTTTAAAAAAATAATAAAAGAATATTTTATTTGTATACTTAATATTATTATTCCTTTTCAAAAAAAAAGATAAAAGATTCTTTTTTTTAGCTCTAAAAGTGTTGAAATGAAGTCAGAAACATCTGGGCAAGCCAAGGTATATTTTAATTACTATTATAGATTAACAATACTTAAAACAGAAGAAAACGGAAAATACCTTTTTCTTTTTCGTTTTTTATGTTGTACTAATCCTTCGAAATCAAATAAAATGTTATAAAAACATATTTATAAACAACAAAACATAACACTTATATTAATTATATAAAAAGCCTTTTTCGGCAAATTTATACTTATCATGTATTAACATAGATGTCGCTATGTATATGTACTCGTAGTATTTTTGGAAGACATGTTTGAAAAGGGCAAAAAATAAATTTGCCGAAAAAGGCTTTTTATATAATTAATATAAGTGTTATGTTTTGTTGTTTATAAATATGTTTTTATAACATTTTATTTTATTATAGATTATTATTATTATTACTATTACATTATTATTACATTATGATGATTATGATGATGATGTTTCAAAGGTAAACTTTATTGAGATTCGAAAAGTCTTACATAAGTTACAGTAGAAAACCATGAGGTCTTAGAAACAAGTTGATACATGATATTACATACGCAATAAGAGTTTATAATATATTTGCGTGTGACAGGAAAAAAACATAACATATAGTAAAGAAAAAGAATAATCATTACATAACAGGATACATGGTCAAATTAGGTTTACATAGAATTTTTAAATGGGATTTTGATAAAAATACATGAATGCACATGATAGTGTGAGGGAAAACATGTGGGGTTGAAGTTGATGTTAGATTAATATATGATTGTATATAAATTGGGCCTTTTTGGTAAGAAGGATTATAGTTTCATGGCTGTCTTATTATTCATGTGTTACATAAGTTGCATGTGAAATATTTAGATACCATTTGATGTATGAGATTATATATGCAATGAGGATTTACAATTTTGCTTTTGATAAATAAAAAAAAGCTGGTTTACAGTAGTTGGAAGAATAATAATTGCTGCATAACAGGATACTTATTTCAAATTAGATTTACATTAATTTTACAAAAGCATTATGAGTTAAATACATGAAAACACATGGTAATATTTGTTAATACATTTAGGGAGGGTAGCAGAGTTAGTGTTCCACTGGTATATGGCTGTACATAAATTGTGCTTATTAGGTGGTGAACACTATAGGTGCTCATTTGAGATAAGTTGGTGGAGTGATCTGAAAACTTCTTTGGATCAATGGGTTGATAAGGTGGGTATACTGTGTTACTCTCAAATGGTGCAGTAGTTATTCCAGAGTTTGCCTTGGGGTGATATTGGAACTGTGAATTTATTCATGATAGGTATCTGAGATAATTGAGGTTCCAGAGAGTGGGGTGGAAGTGATATAGTGAGAAGTTGGAATCTGTGGCTGATATAATGATGGACCTGAAGAGAAATTATCTTAAATGATGCAAAATATCCCCTGTGACATGGCAATAATAAATTTTGGCAAATTGTTGTCAGCATGTCAGGCATCGGGTAGAGGAAGGGGGTACAATCTTGTATTTTTAAGTCTATTAAATGTTAATTGCATTGGTTGTCCTGAAACTTCAAATTGGCTTATTCATTAATGAACTTGAAATATCTTTGCAATTACTGACATGGAAATTGTTCTTGAGAATGCTAGCATATCTTTTTTATAAGCTGAATCTGGCGATATGGTAGATTAGGTTTTAGCATCAATCACTTGGTAATGTGGTTGTATGGCTAACCGTTTAGATTGTTTTAACGATTTAAAAATGTCTTCTTTTTTTTAAGGAAAAGCTTTTGTAAATTCAAAATTTTTTTAGAAAAGGTGTGTGACCTAGTTAATTGTTAATAATTGGTTCAATAGATGTTAAATTTACCTGAAATATTGCAGATTTTGAGTGGTCTTTTGGGGTTTAAAACCAGAATTTTTTTCCTTGTTGCCTAGTTAATACTAAGGTTTACTGCTATTAATGAAATATTTTTTTCTGGCAAATTATCCATTACACACATAGAATTTTTTTTATAATTAGAGTGTTATCTTATTAGGTCAAATTCAGTCTTTTTGATGAAATTTATCTTTAAAAAAGCTAATTAACACAGGCAAAACTCTCCATACAGTAGTCCCACTCAGTGCCAGCTAGAGAAATCAGTGGATTCCAGAAGAGGCTTGTGCATAAAATCCGCATCTAGTGCCTACTCATCCAATATCCCCAGACTAGTTTCTGGGTTGTGGCCTTCTCTCATCCATTGATTACTCTGGCTGGCACTTGAGTGTCACTACTGTATGGAGAGTTTTGCCTGTGTTAATAACAGCTATGTGCAAGCATAAGAAATGATGATCATGTGATGTTTAAAAAAGCTAATATTAGGCAAATTCTTAAGATTTGAAACTGGAGTTTTTGAAACAAACATGATAATTGTTGTTACTGCTACTGCTTCCTATAAATATGGAATTCCTCAGGGAAATATTCCTAGTCCTATTCTTTTTGCCATTTATACATCTGATTTAACATTATGATAAATGAGAAAAACATTTTATGTTATGCTGATGATATCAAAATATTTGTAGAAATCAGAAATGCAAATAACCCTAAAATATTGCAAATTTGTGTTAATAGCTTTGCTAAATAGTGTGAAATTAATAACATGAAAATAAATCCAACTAAATGTAATATAGTATCTTATTCCAAGAAAATCATAATTAATATTCCTTATTATGATATTAATGGTAGTAGAATACCTAGGAATAATGCATGGAAAGATTTGGGTATTACTTTTACTAATAATCTCTCTTCTAACAATCACATTCAGATAGCAATAAATAAATCCTAAAAAATTATGGGTTTAATATTGAGATTAAATATTAAACTCAAATCAGAAACCTACAAGCTACTTTTTAATACACTGATAATACCAGTTCCACACTATGGATCTGTAATATGGAATAATTACAATTATTCAACACTGAACAAACTTCAAAAAATTCTAGATAAATATAGATACATTCATGATGATACATAGATATGTTTTTACTTAAATTAATAAATGGCAAAATATATGACAAGATTTCCCTCAGAAATCCAACTTCTAACTTTAGAAGTCATGATTTATTTTATTTACAAACATTAAAAAGAATAACTTATTCATCAATTTACAGATTACAAATGGAATATAATAATAAATTAAAGAGATGAATATTTTCCCTTTAAATGAATGACAATTTAAAAATAAACTTATATATGATAAATAGAAAATTATTCTACACGAATAAAGCGTGATAAACAGAGCACAAAAACATTAATTATAAACAACAATTAGCCAAGCGCTTTCGGTACTGTATATCAGAATCATGGTGACATGATTCTGGTATACAATACCAAAAGCGCTTGGCTAATTGTTGTTTATAATTAATGTTTTTGTGCTCTGTTTATCACGCTTTATTCGTGTAGAATAATTTTCATTATCTGACAGAGTTTTTATATTATTTATATGATAAATAGATATATATTATTGTATTACTACTATAAATACTTGTGGCAATTAAGCTGCTCTTTACAAATAAATTTATTGAATTATTATGATGATGATTCAAAAAGGAACTTTATTCAGACTAAAAGAACAAGATGTACATTTACATGTTCTTATCTTGGTGTTCATGAGGATTATATATACTGTGTCTAACAATATTTTATAAATCTTTACGGATATAAACTGGACGAGCGATTGATTGTCTGTGAAAGCTTATATTACAAAATTTACATGGCTTTAATCAGCATTTGGTAATCCTTTACTCTGCTTTAAATTGTTTCTCGAACTTATATGTCTTTGTATGTTTGGTATAACTAATACATGTATACATTATTATTTTTATTCACATATATGCTTTGTAACAGTTTGATAGTTTTCACATATTGGTTTTGTGAGCTGGCATATCAACATTATGTATGTTTATTCTCATATATCAATTATTGTCTTTTGTGATGTCCATTTTCTTGCATTCTCTTTTTGAGTATAGTAATGTGCTGACCACTTGTCCATAGCAAAGATTGCAATGTTCATCCCACACTCTTGCAATTTCTTTTACATCTGTAGAAATATAGAGTAGGTAATGCTTTAAGGTTAATTTTAACAAGGAAGTCAAAACATTTAGGTCCAATGTTTAAATTTATTAATGAGTTGTTTAATATTTAAGCCTAAAATTGAAGTATTAAGAGAATCAAAATGATCACTATGAAACCATTTATACACTTTCCAATATTTGAATTCTGTAGATGGGAGTTTACATTTAGAGGTGAACTGAAGAGGGAAAGTATTTTTTCCAAAAGCTAACAACAGGTGATGATCTATCCACAGGGGTAATTTTTAGCAGTATTCCTAACAAAGAAAATATTAGTAAAAGAGAGAAATCAGATTCCTGTTTGCTATTAGGCATAGTTTTAATTTTCATATTTAGATCAACAGAAAATCTTCGTCTTCACTTGTCACTATATTGTTAATCTTCTTTCACCCCCACTTTTTACATGATGGGGAGGCTTGGGTTTTTTTTTTTAAGATGGTGTCATCCTTAGCAGAAACAAATATCTGTGAATCTGGCACAATGGAGGTAACTAAAATGTCTGTAGAGGTTTTATTAATTAGAATGTTGTGAAGGATGGAGAAACCTATAGTGTTAATAAACAGTGAGGATTGCCAATTCCTCTACAAGCTTTATGATAAATGCTTAGCTAGAGCCAGCAGTTAAAATATCTCTGTCAAGAACCCCTCCCCAAACCCCTGACCATGGTTTCGTGCTTTGTCACTCCTCAGAGAGGTGACAGGGTAGGTTCAGACACTAGATCTAAAAATACCAACCCAAAGCTAAGCACTTAGCTAAATGTTATCTATTGAGTGCAAACTCTGAAATTTTTAGATATCTACATGTCTTCAAACCCAGCTATCCAACTCAAATAGCTATATGGGGCTGATAGATCTCTGCCAAAAGTCTTATGCAATTTTATATTGCTATGACTACTAATATATGGTATGGCTGAAGATCTATCAGCCCCATATAGCTATTTGAGTTGGATAGCTGGGTTTGAAGACATTGTAGATATCTGAAAATTTCAGATTTTCCACTCAATAGATAACTTTTAGCTAAGTGCTTAGCTTTGGGTTGGTATTTTTAGATCTAGTGTCTGAACCTACCCTGACACTTCTCTGAGGAGTGCCAAAGCACAAAATCATGGTCAGGGGTTTGGGGAGGGGTTCCTGACAGAGATATTTTAAGTGCTAGCTCTGGCTAAGCATTTATCATAAAGCTTGTAGAGGAATTGGCAATCCTCACTGTTTATAACTTACAAGCTTAAGAGATAGGGTCATGTGGGAGGGGTTTCTGACAGAGATATTTTAAGTGCTGGCTCTGGCTAAGCATTTATCATAAAGCTTGTAGAGGAATTGGCAATCCTCACTGTTTATAACTTACAAGCTTAAGAGATAGGGTCATGTGATCTATGACTCTTATTTTGACTATAGTGTTAATGTTTGGTGAATTGCCAGTATATTGGTATCTCTTTTATTGAATTTTGTTGAGAGATTTTATTTTTAATAGAGTGTGCAGCAAGTTTCTCTTGTTTTGTTGAATTATTATCAACTTTGGATTTACTGCTTATCAACGTCTCCCATTATATTTTGTATGTCTTGTGTGTTTTCTTTTGTCTTAGAGCATTGGTGTGAAGTAGTTGCAATCAAGCCACACTGTCGACATGAAACTTGGGCAGGAATTCCCAATATGCCCTCTCTGCTTGCAGTGAAAACATTCTGGCTTCAACTCCTGAATTATTAATAACAGCATGACTTTCTGGTTTTTAAATTTGCACTGATATATTGTTAGGCTCAATTTCTTCACAAAACTTGACTTTGAACCGAAAGCTATTGTTATTCACTGGTACTGGCATTTCCTTTAAGTATATAGGCTGAAATCTAATTATGCTTCTGAAGGGCTCTATTAATCTCTGGAAATCGTTAGCATTATAATTTAAATACATATTTGTTAAAACTCCAGTAATATTGTTTATACAATGATGATTTACATGAATGAGTGCATATTTACTGAGAGTTTTAACTGTTATTTTGAATCTGTCCTTTTGTTCCTCATTGTGAAATTAAAGAGCCAAATATCTAAGATTTGGATATTCTGTGATCTGATAAACAGCATCTCACATACTGTAACTGCTTAGAACTTCATATAATAAATCCTTTGGGAAAACGATATAAAGAATAATAGATGTTCATAAGTGCCATTATAATTGATTTGTCTGGGGAAAAAATGTTTAAAGATTTTATGGGATGGTGTTATTAAACTGTTCTTTTGTATAATTGAAGCTTTCATTGGTCCATGTAAATAGGTCATCATAATCCCTGTTTGCAAGTGTTGACATTTATGCAAAAAAGATCAATTTTAATTATATTGTCAATCATAGATTCATGAAATCTGCTAGCATTAGACATTTGGCAATTTTTCATAACTACATTCTTTTCATTAATATCTTCAGCATTATTTGGCAAAGGAGAGATCGCTGATTTAACAGTCTTAGCATAAGTTACATCTGACTAATAGGATACGTCATCAATTGGGACTGAGGATATTAGCTTAATCAGGGAGTATGTGTTATTCTCTTTTCAATCTATTAAACTAAAAGCTGCTGCTATATTATTGCTAACTAATAAACTGAGAACTTGCATTCTTGATTAAAATAATATAATTTAAATCTTAATTCTCACTGTAAGTTATAGAAGTCCAAGGCACTTTGCTCTCTGGTGGCAACTGCTATTATTCAACAATATGGGGATCCTTTTTTATATCAACATTTATTTTGATTTTGATTTTTTTGGTCATCCAGAAGTATATATTTTAATTTTTCCAGGATTTGGAATAATTTCACATATTAATCATTATAGAGGTAAAAAAAAGTCTTGGATTTTTAGGAATAAGTTATGCTGTTATCTATTGGATTGTAAGGATTTATTGTGTAGGCACATCTTATGTTCATGGTTGGTATGGATGTAGATAAGCATATTTTACGGAAGCAATTATAATTATTGCTATTCCTACAGGAATTAAGGTGTTTAGTTGACTTGCCACTTTACATGGTGTAAAGATAATGTTTGAACTTGCGTTACTGTGAGCAATGGGTTTTATTTTTTTATTTACTATTGATGGAATAACTGGAGTTATTTTAGCAAATTCTGACCAAAAGATGTGTTAGTCAGGTTTTAAAAATAATGATTGTTTGGTCATTATATAAATTTGATTAACATTGCTGATTACAGTACAATTATCTTTCGCGCTTATTAGCCAATCACGTGTTATTAATAGCGATCAAACAGTGGACACTCTTGTTAAATTCTCTGTTTTGTATTTACGATTTGATCGCTATTAATAACACCTGATTGGCTAATAAGCGCAAGAGGTTTGCAGTCTCAGTTTAATTTCAAATACTGTTTGCGCTTTATAAATTAAATACTATTTACATACGTTACTGCAAGTTGTAACATCTAAAAACTGCTGCATAGTAAATCGTAGGATTTCATGCTGTATGTTTGTAATTTAAAACTCAATGAATTAAATGTGAATGTGTTTGAAGATTCATGCTTTCAAATCTAAGTATTTCAGACTGGCTTGGATATATAGAAAGACAAGTAAAGAGGAGGGTGGACACCCTCTTCTTGTTAAATTCTCTGTCTTGTATTTACGATTTGATCGCTATTAATAACACCTGATTGGCTAATAAGTGCGAGAGGTTTGCAGTCTCTCAGTTTAATTTCAAATACTGTTTGCGCTTTATAAATTAAATATTATTTAAGTACAATTATATAAACATTGGTAATTGTACATGATTGTTTTTAATGATGCTTTTTTGTCTAACATAGTATTGGATATATAACCAAAAAAAGAAATGCTCATTATGTTTGAATTAAAGTTCATTTGCTTTGATCTTGATTGGTCCAGTTAGATAGCCTTCTGTGGTATTGAACTATTGTAATAAGTGTCTGGAACATAGTTTTTCATGTAGCTAGTTGTGTTATGAAACAGTTGAAATGTCCATGAAGATTGTTATCACTGCCTGCTGTGGTTGTGGACACATAAGTTGGACTGCTCTCTAATGAGTGAACAGGTCATTGCAAAAATGGTCAAGGTGGGCTACGTCATCCCATGCTTTTAGCTGGCATAATTTATTAATAAATGTGGATGCATGCCTGCTGGTGTTGTTGCCTACAAGAGGGTGCAATGGATACACCAGAAGGCAAGCAGGGGAAATGTGCTGCAAGAATGTGCAATCTTTGGAAGGACAGTTATGTAGTTGATGGAAGTAGTGAGCTTCCTGTATGCATTTAGCATAATTTGCCATGTTGAGATTAGTGCTTGGTAGTCATTGAGAAGATGTTGAACCTTGTAGCATATCCCACAGCATGAATCAACATTTTTGTACAGATGATACCACAGGAAAAAAGATGTTGGAAGCACAAGATTGAGTCTAATTAGGAATTTTCAGTTTTAGTGCCCATTTTTTAAATTGGCAGAGAAGGTGATGGTTATCTCAAGCATGGGGAGGGGATAATCATTACTATGGTATGGATAAAGCAGGTTATATGTTTGCCAGTGAGTGTACTTGGAATTGTGGGAAAGGCTGGTTTGGTTGATGGTATCTAGGATTGAGTAAATAAGATCTGTGAGATATGGCATTGAAGATTTATTTATAGGGATTACATTCAGCAGGCACTGGAGAGTTGGAAATCGGTAGATAACAGCTCCTATTAAGTTGTTGGCTTTTTTGTAAAGAACACCCAAATACTATGCACACTTAGACCATTGTACAGGGATTGGTGGTTAAGCTGTTTTGTGGATATTGATATGGTCTTGTAGCCTCAGAGCAATTTATTGCACATGGAGTTGATGGCAGAAATTAACATCTTTGAAAATTTGATAGTGTGAATTTTTTGTCACAGCAAGAGTATTGAACAGGTGTATCTTGGAGTAAATTAATAGATATGCCTCAAAAAGTGAGTTGATAATTTAACTTGGTTTGTATTGTGAGCCTCATACCAAGGAAACTTTTGTAAAAGGGAAGGTTTAAGAATGGAGTGGGGTTTTTCTTGGGGACATGATTTCTATGTGAATAGAGTTCATGTAGCACTTTTTTGGGGATGAAAGTGCAGTTTGTAGAGTGCTGCATCATCATTAAGAATAGTTTGTAATATGGGGAGTTGTTTCTGAGAAGACATGTCATGCATGTAGGTAGGTTATGCAGGGAATTGTGTGGAATTTGGATTCTGATAATTTTATTCTGTATTTGTTGTAAAAGTGGATTTAGGAAGAGTAAAAAATAATGAGCTTAGGGACAATCCTTGTGAGATTCACTGTGCAGAATTGAAGGATGGAGTATTTTTACCATTAAGAGTGATGTTTAACTCTTGATTCAGAAGAAGTTTGGTGATTAGGTATAACAGAGTAGATGGGATGGTAGTGTTAGCAAGCATTTGAATAAGTAGATTGAAATGGAATCAAAAACTGATTGCATGTCAAGCTGGACTGCAATGGGACTTCTTTATTTTTTTTGGAATTATTTAGAATTGTCACAAATATGAATATTGCTTGCCTGGTGGAGGAGTCTTTAGCAAACTTTAGATGTGGTAACAATGGAAGTATATGTGGCTCAATTTGGGCCTGTATTTTAATGGTTTGTGGACCCATGAAGATAGGCCTGAGGTTGATTAGATCAGATGTAGCCTCAGGTTTTTTAGTGAAAGGCACTATGGCAATTGGATACTAATCTTTTACATTATATCCTCTAAGATAGGACATTGGCCAGATCATGAATATACAGCACAGTGACAAGATGAATGCAGGAATTCCATGAGGCTGAGGTGACAAATTTTCAGAAGTGGCAAATTTGGCAGCAAATTGTCTGGTTTAAACAGCTATAGTATTTTCTGATGGGTCAAAATAATGTACTGATGGAGTGAATACATCATGAGTCAAGTTTATTTTTAAAGTGCAGGTATATAAGGTGGATCATATGTCCAGTACATACACCTATGTCAGTTTGAAGTGACATAGGGACCTTTGCTGAGGATGAGTGATTCAATTCCCAATATATCTGCTGCTGGGTTAGGCAAATTTTTCTTTTTTTGATTACAAGGTAATCAGTCCTTTAACTGTTTTCAGATATGATGGTATGTTTGGTGGGTGAGCTTAGTGGCAATTTGCTTATGTAACTCATCAACCAATGTTTGAAGACACGGGTGAGGGAGCCCATCATATTAAATGATAATATGTATATGAAGGTAAGATATTTCTGAACTGGGTTTATAGCCATTTGGTGTAGCTTGTTTAACATGATGTAGGATTTGAAAAATATGAACTCTGTAGTAATTGAAGGAAGATTTGATTGTTGTACTATTTGATTACAAAAAAAAAATTGAATTTGTTGCATACCTTACATTTTAGAAAATATCAATGATTATTAGGATGTTGTGATAGTATATTAATTTAAACAGGAGTTAAACTGTGTATCTGTGAAATATGTTTGCATGAAAATATCACTTGAGAAGAATGATTTTCTTTTGATTTAAATATATTTTGGCCATCAATATTACTGTTGTTTCTTGCTAATTTTTTTAACCATTCATTTTAGTTAAACCCTCATATGAGGAATGAAGAAATCCAATTTGCATGTGCAATCATCTATTGAGAGATTTTGTTGATTTTTTTTTCCCGATTTAAAATTCATGTATATTTTATTCTAATATTTTAATTCCAAACATGCATTGATGAGTTTCTGTGGTTTTCATGGAAATCTTAAACATTGCAATATTACTTAGAGAAAATATTTTGAGTGACTAAAAACTTGATTTTTGGAGGTGTTTATGATTATTTTTGCATAATAATTGTGTAATAATTATTAAAAGTCAAGAATATATATTACTTATTTATTTTCTATATAAATGTTTTATTAAATATAGATTGTTATGTAAGTGGTGCCAGTTACAAGCTGTTTAGTAACATATAGTTCATTAGAACATAGTAATATAAAAATTACTAAATAATTATAAATTTTTAAAGTATAAATTGATAGATTTACCAGATATTAATTCATTCACATTTTAAATACAAACATCAAACAAAAAATATATTCATTTTCTGAAAATCAATCTGCTCATCCCAACAGCAAAATGGTGCTTTGTTTTGATTAAAACCTAATTTTTAAAATAATTGCGAAATTCAAATGTGATTTTTTAGAATTTATTTCTAAACAAAAACATCTCTAAACCAAATTTATTAAATTCTGATATATAATATTAGTTTAATACTAAAATTAAAGTTGAAAGCTTAAAGCAAGTGAAAACAAGGAAAACAGTTAAAGTGTTAATGCAGTGCAAGAGGATTAAAGTAATATTTATATTTTAATCTAGAATAGTATGTTCTTTTAGTTTATAGAGTTTTATTTATTGGATATTTACTAAGTTGGAGATGAAATATCTGGTGATAATCAATATATAGCCTTTTTTAAATGGATTCTAATGAAGGGGTAATCTCACAAAAGATAGGGTAAAAGTACCTCCATAGATATTTTATTGCTGAAGTTAAATAATTATTTAATATAGTATTTAGAATTTTAAGCCACAAAGAGAATGGACCTGTGTTGCTGCCATTATCCCCAAATGCCTCGAAAATTGTTTATTATTTGTGGATTTATTTATGTATGCAGAAAATATATTTTGAAGACGGTGACTAGTTATCCCTATCAGAAGATTGCAAACACTAATTCTGATTTCTTGTATTAATGAAAATAAAGATGAGTGATGATCAGCCCAATTTAACTAACTGTAATGCTTGCATAAGGCAATCTGATTTCACTAAATTTAATCACCACACATTCATGCTAGTTTTATACAGCATAATTCACTTCACGTACATGCTTGTTCTTTTATACTTTAGGATTTTGAGAATGAAGTATCAATTTTGCATTAATCATTTTCGCAGCTGATTTATATACCATGAATTATAAAGGACTAGAGAACAGTTTAATTTTATTATAAATTATTAAATATTTTTGTTCTGGTTTTATAAATAAATATGTTTCTTTAATTTATTAAATCTAATTTGATATTTTTCTTAGTTAAGATAATAAAACTATTTGCCTTGTATATGTAGATTATAATCCTGAGATGTGGTTTTATTATGGGTGATGAATTCCAGGAGATGTGATGTAGTTGTTACAGTGAGCAAGTCAGCCTAGGCACCCAGCTAGCATTTGCAATAACATACTTGGAATGCAGGCATTTCAAGAAGATACACTTAAATAATAAATAGAAGATTTAATATGTTATTATGAAATGTTTATTAAACTTATGATAAGATATGTTTTGTGTATATTTCTATAGTTTTAATAATTATTATTTTGGGTTAAATACTAATTTGGACATTGTTAATGTATTAAAATAAAATTAGACTTGGATGCAATAAAAGATAATCATTGCTCTCCATATTATATTGTAGCATTGTCCACCTCCTCACTACTCCATACACACCCTCCATCCCTATCCAGGAAGCTGGCATCTATTTGCTGTTACAATATATTATATGTGAGACAAATAGTATTGTTAAGCAATATAGTAGCACTACAATCAATCGATAATACTTAATTATTGTTTGTGATAGTCTGCTATTGCTTGTTAATCTTTTAATACCATTTATTTTAGAGCTACATTATTAAAATGCAAAAGCATTTAGTAATATATCAATCCCTATAAATTATGAGAGTGTCGTATAGGACATAAGATATTAGATTAATTCAAGACATTTATTTTTAAAATTAATTTCTCTTATGTAATCTATTAAATTTGTGAGAAGCATCAATAAAATAAATTGATCTTTTGAATTAAGAAATAAAAGTGAAATTCATCAGCATCTCTTTTGAAGCAGTACAGTCTTCACTCACAAATTAAAAAATTTAATGTCTTTGTGGCTTCAGAAAACTAAAAGAAAACCTGTTAATTCTTTTTTGAACCCTAATTAAAGAAACTGAACAGAGAAAATTTCATAATATGCATTTTATATTTTGTCATTAAGGATGTTACTACCATATGGTTATTCATATCGTAAATGAACATTAATGAACTGCTTACCAATATGCATCAGTCAGCATAGCAAGTATACTGATTTTATTTATAAATATAATATCAACAAACATCATGGTCTTCTAAAATCCTAATAATCCTTAACTGTACTATCTGTTGACTTTTTTTGAAACCAGAATGAATGTATATGTTGTTGTTTTTTCTTATAGACATTTATAATCATTGCAAATAAAAATTAAATTATGACCTTTATTCCTAAAAGGCTGTAAAGTTCCCTATCAAGGCAACAATAGGCAGCTAAAAACTTTGAGCACTAAGAATTCCCTGATTATGGATGTAGATTGCCATTTGATGACCATTTATTTAGGTTATTATAACTGCAAATCATTTTCAAGTGAAAAAGCATTAATTAGAAGAATAAATAAGACATTGGTGGACTGTGTAAAGATAAAAGAAAATGTGAAAAGAATATTGGATTCACAAGTGGAGTGGTGTAAAATATAAATAAGAAGTAGAAAAACAACTATTGATGACATATCAGGCAAAACAAATGCAGATAATTCACATTTATGCCCCAATATGTTTTCATTGTGTTGAAAAGATAGATTTTAATATGGATATACAAAATGATTTTGATCAGACCAAATAATGTTTTGAGATTGTCATGGAAGACTTTAAAATAGATTAGAGAATACAGACTTTTGGAATTCACCAAAAGAAAAAAAACTAAAAATTTGGTGCTTTCTTTGAGAAAAATGTTACATGGAAGCATCTAAATGAAAATACAGTAGAATTAGATTATATTTTGTCCAAGAGAAAAGAAATATTTTAAGATTATATTTTATATAAATTCAACAGGAAATGATTGTTGATTAGAGAATTGCAAGATATGTGTTAATGCAAAACTAGACTTTCAAAAACTATTAAGGGAGACAGTATTATCAATTGATATTTCTAA
The DNA here is from genome assembly GCA_028023455.1 of Epiperipatus broadwayi. Taxonomy (NCBI): domain Eukaryota; kingdom Metazoa; phylum Onychophora; class Udeonychophora; order Euonychophora; family Peripatidae; genus Epiperipatus; species Epiperipatus broadwayi. The sequence goes on along the minus strand of JAQFVV010012396.1, from coordinate 2,147,960 downwards.
CCTTCAAAAACATTCTAGAGGATTTAAATTAGAACTTGCAAATGGATAAAAAATATTAACAGACTATGTTATGAAAACTGCAAAAAATGTAAGCAGTATAAAAAAAGGAGAAATTTACCTGAAAATTTTTATAAGACAGGGTAATTATGAAGAAAAAAAAAGAAAACTGTTTAAAATAATTCATTAAGAATAATTGAATACTTAAAAGTGTTTTGTAAAATGATATGAAAAAAATTAATAATGATATAAGAAAATATGTATTTTGGCAAGAAAATCTATGAAAGAATAAAAATCTCAAAAATATAAATCGCTTTGGTATTAGAAAGAAATTTGTTTCAATAATAAAAAGGATGGAACAAATACTGGAAAGAGAAATAAACTCATGAAATGTATCTGAGAATTCCATCATTATATAGTAATAAAAGTCAAGAAAATTAAATTTTCCTTTACAGTTATTATATTTATTGTATTGTCCAGGATTTTAAATGAAGTGAAACAAATCTATGAAAAAGAGAAAAGTTCTAAAAATGATGAAATTATTATTCATATTTTAAAAGCAGCAGGTGAAGAAATAAAGATTATGAGATGATAGGAAGAATACTGTAGTAATATTGATAACTAAGAAAGGTGATGAAGAAGATATTAGAAAATACAGACCTGTCAATCTATCAGTCCTATACAAAATCCATACCAAAATAATTACAACTCATTTCCAATGACCTTTGAATTCAAATCAACCAAAAGAACAATCTGGATTAAAAATTGTTTTAGCACAATCGATGGTATCCAAGTATTTAGAGAACTTATAGCAACAAATGAATAAAGCATTGGATTAAGATATAGATCAAGGATATTCTGAATAATGTTTATCAAAATAGAACAACTGTGACTAGATCATATGGTAATACTAAGAAAATTAACATTGCTAAGGGTGATTATGTACTGATACTAAAAAATGAACATTGAGAAGGTTAATTTAAGACAGGATGATTCCATATCTTCCAAACTTTACAGCAATTTTATAAGAAATAGTTTGTGGATTAAAATGGAAATAAAAGCAACTGGAGTTTATTTAAGTCATCTAGATGTGCAAATAATACTTTAGAGTTTCAGGAAATGTTGCAAAAGTTATCACATAAAAGTAAACAAGCAGGATTAAAGATAAATGCTAAAAAGACATGTTATAGTTAATTGATTATCTTATAAGGATAGATAAACATGAATTGGAAGATGTTAGCAATGATGATTACATTGGTCAGATTATTAATAAAATTGAAAGCATAATAGCTGAAATTACTCATTGAATTAAACTTGGATAGGAAGGTTTTAAATTGATGCGTTTTATCAGTTCTAAATCCGAGACACTTAATGGAAATTCAATTTAGAGATGATAAATAAAGACTCGAAAAGTGACCATTAGTTTGCTAATGTATTGTGAAGAAGTGAGTCTAGGATTGGCAATTAAACTCAAAGCCACTTTCATTCTGTAATCAAATAAAATTGTTGAAAATAATGATGATTATGATAATGTCTTTGTATGACCTGCAATTAATTATTTTGTTAGTCCATTTAGGCAAACTAGGATATACTTCAAATTTAAAGGAATCACAATTAAGTATCACTAATTCTTATCTTTATATATGTTAATCTCAAATGATTGTTAAGAATAATGTAAATAATACTTTTTACACCTTAATCAACAAATATAAAATTGGAAATGGTTATCTTTAAATAAAATTGTATTTAGATGTTATAAACTTTGACAGTAAAGAAAAAAACAAGGGGATATAGCACGTCAATCCTTTTTTTTTTTCATATGTCAAATGCGTTGACTGGGAAGCGAACCCGAGCCAGCTGCTTGGAAAGCAGTTATGCTAACCGCTAGGCCACCAACGTCAATCTTTGCGAGGAAGACATTGTATATTGATAAGTAGAACATTACAATTTAAAATTGAGAAACTGAGAAATTTCTTGTATTGCAATTATGTATAGAATAACTAAACGAACTTTTTTTTCTCTCTTCTAAACCTTGTGTTAATTGCAATAAGCAATGTTTAAAATTTTCTTATTTAAAATTAATGATTAATTAAATACAAAAATTAATTTATTATTATTTTCGTTACTCTAAGTAATTTAGATATTGAATAAATTCAGCATCATAAAAAAAGAAAAACAAAAACTTATTAATAGAAAGTGATAACTATGTTCACAGTACTTTAATGTAGATGGCAACAAAAATACTGATAATGATTTCAGGGGAAAATATATATATATAGTTTATCACTCAGGAATTCATGAGATGTTTGAATACCAAAAATGACAGACGAATTGTATCCAGGTACTTCAGTTTTTTAATTCATCTCTACACTACTGAATTAATTCATGTGGGTCATTTCATATATAACAGTCTTGCATGCCGTATGCCTAAACACAAACAGTCACAGTTTTCACTATTAATACCATATTTTCAATAGACCTCTGAGACCTGGGTTTCTCATTAGCATGCAATGCCTCTTCCACAGCCCAGGAAATTGTTTCAGAAATTATGTTAATAGATGGTATATTATGCAAGAGAATTATTCTTCTGGAATTATGTTAAAACTTGTCCATCATCATTCAAATTAATGAGAAATTTTTTTGTAAACATAAGTAAATAGATATGTCCACTTAAACAGTCATTTAAAAAAAGAGAATTTGTCTCACTGCTTTCTATTACAAATATTTATTACAGACTTGTAAAAATAAATGTTAACCCTAAGATGATGAGTTTACAAGAAATCCAATATACATTAATTATTGTTATTAGTTGCTATCAAATCAATCTTAATGATCATTAAATAGCATTTTTTTAAATGGCTTATAAAAGATGGCTGCTGGAGGATTGCATTAGATCCTAAAAATCTAGGTGCAGCACTCTCAGATTCAAGACTCCTCACTGATGAAGGCCACAAGCCAGAAACTAGTCTGGGGATATTGGATGAGTAGGCACTAGATGGGGATTTTATGCACAAGTCTTCTGGCATCCTTTGATTACTCTGGCTTGCATTGAGTGGCAATACCTATAGAGAGTTTTGCCTGTTTTAACCTACAATTGCATGGACTGCTCAAATGCAAATTTAAAGTTGGTACTATTTTAACTATCATTTCTTGCTGGTCTTCCTCTTTTTTCATCATTATTTTGGTCTTTAATTTTAAAAATATATTCCAATATCTAAAAAAATTTTTACTCATTTTATTGCAATGTAATATTAATCTGCAATGAGTAATCATAACTATTCTTCATTGTTGATGAATGATTCAATTAAAGTTATCACCAAAGAAAAGGTTAGCAGTCATATCATAATTTTTGTCCTTTTGATGTTTTCTTATAATTTTTTCATTTCCCTCTTCTCTAAGAATTTTAATGTTTTTCTTCTTTCAACCGATAATGTTATATAATCAACAGATTTAAAGTTGTTGTTTATCAAAATTAATTTTGAATCTATAATTGTCTTTGTCTAGTATCTGCTTTTTTTACTATCCAAATTGAAGTGTTAGACAGCTCTGTCTAAGTACTATGCCAGTTTGAACATAATCTCTATTCCTGTGTTAGTTGGATCTTCTAGTCCCATGAAAAGTTTTTTTATAAGAACAATGAAATGTTTTGGTGCAATCATTTTCTTAAAACATTTTCATCATTTAGCATGATCAACTGAATTGAAGTTTTGTAGTCTAGAAATATTGATTTCATGATTTTTAATGTATAGTTCTAATCTGAAGGTAAATGAGTATAATATGAGATGTCACACTCTGTCAAAACTTCTTCCTTTGAAATATGAATAAAAATTATTTTCTTCCAATATTTAGACCATTGAATGCTTGTCCATGTTAATTAGTCCTTTTATTAATTTTTTTGGACTCAACCTTTCTTATATACAAACATTTATATATAAAAGAAATTTTCTTTTCATCTTGAAAATCCTTCTAAAAGACAAGTTTTTACTTTTTCAGGTTTGTACTTTTGAATTTTTTATTCATTTTCCTTAAAATATCTTTTTGTGTGTGTGTGTGTGCAAGAGAATTATCTCTTATGATATCCACTTTTGTTTCTGCTGGCTACTTAACCACATTCTAACTTTTCACATACATTTTTTTAAATAAATATCTCTCACTTTTTTATCTGCAATTTAAATGGCTAACATCAATTAATATGATATACCTCAATTTTTTTATTCATTAGTTGTATTCTATGGTTATATCTTAAATATTGGTTAAGCTTATAGTTTTTTCCTTCTCAATTTCTTTTGCAGTTTTCTCATAAGAGATTTGTATTCTGTTTCATAATTTATTTTTGTCCAGGGTTTTATGTTAAAGATGTGAAGGCTTCCATCACTAGAGATTGAGAATATATTTTATTTCATTTCTGCCTCTGTGTATATAATCAGTATATTTGTTGATTTAAAAAAAATATTGCCAATGAAGAAAAATCATTGAATTCACAAAAAATATATATATTCTCCTCTTTAGTTTGGCTTCTAGATTCATATTGTCCGATAGCATTTCTTGTCTATTTCTAACTTTATCAATCCAATAATTGATATATCTTAATTTCAAATTTTGTTAATTTCTATATATGATTATAAAATGTTTGAATGCATTCATTAAACTTTTACTTATAATTTCCATCTAAGCATTCATTAAAAAAATGTATATTATTGTACCTAACCTACTTGTAGAATAATTTATTACAAAAAGAAAATTGAAAAGTGTGTGATACTTTGGTTTCTTACACTTATATATGTAAATTACAATGCTTTGTCTCTATATTAGTTCTAGAATAGCAGTCAAAAGAGAATTCTTATTTCAACTGCAATAGTCTGATAGTTTTACTTTCACTCTTCGCCTTGGGCAGTTAACTTTGATTGGCTATTTTCTACTAAGAGCTTTCTAATTGAATAATTGTAAATGGAAAACTCCACAGACTAAATATTTCCATCTAAGATCAGTTTGAAAAATATTGCAATGTATATTTATTTAATAATAATAAATAATCACAACTTTTTTAAATATTTGTAATTGTTAAGCAGACGTAACTACCTCCCACTGAGTTAGGAAAAATAAAATAATACCTCATTCTATCTTTATTCTAGATGTTATATAAATTTAGTCTTTTGATTTGATCTTCAAATTATAAGGCAAATTTTGTTTATTCTTTTAATTTATGTACAGACTAAATACTCTGAAATTACCATTATTATATTCAGAGGATGAAGAATGAGTTTTAACTTCTAAACATTGAATGACATATTAGTTTTTAAGTTATTCTAAATATTTATTTCTCTTTTCATCAAATAATGTAATTCTTATAAATTTGTTACAATCAAATATTATGAAAAGGTAACAATTGAAGTTCAAAAGTTTTATAATGCACTAAGCATACTTTTGTCAGATTCTTTGCACCTTTTTCTTTCTATCCATTTATATTTTTGTATTGTCCCAATTGAACATGTGGTCATTAGTACATACATAGTCCGCTACGTCAACACATCTTTTCTTCTCTCTTTTAATCATTAGTCTGGGTTTTTTCAATCATTGTTCTACAGGGTGATATGTCTCACAAATATATTTTCTGCCACATTCACATGGTATTTCATAGATGCAGTTTTTCAGCATTTCAAGTTTAGGCTTGGTAGAAGTAAGAATTCCTCAAAGTGTGGTAAGGATTTGGAAAGCTGTTTTAATATTTTATTGACTGCAGATTTTCTTTAACTTGTTAGTGTTTAAAAAAGATAGATTGTGAAGATCCAGGCTGATAAGGATATTCATACTAAATATATATATATATATCTTGATCAAACCTAGCATATGAAATCCATGTACATTATAGTATGTTTTAAAAAGGGATTACATAGATCTCATTACTATATATATATATATTGTGGGTTCATCCATGTATGATTTTGATAATATAAAGATGTTTGCAGAGGTGCTGTAAACATTGATTTATAACAATGTTAAAGTTCCACCAATAGAAAAAATATCCAGGTATATAGAATTGAAAAAATAAAAATCAGAATATCTTCAGGTATGCTTTTTTTTAATTCTTCCTATAAAAGAAAGTTTGTATGTATCATCAAATACGTACATACTGAAGCAGTCAATCTTAGCTTAAGATTGTGCTTCATGATTCCATCTATTAACCTGTATTCAAACCCTATATTCCATTCTGCTCCTTTAATCGTGTGTGTATATATATATATATAATGTATATATTTTAGATGCGCGCCTAAGTTATAAAATTTTAACTTTTAAATAACATTTTAAAAATTATTAATTCTTTTTTATTAAAGTATATAGGTGTGGCTCAGATATATATATATTATAGGAGCAAAAATACTAACAAAATATTGATTTTTTAAATATTTTATTATATGTCATTTTTTAAACTTTTTCTTTTTAAATTGCTTGTTTTTCCTATTAAACTATATTTTATAAAATTCAAGATGGAAGATGCAACCGTTAATAGTCCAAAAATAATTAAAGGGTTGGAAACACTTGTTTTAATCTGGGGAAGGTATTTTTAATTAAAGTTTTTACTTAAAATAAAATGGGGATTAAGATTAATGATTTTCTTTTGTTATAAACATTTTTGTCAAATATATTTCTAATCTGGAAATAGATTTGAATTTATTTTTGGACATTATCTTACAGTTGCATCTTCAAAAACAATCGATAAAGAAAAGGTAAGAATTTTTAAGATCAAAGATTAGATTTTAAGCTAAAACTAAGTAATTAAAAGCATTCTTCAAATATCTGAACAGGAGTATAAAATGGCCAGATTTTAAATTACCAACAGATAGCTACTACTGAGAGAAGTGTGTTGTTATCAATACTCCATGTAACTTTGAAATATAATATAATGATAGAGTAGATGCCAATCATCTTTCGGACCCTTTTGGGTCTTTTTTCCATTAATGTACCATCTAACTGCTGCCTTGAAAGGAAGTAAAAGCCCAATGGAGAACTTTAGAATACTGAATAGAAACTTGCCAGATAAGAACTCACATGGATCCATTAAATGCTGTACTTTGAAAAATGGACTCTTAAATAGTGCAACAAACCGCCACTATTGAAACTAAATTTAGCTTGCTTAATTAATCTCAAATTCTACTATCAAGATTTCTTATGTATTATTTAAATTTGCCTTTTTTAAAAAAATATGTAAATGTAATTTGCTCTTAAATAATTTCTATAAATTTAATCCTATCTCATATCCTCTAACTTTCTTTAATTTTGATGCAGTCATTTATTTATTTATGCTTTTCTTATTAATATGCCAATCTCAAACGATCTGACAAGTTAAAATTTTCAAATTTTTTCTTTCTTTTAAGTAAACCTTCATGAACTAAGATTATTAACATCCCCATAAAGTATAATTTTATAAATTAATACATTTGCCAGATTGTTTTTACGAATCAACATTTTAGGTTCATTTTTAGTATAACAATTTGTTATTTGTTCAACTCTGGATTCTCTACCCTGGGTGAATCCAGAACTTAGGCTATTTAATGCTTTGAAGTTTTAAAATATTTATTCATTTCTGAAAAGGTGACCTATTAGTTGTTTTCTATAACTGATAGCTTTCTTTTATTTTTCCATACTCTTAAAATATCATAAGCTTAAATATTCTCAATTGTTGTAAAATCCATGAAGGTGGGATTGAATTATTTTAAATAGTAGAAAAGGGAAGGGCATAAATCTTAATTTTTTTTTGACTAGATAAAATCTTAATGTATATTTTATTTAGGAAAGTCTCTATATATATATAACTGCATAGCATAGTATTTGTCTAAATTATATATAGTATTCAAACAAGGTTCATTTATTTTTAAAGCAGTAAATCATATTTCATGTCATTAGTGACATTCATTGTTGTGAATATATATATATATTACGCGCTTCCAATCTGGGGGTTGCGACAAGTTTGAACCCATAGATTTTCTTCATATTCTGTCCTGTTGATAGTTGAGCTATTCAGGACCAAACTTTCGTATAAAAGGCCTCTCACATTGGTTATTCCAATTCAACCTGAGCCACACCATGTCTATTCACTCTTCTCTAAGCACTGCCCTAAGAAAGGATTGCTTAGACTTCATTCTCGTACAGAAGCATGACCGTTTCCTCATTTCTTCGCCGATGTCAGTACTGCAAACTTCTTTGTATTATTTCTTTTGCTTCATGACCCAGTTTTAATGCTCTAATATTAAAATTGTGCTCTGCTCAAAATATATATATAAATGCCAACTATTACTAGTTTTATTAATTAAATTTATTTCAATCTTATACAATCCCATCATCGTAATTTGTTATTTATGTATTTAAGAGTATTTGCTTTCGGGAAAATAAAGTGTTCTTCTTACCAGCACTAATTAAAAGAATTTTCATTATTTTGTCATATCAAATATGTTTTCAAAATGTATTTTATTTATTTTCACGACCGTAATGGCATGAAAATAGTTTTCTTATATATATAATGAATCCCAGAATGCTCCCCAAAATAATGTTAGTCACCATGTTTCAGACCCATAATCCAAAGCGTTAATAGTCGATTGGCATTTTAATATTGGACACCAAATTTGTGTGTTTATATGTTATTTAATTAATAAAAGAGCATATGAGAAATAATAGCGTGAATGGCAATATAATTGTCTATCATTTGGTAGACTGCTTGCTCATTCACGCACATACTAATGTACACAATTAATTTATAAATGTATGTAAATAATTTGTCATTATATTAAACTAATTTTTATTGTCTAACTTGTTTGAGTAGTTCGAATTCCTTTTTCTCTACTTCCAAATTACAGCCATGCGTATATATATATTTTTTAGTTAAGTCATAGTTAATAGATGTCTCATTGTCATCTCTGCTCTGCTAGTGGGCCGGATTTAAAATAAATTCCCATGTGCCATCATTGTTATGTTATCCTTTAGGTGTTTGATCTGGGGATTATGGAGTGGGTTCGAATCCAGGCTGGTTCCTGACCTAAATCTCAGACTTAACTGGGTTTAAAGTACATTTTGTGAGTTCCAGTTCATGTTAGATGGATAAACATGTTTTGACTGGTACAATATATGTATATATATATGTTCCTACATACACATTATATATATATATATACGTATACACATTATATATATATATATACGTATTTACAAATACTTGTAAATATTGCAATATACTATTGCCTTAGTTAAATATTATTTGTTGAACACTTGCTTCATGTATAAAAGGCAGAATTAAAAAATGATTTTTGGTACTCCAATGATCTATTCCATTTTAGGAGTATTCACAGATTTGTTTCCAGAGTGCATAGAAATTCGTCCTCTGGACCCAATATCTTTTAAGTTCTTTTATTGAATCAGATAGATAAATGACGTTTGTTGTCTGGTAGCATAGTAAAGCTAAACTATATTATTTTTTTCCTATCCTAATATCCATCCTCATAGTAAATTTGCAATGGAAATAGAGATTAATAAGATGTTTCCCTTTCCTTGAGATTATACTGCCCCAATTTTTTCTGGCCAAATTAGTTAATCTTTTAGACAAATCTTATCTGAAATAAATAAATCACAATTTATAAATTATTATCTAATGGTATTATAAACAAAGTGTTAATTCAGACCCAAACAATCACAATAGAAAACCAAGAGAAGAAACAAATACCACTATTAGAGTTGTATTTCTTATATAAAAGGAACTGCAGACTTTATTGGACATGTTTTAAATTGTTATAATATAAAAACAGCATACAATACTATTAATATTCTGTACAAGCCTAAGGACTCAACACTTGAAACTCATAGAGCTTATGGAACCTGTTATGTGAATAATAATCATTGCATCTCTGCTAGAAGAAATGAATATGTTAATGCAGGTAATCAGAACTCATCATCATCATAAACACCCTCAATGCTATAGATACAGGTCATAATGTAGATTTTCAAACATCAAAATCCTATCTAGATATGACTCTCTCTCTACCAATGTAAGTATAATAGAAGTTATTGAGACCCTTACAAACGTGATCCATTTGGAAAAATATTTTTTTAATTTTCTGTTCTTGCTTTTTATTGGTTGAATCTTTAATTATGTTATACATTAATGTTTAATATGCCTTTATAACTGTTTTTATAATACATTTATTAACTAACAAATTTATTTTCACTACTTCAATTAATAATGAGTAAGTGACAATAATTGACTATGTTAAGTTCTGTACCTGAATGCCGATTGAATAATTAAGCAATAGATGCAATAGTCAAGTTATAAGCCTCCACCATCTGTGATAGTTTGCTTTTGCTTGCCACCACTTTCGTAATCTAAATTATTTCAGCATTTAAATTTTAGAGCATTTCATAAGAATTGTTTTTGTCATTAAAATGTGTAGTAAATAATATATTTTCAAATTTTATGATGCCTCAGTACTAGAATAAATATATGGATAATAGAATCCTGATGTCTAGATGAGTTTTCCAAATAAGTCTGTCAAATCTTAATTCAGTTTGCTTATGTCTTTCTATGCTTCTATTCCATACGAACAATAATCACAGGTTTTTCCATAGAATTTTGGAAATCTTTTTAACACTTAAGCAGAGTTTTGGCCATTGCTTTTATAGCACTACTCATATGACTTTAGATGCTGAGAAATTTTATATTAAAAAAAAAAACAAGAAAGCAGTCTAACTGAACTTTATGGTGCAAGTTATTTTAACTGCACAATATGGCTTAGGTTATCTAATCACTATTCAGATGAACTGGTCAAATAGTTTGGATTAATAGCTTTTTCTATTGTGGGGTGTTACTGATAGCTGGTATCAGGGCCAATGAGAGGGGGGACTGTGGCTTCAACTTTGCAACTCAATATGTTAAAAATATAGGAAAAGGCAAAGCAATGCCATGGCTTATAGAACAGCTTTAATTTTATAGTTAATTTCCCAAAAAAAAATATTTGAAAAAAACTTTTCCAAGCAGGCATACCACGAATCAAAAACATAAGTCCATTTAGGGATGAGGTACCAATTTGATGATTTTGTGATGAAAGTGACTGCAGTGCTTGGTGACTGACAGACCAAATAGTCTCAGCCCCCTGTCAATAAGTTCTGTGCTAACAGTGTTTTACAACACTAACAATGCTAGAGTGAATCTACCCTATCCAAGTGCTATCTTGATCTCATATGCTTGCTCATTTCTGTGACTCATAACTAACTGTTCCTGGAGTCCTGTTTTCAGCCCTGTAAGTAAAAACTCTCATTTCTTCTTTCTCTCTCACCACATTCTTATTTAAAATTTTGAAGGGCCTCTAAAATATTACTTGCCCCAGGCCTCACATTTTTTCTAAAAGAACCTGGCTGGTATAATTGAGTTTTGGAGCCAATGAGTGACAGTAAAATGCTCTTCTCTTAAAAACATGGAAAAAATAAAAAATGATTACATATTTGCTTATAATATAAGTTAAAAAGATTTAAATCTTTATCATTGGTTAAATACATTATTTTTAATAATATAACTTTTTTATTTTCATTTCGGTTATCATAACAAATTCTAGCTTCTTTTTAAAAATTTGAGTTAAAGGTTATCATTTTTTTTAATCAGTTAGATTTATTATGGATATTAAGTTAAGAGTTACTTTACTGACATAAACTGAAATAATTCCATTATAATGAGCATGTTTTAACATGAGGACAGAGAATTAATAAGACATATTTTGGGGATATATCTTTTCCTTTTTTAAAATTTTTATATGAAATGTGAGATAATTAATAATTAACTCTGACATTACATTTTAAAACATTTACTAATAAAATATAAGAGTAATAACTGATAATTTAGCTATTTTAGTTGATAATAATAAGGAAATCAAGTCATAATATCTCATGACTTAATTTAATCAGCTTGTATTACAAATGTAATATAATGAGTAGTATTTGGTGAAAAAGCTTAGCACGTTCGTTATATTCTATTCTATTTTGGTTGATATTTATAAAAATTGTCTACTATTATATTTAAGTTTATGAAGTTCAGAATTTTTTTGTCTTAATAGCAAGAAAGAAAACAAAAAAATTTTTTATTTAGAAATAGTTATCCTAATACTGTAATAATTTATAAATAAACTATTTTACTTATGTACTTTTTTTAATGTTTATACAATATCCGCACAATTTTTATTTTAAAAAATGAGCTAACTTCGTAATGGCATTATTTTATGTTATTGACAGATCCAGATTTACAAAATGTGATGTGATGCACTATGACTTCTCCATTATCGGAATCAGGAATCTCTCAGTTACAATGCCCAAAGAAACCTGTTAGCCCTCTTAACTTCCCCTTCCATTCCCAAACCTAAGTTTTTCCAATATTCTTCACTATCCTGTTCCATCCCATTTCCACAACATAATTTTTGTCAACTCTATGGCCTTTATATCTAAATTCCTCTTATCTGTCCCCAAACGCAGTATAAAAATCAAAAACCCACTTTCTGTATAATCACTTTGTCCATATTTATTCTCCCACCCAGTATTTGAATTCTTTCTGCTTAAAGGCATTTACATTCAGTTAACAGATACCTAATATTTTTATGCTTCCTTATATAGCTTGCCAATTAACTCACCTATATTGTTCCATTTAGGTGTATATTTTTTTGTTCTGTTTGAGCCTTAAACAGTAAATCACTTTCCTTGCTATTAACATAAATTAACTCACACCCAATATTCTGTTTACTTATATATATATTATAACGATCGAAATGCAAATGAAGATCGAATCTAACCGCAAAAACAATATCGGCAACTACCAGGGCGCCATCTAGGCATTTGAGCCTAGAAAAATGTATAAAGTAGGCAGATACGCGCTGTTAGGATTCCACTTTATTTACATATTCCGATCGTTAGCCCAAGTCACTAGTTCAACGGAGACGCTGAGATAAAATCTATAAATTTTTATATCTTAAATATAAGAGAATAAAAGCCACTGCCAGAAATTAACACATAAAAATATTTATTTACGCACATATAAAATAACATTTAAATTTTGAGGAATAAGTTTAACATTTTTAGATTTTTTTATATTACTCTTTAATTGTACATTTACATAAATTTCAATGAGTTTTAATATTTTATTTAGATGGTCAAGTATGAATAGACTACATAGATCTGCATTTGAAAAGAAAATATTCTTCCCTGATTTAACCTTAGGCAACAAATTTCGCAATCAACTGGCGCCAATCCATCTGATACATTCATGTATTCAATGTAGCATGAAAATACAACAGCACAAATATACTGCACTGTCAGGCATGGACATCTGAACAGTATAGTTAGAGAAAACATTGACTCTTGTCCAATACAGGAATATGACGTCTGTATAGCAAGAAGAACAATAAAATAAAAACTCCATAGGAAGGGACCGCGATCCTTTTTGCCGACTTACAATCCCATCCATAGGCAAAGGGTTGGTGCGGTGTATTCAGCGATTCTGCACGTAGCGAAACTTCATACTACATCTACTAATTACACAAATATATCCAATCCATTGAACCAATTCAACTACGAAATGAATAACCTAAGATTACTCTCCCTTAATATAACTTTACAAATCTATATAGCCATTCACGCCCGACTTAAATTTAACATTTAGATACATTCACACAAATGCATTTTATAAAATTTGTTTTAAAATGTTGAGTACAGATCAGCTGCACAGATTCCACGGTCAAAAACATTCCAAATTAAACACAACCGATCAAAATACAAAATCATCGATAAACGTCACTTGCATAGGGAATATACAAATCCCATTAGCATTCATCGTAAGATGCTTGCAGTGATATCGTTGACATATATTCTAATTGAATGTGAAAACCACAACATTATCAACTGCTAACGAATCTATGCAACGTCTATACCCAACCTTAAATTTCATCAATTAAAATTTAAACAATAAATATTAATACAAATAAATAATAAATGGAAATGATTTTTTTATCAAACGCAAACATATATAAAATTACACATTATCAATTGAGTTGACACATAAGTCAGAGAAAAGTTCTTTTTATAAAATTTAAATTTACTTATCAATCTTTAAAGTTCTTAATTAATATTATGATTTTAACAATTGTTCAGTTCTATTGCTTACGGTAGAAGAGTCCCTATTCCCGTTGGCAATTCCCACGGATACTTTCCTGGAAGACCGGTCTGATATTTTGGAGGTAGCATTAGCTGGTTCTGTTCTGGTATCACAGTCTTTGCATTTTTAAAATAAGTGAGTGAGGACGACAAGGGCGTCTTGTCGCCAGACTCACCAAAATCAAGTTAAAAAAAACTGACTGGAACTCAATATTTTTTTCTTTTTATAGTCCTCCTATGGATTCCATGAACAAAAACGTCACTGTTCTCTTTTTTCGTTATGGTCCGGGCCTTTATTTGCTTCCATTGGTCAAGCTAAAATCTCTTTCTTCTCTTATCTAACTTTTCATCTGACTTTTTAATTAAACAGCTTTTAGATAATTAATAAACAATCATTTCCATTTATAGACTACAGGAATTAATTAATACCTGTTTTTATTTTAACTTACGTTATTTTTTTATTAAAATATTTTTATATTTCAATCTTGTATTTTTTTATTAAAAAAAATACGTTCAAATACTTTTTTTTTTGTTGTTTATGAAAAAAATATTTTTAAAGTTTAGCATCTGTGCAAATGTATATACGTTTAACAATATTTTAATTTTAGCGTTTAGTTTTTTACTTTTATTTGCGAACTTTTAAGTTTTTATTTTAAATTAATGTAACGACATATTTATATATCGTTACAATATATATATATAAACTCTTTTTACACTCCTTACTAGTTCTCCAGCTCCCTATTTTTATTAATGCATCTACTCTTTTATCCCATTCTATGCCACTATAACACAATCATCCCACCTTTTGTATAAGTATACTGACATAAATTTTTTTTATCCATATCTTCTGTGTACTGTACTACCTTCCTCACTCATCTTATTGCCCAATTAAATACTATTTTGGCTATTATCCATAAATTGCAATCTACTGAACATTTTCATTTTGCTTTTTGCATCTCTCATATAAAAAGTTGATCATCCCATATCTTCCTGCCATCCACACATCTGCATGTATTCCTACTTTTCTTTGTACTTTATTAAGAACCAGCTCCATTATAGTGCCATCTATTGTAAACTTAAGGAATCATAATTAGCAGATGCATTTATATCCCCATCTCCAGACTTGTTTCTAATTTTGCCTTTATCAATGAGGCTTATGATTCAAATGGGAAGCAATGCAGTTATGCATTTAGCAACCATCTTTAACTCCATTTTACTATTTCTGCTGAAAACCTGAAATTAATAAATTGGCTGAATGTTTTGTACTTATGTCAACTTGCTTCAACAGTTATATATTTAACTCCATTTCAGTAATGGTTTTAGTACCTTCAGTTCCATATTAAAATAAAGTTTAGGCTGACTGCTAGATGTTTAACCGCATAACTTCCAGTTATGAATCTTAAGCATTATTTTTCAATTCAAAAACCAGTAAGGTAATGGAGATTTAAATGCTTATAGTGATTGTTAATTAACGAAGTAACATATTGTGTAAGCGAAGGAGCTAAGTGATTAGTTGTTGTTATTAACATTCCTAACCAAGGAATATGGGTAGCTAAGTTAATAAAGTACTGTGGCCACCACATCCACATATGAAGTGTGTGTGTATATATATATATATATTGTAACGGGATGGGGTGGGTGATATAAGGTGGTAGGAACAATGAATTGAACTGGGTGATGGCAAATCATCATCACTCCCAGTCCATTTAAAATCAATAATTTTCAAAATTATCTATAAGTAAATATTTTAAGATATAAGAGTATGAGATTAAAGAATCTCAGAGAGCATTGAGAGATCAGCCAGCTACTCAGAAAAGCAACTAAAAGCATAATTAACCACCAGCATTATCATTTTAAAAAAATAAGTACAAATAAATACTTGAGAAAAATCAACAGACCATCTTGTGGCTGGATTTGAACAATAAAAATATGAATCAACAGTCAACCTTGTGACTGAATTGAAAATGGGTCTTCTGTAGACCAGGCTAACTATTGAGCCTGTGCCAGCTTGGGCAATTATATAACATGACTTGGATGCACCAGTTTAGTGCTCACCCATTAAAAATACACAGTAATCAGAAATCAAAACAACAATGCTGGGACATTTAAAACATGCTGATCATCATCAATGCTCTGACCACTTGTACTGGCCAACTATAAACTTAAATTTTTAATAAAGGCTAAAGTAAAATAAAAAAATCATAGTGCATGGGCTTTAAAGAGTATCCTCTTTTGCGCCAACCAGGATGATGATTAATCATCTCTGGATGCCCAAAGCACCAAACACATCCCCATTTATCCGTGTCCGAAATCTAGCTCAGAGAACATGGACTCTATTACTCTATGTGAACAAGAGATGATGGAATACAATTTTTAACAATTAAATATAAGTTTATTAATAACAATAAAAAAATAAATGATTAAGGTCTTATAAGGGTTCTGATTTTGAAAAGTATTCATTGAGTTACATGATTAATAAATTAGGTTTATTCAAACCCATTCACCACACAGGCATGTGGCTTGATACAAAATAAACATGTTTGAATTAACATTTAATTTAGAAAAATGATCAAAATTTTACACATAAGTGTATCTGACACGCATTGTTATTTACAATACAATTGACATATATACGCACACATATGGTGTGTGTGAATTTTCTGATTTTGGTTATAATACAATATAAATAAATTATCATATTTGTGACTTAGAAAATTACTATAAAAAAATTCAAATTATTACATTGATTTAAGTAATTACAATTTACAATTCATATTATTACTATAGTTTACATATATGCGCACAGATGCGTGATTTATAACATACAATCAATCTATTTCAATTGACATTCAAAAACAACAACAAAAAATGATTAAAATTTACATATGTGTTATAATTGACAACATAAGCACATATACATGTGTGTGCATGAAACAACCTATTTGACTTGCTACAAAATAATTATCCAAATCTTAAATTATATATAAATATAATAAATGATTAAAGTTTCAGTTAAATGAAATACATTTACATAGTAGGTTTACTGAAACGCATATATACCTAATTTGCATAGATGTGCGATATATTAATTTATCTACATAACATTAGTATTTATCACAATAAAATTATTACAGATTATTCTCGCAATTTTATTCTCTTGGCTGAATAGACTTTTTCTTGAAACAAGCACTATCAAATTTTTGACAGATGATTGTTGATTGATTTAAAATGTCTTTCTTTTTTTTTAACAAACGAAATATACAATCGTTTTATAGAATTAAGAAAATATAAATTTCAAAATGTCTTTCTGCTTGATTAGTTAATGCTGATGAAATAGGCAAGGTGAGAGAGGAAAAGTGAATACGTGAAGTGCAGCTCTTCATGCCATGATAAGTAGATAGTCAAGCATGGTTTAAGCACACAATGCCCCATGATGTCACGAGAAAATACCTCATATTTAAGCACTGCCCCTCTAAGTACCTAGACAGATCATCCACAAAAAATAGTATCCAGAAAAAAATAGGCACTGAGCCAGCCCTGCTCATTTCTTGTGAGTCTTAGGGGCTTTAGAAAAGGTCTATTCATGAGACCAAGGCCTATTCATGAGGCCTACATATACACTGCTGGACTACCCTGGGAGCTCAATATCTAGGTCTAGACAATGCCAAGCATATACTTCAGAGCACCATAAACACATTGCATCCACACAGCCCTGCTCAACCATACACCACCATAAACATCAAAAGTACAAATTCATGCATCACTTTCAAAATGTAATTTTACTAAAGAAATTATGTAAAAGTTTATCATATATAACTTTACTCACCATAGCTATATATATTTTTATCTGTTCTTCTCTGCCTTTAGATAGTCAGCATCTATATAATTATTTGTTTAGAAAGCTGGTTCTTTTGGTCCATTAGAAAAATATAATCCATGTTTGTTATCATCATCAGATAAAAGTATGCAATCCATGCAAAATCTTGATTTGTAGTTGGTCTCTGCTCTATCTAGGATTATTTCAGGCAATCAGATGTTTTGATTTAATAAATTTTAGACAAGAAACTATCCTCTCTGTTTAAGGCTATGAATTGCAGCTCAAAGAAGTGGGTCATTTTCTCCAAGTGAATTCAAATTCCTGAGAAGGAAATACTAGTAGCTTCTAAATCTAATATTCTGCCTTCAGCTGTATTATTTCATGGTATATGGACTGCTAATTCTACAGTCAGCTAAAACCAACTGCTGCAAACTTCAAGAAACTGCAACAAAATATTATAACCAACTGAAATTTTCAGCTGACCCTTCTTACAAAAAACTATTATCCAGACTAGAGCTAATCCTGTTATTATCCCTTTTATAGACTCATCTAAGGTGATAACAGCAGCTTGATTAAAAACAGAGTTTTTATTTTTATCTCACTAATCCCTTTAAAAACATATACATGTTTTTCTAATAGATAAAAATTTTGTTTAATTAATTAAAATTTCAAAAAAATACAATAGTGTTTTTAAATTTCAAAATCAGAGTAATAATTAATAATAATGCAATATTTATATTTATTCAGACCTTTTTAAAATATTAATTTCATAATGAAATTTTACTTTAAGCCCAGAGTTATTTAACCCTTTACTTATTATTATTTTATTTTAGGAAATATTAAAAAAAATCTACAAAAATGTATTCTATGTTTATTTCTACTTTTCCTTTATTTTACATATATATATTGTGCCAAGGCCAAATTGGCACATGTATATAAAATAATTTTGTATAAAAATTATTATCAAAATCTTTCAGAAAAAAGAATTTGAAATAAAAGTTACAATTAATTACTTTAAAGAGGGGAGAGGGAGTTTTCCTATAAAAAAAATTAAAAGTTAAAAATCTCTTTTCATTCCAGTTTAGTAGAATAAATGTGTAGATATGTGCGATGGTAAATAGAAATAAATGTTAGCTCATTAATAAGATAAATGCGTGTTAGAATAATATTAAAAAAAATAATAATAATAATTGAAATGAAATGTATTTAAAAACACAGTGGTGGGCTACTAAAGATATAAAAACAATACATTTATGAAAGCTACTACTAATCAAACAATCAATCAAAAAACAAGTCATATGATTAGTTATCAAGGAATTTCGACAACACCTATTGCACTTATTCCCGGAGGATATCAAAACGAAAACAATTCACTGATATAAATAGCTAGATTTTATCGGACAGGCTAGTTTTGAGTTTGCAATTCAGTCTAGTTTCCAGTGACAGTTTGTTTCAGTACAATTTCTATTATGTATACAGAAACCAACATGCACTGTTGAGCAGTGTTGGAAATATACGTTTGTGCTCCAGCCTTTTTGTCCAACAAGATCATCAAAACCTGCCTGTGAAATAATGTCTTTATAACAACTCCGAAATCCTCCATCAAACGTTCAACTGTCTTCAAGAATAAAACAAATGGATTCGCATAAAATCTCTTCAAGAATCATCAAAATCTAACCGGTTAGATATAATCCAGCAGAAGCAGCCAACGACAAGAAAAAAAATCCTAAGTATATATTTTATTATTATCATTTATATGTAGTAGTCACCATTGTAATCCGTAAATATTCAAGATTCAAATTATATGAACTTTATCATACATAAAATGAACTATTGATATGTGTGTGTAAGTTTCAAATGCTATTAATGCTTTATTATTATGTTTGTGAATGTGAAATGATTTAAAGGTCAAAGATTATTTATGCTTTTTTTCTTAAAATATATTATCATGTGTTAATTTAAAAAAAAATGTGCGTGTGTTAAAATTGGATTTATAGAAATGTTTATAATGTGTTAATGTTAGTTAATAAATTATCTTTAAAACTTAATTAATGATAAGTAAAATAAATTATCTTTAAATGTAAACTTTATTTGTCGGTCAATTCTTCTTACCAACCTTTTATTAATTATTTCCACCACCAATTTTTGTATAATTTGTTATTGAATAAAATTAGACTGAGCTAGTTTGAGGAAATGTTTCGAGCACTGGATTATGAGCCTACTGCCCGAATACGTTAGTCCTTTGGACTAGCTGGCACCAGGAGTTTACTCCAAAACAAATAAAGTATTTGGATAGTAGGGGTTTGAATCTAGCAGCCAAGGTGGGCCATTGTTGATAGCTAAAGCTATCAATAAGATCTCCCATTTTGCTCGAACGTGCCGGCTCATTCACGTATCATTTATAAGATTATAAATGTATATGAAAGGAGTTTGAAACCGGTCAAAACTTATATATGTATAAGTAAGTGGTTTCAGCGGTTCAACCCGGTACAATATATTCACATACATTATATTAGTGTAATGTAACCCAACTGGTTACATTGCCCCAGTCTGAGAGAAAAGGAAAGTATAAATGAAACACCTATCTAACAATATTTACATAATCTATATATATAATGAAAACACAGTTCATATCTAAAACTATGTACTCATCAATTTTTTAGAGATCTGGCAGACATCTGACAGTTAACAGAATGAATAGTGATCTGCAATTTTGAGATAAAGAATTCAACCACTGGACTGTAAGTACACAATGCACCATGAACACCAAGAGTGCTACCTCAAATGAGACACTATAAGCTACTGCAACCTTTATAAAGATACTGCAAAATCTTTTCAAAGCCCTCTTTCATGGAGGGTCTAGAAATACAAAACTATGCCCTGCTTCTTTTGAGTCTTATGGGCTGGGAAATACAAGCTATGCCTTGCTCCTTTTGTTTGGAGAGTTAGAGGCTGGAATCATGGCAGGACTATGTTAACTGCCTTATGACAAACACTATAAAATACAAAAAATAGGTTGGAGCAGATAGTGGAGATACAACACCCTCAGAGCTGCATGAAAATATTGGATTCTCAAGCCAATGACAAAAATGTCCATCCATCATCAAAACTGAAAATACAGTTAAACAAACTTCAACAATCAAACACTAAATCCAACCTCCAAAATCATTGATTTTCTATTTAACTTCAAAAATGAACCTCTTTAAACATACATGAAAATTACTATTTTATAATTTATAATCATCATCAATACTCTTGTCATATGTTTCACAGTAATTTTTAAAGTTAATTCTGCATAAAATGCTTTTTTTTTCTTTCTCAGTCATGATTTAAGATCAAGTTAATAATTTTGAAGTGATGATCACCAGTATGTGATCATCATCAGCCCACGTTGGGTGCCATTTGTAACGGGATGGGGT
Source organism: Epiperipatus broadwayi (assembly GCA_028023455.1). Lineage (NCBI taxonomy): Eukaryota > Metazoa > Onychophora > Udeonychophora > Euonychophora > Peripatidae > Epiperipatus > Epiperipatus broadwayi. Next base: position 2,126,558 of record JAQFVV010012396.1, on the reverse strand, counting down.
AGGTGGGTAAAGGAAGATACAAAAATGTGGTGGACCTGGGGTTATGGCAAAATCATCAACCCCAAGTAAATTAAATACAACATGAAATATCAATTTATAAAATTTATCTATAAGTAAATATTTAAAGATATAAGAGTATAAATATTTAAAGATATAAGAGTAGAGAATCTTTGAACATAAAATCTGTGAGAACATTGCGAGATCAGAAGCTAACTCATAAGAGCAACTAAAACATAATTAATCACCAGCACTATCATTAAGTAATTATAAGTAAACACTAGAGAGAAATAACCATCCATCATCATCATTGATGGGAATAAACAAATCAGTACAATAAATCAATACAGTAAATCAAGTCAACCTTGTGACTGGATTGGAAATGGGTCTTCTATAGACCAGGCTAGCTATTGAGCCTTTGCCAGCTTGGGCAATTATATAAACATAGCTTGGATGCACCAGCTTAGTGCCCATCCATTAAAAATACACCATAATCAGAAATTAAAACAATAATGCTGGGACATTAAAATATGCTGATCATCATCAATGCTCAGGCCACTTGTACTGGCCAACTATAAACTTATTTTTTTAATAAGACTAAAGTAAAATAAAAAAATAATAGTGCATGGGCTTTAAAGAGTATCCTCTTTTGTGCCAACCCAGATAATGATTGATCATCACTGGATGCCCAAAGCACTAAACACATCCCCATTTATCTGTGCACAAACTAGCCCAGAGAACACAAGCTCTATTACTGTATGTGAACAAGAGATGGTGGAAACCATTTTAACAATTAAATATAAGTTTATTAATAACAATAAAAACAAATTATTGATTAAGGTCTTATAAGGGTTCTGATTTTGAAAAGTATACATTGAGTTACATGATTAATAAATTAGGTTTATTTAAAACCCATTCAGAACACAGGCATGTGGCTTGATACAAAATAAACATGTTTGAATTAACATTTAATTTAGAAAAATGATCAAAATTTTACACATGTGCATGAATTTTCTGACTTTGATTATAATACAAAATTTCAAATGAGCACATTAACTGCATTATTTCTTAATGGGTATTTATAAACGCATACATATATCCGTACACAGACGGGCATCTTATAACTGATGATGAAGACATTTCAATTAAACATAAAATAATTATTACATTTGTAATTTACATAATTGCTATTCAAAATTTAAATTGTTACATTAATTTACATATGTGTAATAACTGACAACATACGCACATATACATGTGTGTGCGTGAAACAACCTATTTGACTTGCTGCAAAATAATTATCCAAATCTTAAATTATATATAAATATAATAAACGATTAAAGTTTCAGTTAAATGAAATACATTTACATAGTAGGTTTACTAAAACGCATATATACCTAATTTGCACAGATGTGCAATATATTAATTTATCTACATAACATTAGTACTTATCACAATAAAATTATTACAGATTATTCTCGCAATTTTATTCTCTTTGCTGGATAGTCTTTTTTTTTAAACAAGCACTATCAAATTTTTGACAGATGATTGTTGATTGATTTAAAATGTCTTTTTTTTTAATAAATGAAATATACAATCGTTTTATATGATTAAGAAAATGTAAATTTCAAAATGTCTTTCTGCTTGATTAGTTAATGCTGATTAAATAGGCAAGGTGAGAGAGGAAAAGTGAATACGATGAAGTGCAGCTCTTCATGCCATGATAAGTAGATAGTCAAGCATGGTCTAAGCACACAATGATGTCATGAGAAAATACCTCATTTTTAAGCACTGCCCCTCTAATTACCTAGACAGATCATCCACAATAAATAATATCCAGAAAAAAATATCAGGCACTGAGCTAGCCCTGCCAAGCATATACTTCGGAGCACCATAAACACATTGCATCCACACAGCACTGCTCAACCATACACCCATCACAAACATAAAAAGTACAAATTCATGCATCACTTTCAAAATGTAATTTTACTAAAGAAATTATGTAAAAGTTTATCATATATAACTTTACTCACCACTGCTATATATATTTTTATCTGTTCTTTTCTGCTTTTAGATAGTCAGCATCTATATAATTATTTGTTTAGCAAGCTGGTTCTTTTGGTCCATTAGAAAAATATAATCCATGTTTGTTGTCATCAGATAAAAGTATGCAATCCATGCAAAATCTTGATTTGTAGTTGGTCTCTGCTCTATCTAGGATTATTCCAGGAAATCGGATGTTTTGATTTAATAAATATTAGACAAGCAACTATCCTCTCTGTTTAAGGCTATGAATTGCAGCCCAAAGAAGTGGGTCATTTTCTCCAAGTGAATTCAAATTCCTGAGAAGGAAATACTAGTAGCTTCTAAATCTAATATTCTGCCTTCAGCTGTATTAATTCATGGTATATGGACTGCTAATTCTACAGTCAGCTAAAACCAACTGCTGCAAACTTCAAGAAGCTGCAACAAAATATTATAACCAACTGAAATTTTCAGCTGACCCTTCTTACAAAAAACTATTATCCAGACTAGAGCTAATCCTGATATTATCCCTTTTATAGACTCATCTAAGGTGATAACAGCAGCTTGATTAAAAACAGAGTTTTTATTTTTATCTCACTAATCCCTTTAAAAACATATACATGTTTTTCTAATAGATAAAAACTTTGTTTAATTAATTAAAATTTCAAAAAATACAATAGTGTTTTTAAATTTCAAAATCAGAGTAATAATTAATAACAATGCAATATTTATATTCAGACCTTTTTAAAATATTAATTTCATAATGAAATTTTACTTTAAGCCCAGAGTTATTTAACCCTTTACTTATTATTATTTTATTTTAGGAAATATTAAAAAAAATCTACAAAAATGTATTCTATGTTTATTTCTACTTTTCCTTTATTTTAGATATATATATTCACATACACTATTATACCAGTCAAAAAAATCCACCACCTGAACTGCAAGTCGGATCCAAACTGAGCTGAACCAAGACTGAATTCAAACCCAACTCAACAGCTCAGATTAGTAGAAATCTAAATCAACGGCACAGTGCTATGCACCAAGAAACTAGCTCAATGGTTGGTGAGGATCAGAGACCCCTGAACTGACATTAATATCTGATAATAAACTAAAATAATTTTAAATCGAATCATATGTATATGTTCAGGTTGCCAACACAGACAGCGAGCATTAACATTAAAATAATTATAAAAGAATTAAAAATGAAGAAACCAAGTGTGTTTAGAAAATATTTAATAATAATAATTTGTTTGTTTGAATAAGAGTGGCGGTCCTTGTTATATGCCAATAAATATTACGTAATATTTGAAAGTCTATGTCTATGCCCCCACAAGGAATAAAAGGCATATAAAGGTATTTATTAGTAAAGGAATTTATTATTTTAATTTTACACAAAAGAATGTGATATTTATTTTCACATTCGCAAATCCATTCACGAAGAGCAAGATACGTATTTAGGGCATAACTTTAATCTTTATTGGAACAATTATTTAATTAAATATGACTGAAAATTTGTTCGACTTTAATTGAAATCACTTCATCACGAATTACGAGCATCAGAGTGGGTGCTACTGGAACAGAGAGGTAACTGTGCTGATGAATTATGAGCTAAAAAATGAAATTGAAAAACAATAGCTAGTCGATAATAGAAGTCCTATGGAGGCTTGCGTCTGACAAGTCTTATGCCCTTTGACTAATATGAACAGGAGAGGAAGTGCTTTCTTCCTCGATAATTCAAAATAACAGAAATATGATCACCGACCAGCCTAACGGAGTGGAAGATTGCCCTATGTCAGCAATGTTGAAGATGATACTTACTAGTCACCATTTGAGAAATAAAGCCCAGTTATAGAATGCTCTACGTGATGACTTGATCAAATGAATTAAAGTCAAACGAGTTTTTAAGTAAAACTATTTTAAAGTATATGTAAATCATATTAATTATGCCCCAATCATCATGCCCTTCCTGAATCTTAATAGAAAATAATAAAGTTGAATTAGAATATATTTATTTGATTCCTTTATCGGTCCTTTGCAAAAAACATTTTAAGATTATATTTGAATAATAAACAAATATTAGTGAGATGAGAAAATAGTGGTGGCATAGATTAGAAATGGAGCTAATAATTTATTATTAGCCAATCATAAAAATAACACACACTTAATAATTTCTTTCGATTCGATGATTGATAGAACTATATAAATCTAGTTCTAATGGGTGAGAATTAACTATCAGAATTTAGTTTATATTACTTGTATAAGGCAAAGAAAATGAAGGAGATCATCGAGTCGAGGGATTATTGGCATATAATTAAAATAACAACATTAATGAATTACACAAATATATAATATAATAAATGAACCGCCAAGTAGAGACTAGAAGTTGAGAGAATTATGATATAATAGCATAAATAAAAGTAAGTTTACACAGAGATTATGACATTTATAGAATTAAAAGAGCTCTTAAAAGGAGTGTAAAGTAAAGTTCGGAACTGGCCAGAAAGTTTAAGGTTCATTATGGAAATATATTACCCATTTCTTCCGGGCTGGATCCTTAAGTTATACGTCCAGGTTGGTAAAATGTAGGCACCATTTGGTCAATTACTTGAACAGTATTTTAATGAATTTTCATGATTTTAGCAGCATGATTGGTCCAGAAAAGATTCAGCAGCTTCATTGAAGATTCTCTAAGGACTTCAGGAACCATAGCCAGATTTCTGATGGTCTAGCCCTTCACCATAATTGAAACACTATTTAAATTCATGATTTAAAATGCATAGAGTTTACTGCACTTCTCTACAACAAAGATATGGCTTTTTTTTTCCAAACTTTTCAGAGTTATATATCTGTCCTCTGATGCCTTCAGGCTAGCGCTACTTTCATTATCAATGTTTTTAGATTTACTGGTTGTTTTTAGATACATTCCTTCAATAAGGCTTTCAAACTCATTAATTTGAATTCATTTTCTAATTAATAAAACTTTAACTGTTGTTTTTGGAAAGGGAAAATCTGAAAGCTTATCGAAAGAATGTACTTTTAATCAATAAAACTTTAACAAATTATTTAAAAATAAAATCAAACATTCCCTATGCAATGAAACTTTCAAACAATTATATATATTTAAATATTTACAAATATATACACACAATCCACGCAGTTATAATACATATAAATTCATGAATAATTCTATCATGAATTTATTAATAAAATTAATCAATTTAAATCTGAAACTAGTTATTTGAATACACATTTATGAAATATGTTATTCTTTATGGAAATTAGCGTGGATTGAACGTATAAAGCCCCATTGCATTGGAAATTTAAGGTTAGTACTAGGGTTTGAAGTGGGCTTATGGCTAGAGGTCATGAAGCTAGGATCGAACTCAGATCCGACTGCTTCATTTCTTTTCACTTCAAAAAAAAACAATGAAAAAAAAATCTCTTTACTTATGTGTGATACATTTGCATAAGTGTACTTGACTAGTTGTTAGACTCTGGGAGAGCAGCATGAGTGTGAATAATATCATCTGTACAAACTACAAAATTATACATGTCTCACTGCGATCATTTTCTTTAAAATATTATCTAGCTTATAATAAGCTTATAATAAATCGGTCCGATAATGAAGTCTCATTTTCCCTATGGTCGTGTCAGTCGGTCATCTATATATATATCTGTCCATTAATGTTTGTCTTATTGTTTCCCTGGATCAGGTGGCACATATGGTTTTAACTTTTGATAATGGTCGTAGTCTTGGTCTTTTCTGGTTGGTGTCAAGTTCCCATAGTCTATTGCAGTCAAAAAGTCTATGGTCTTTTCTATTGACATAGGGCACATCCCAAGCATGATTCTTTGGATCCATGGGGGTAAATGATGTCTGATCGTCCAGATGATGTGTTGGTCCTCATATTTGAAGGCTGTTAGGGATTTGAATGTGGTTACTTGCTGGATGAAGTAGGCTGCATATCCCTGTCTGCAGTTTTCTTGATACTTCTGAGTGTTCAGTCTATGCAAAATGCCCTCCTGCCTTTCTTCACTCCAATATTTTTTTAAAATGGCATTTTCATATCTTTGGATCATGGTAGGTGGTTTTTTTAATAGCTTCCACCATGCCTTGGCAGCTTCTCTTAAGTAGTGGCTGGCTAGGATAACCTTTGCCTTTTCTGCTATAGAGTGCAGACAGAAAAATTATTTAATGCTGTCTAGATGATCTATGGGCTTTTCTCCTGGGTCACCCCAAAAAATTTGAATTTCTACAGCAGATATAAGGGATGGTCTCTGCAAGTTCCTTAGACTTATTTCGGAGTTTATTGTCTGTTCCATTTCTATTTTTGATTTTATCTTACTAGTGGTCTGAACATCTTTTTTCCTGTCTGTATTTAAATCAGTTTCTGCAACCATTTCTTGGTTTGACTCATATTCTCCACTGTCATCTTCTTTACTATCCACAACTTCTTTTGGTGTGGTCTGATTGTCTTCATCACTTCTTGGAGCCTTGTAAGTGTCTATTGCTGTATGATGCTTTACAATCTCTGGGTTGTTTTGGGTCCCTCGTGTTTCCTCAAGCTTTAAAATCCTTTCCATCATCATCATCATTAGCTTCCTGTCTTCTCTTACTTCTCTGAGGATCGTATGAAAAGTCACTCAATCGTCATGATCATCTTTAGCCTTCTTTCTGCTTTGATGGTTGCACTTTTTTCTATTGATCTGATTTTTGAAAGTGATCTCTCATTCACTGGAGGTGGTTGAAAGCGCATCACTATCATCAGTCAATCCTTTATCTAATTGTTCTTCCATCTTTGAAAGTGAATAAATAATATAATAAGCAATGTGAATCAAACTTATGGCACTCTCTGTATACTTAAATAATAATTTTTTTTCTTTAGTACATTTAATTAGGTCTTTGACTACTGGTCCCATTATCCCTATCTTCATTAGCTGCTGCATATTATTTCCTCAATCTATGTAATCTGCCTTTTTTTAGCTTAGTTTTAGTTTGCCTATGTTTTCTTGGTCAGCTCTTTCTATAAATTTTTTGAATGAGACGTATTTTATTTAGAAAAAACTATTAAAGATAAGAAACAAACATGACTCACTTTCCCTCTGTTCAACTGTTCCCCCATGTCTGAAAAAAGAAACTATACAAATAATTAGTGATATACAAACATTCATATATATATATATATATATATTAGCAGATAGTACAAGTAATTGTATTGGACACATTTGGTTTTCATTATTTAGACAACTGACCCACTACTGTGCTGACAATCAAATTTGCTGACAAATTTATTTATATGGGCACCAGTGAGCAAAATGAGATCAATAGGGCCGGTGAAATAACCCATTGACCCCCAAACTACATATGACTGACTTAATTTTTGATAGAACAATTTTATTGATGATGAGTATTTATTATTTAATAACAACTGACGCATTCCTGACCTGAGTTTAAATATAGGAATTCAAATATTATTTTCACTAAGCATGAGGCTTTCACACACAAGGAAAAAAATGTCAAAATTAATATTACACAAGAACTTTTATTTGTTGATATCATTTTTAATCTTGCTAGCATAAAAGCGTGTAAACCATTTAAGCATTTTTCCAACTGCATCTGGCTGCTTGGTGTACACAAAAGCTCTTCACCTGCTTTGAGGTTACTCTAGAAATTATTGTTATTAAAGCATAATGTCACACTGCATCGGACCGTTTGACAGATAATTGAAAAGTTTGAGGGTCTTTGCCTGCTTTGAGGCTACTAAGAATACAGAGTGAACATTAAATATATGTGCTAGCAAGCAATACTTTGAAATTTAAAACTTTTAACATGATATATTGGATATTTGTAATTATAAGACTGAGATACATATAATTAATTTTGACACAGACAAAATATTTCATTTATTTTACCCCTTGCTTTGATCTACTCTTACTATTTTTCTAACGATAATTTTCCTACTGTCACAAAAGTGTATAACACAAATGTATAATATATATTGTGACCGTTCGATTGTTGTCCCAACTACATAATATCACCAAAACATAAGTGCGCTAAAAATTGTAACCTCGATCACCGATCAATTCCCGCTGCACATTGTCAGCTATTAAGAGCTGTAACCAAAAGCATATCATGCCATCTATATTATGCACCAAAGACCACAACCAAAATCTGGAGCAACTTACCACAGACCAAACTAATGATATAACATAAACTTTTTATGATTTAATTTGATCGCAGCCAGGGTGTACCGCAAAGACCTATCATAGTAGTATGATAAAATATATTAAACAAATTATAAGTATGTAATGTTATTATCTTTCAAACCTTAATTTGCGATTTTCATTGTATGAGACCCGATGGCCGACCATGTACAAGATGGCATAATTTGTGGAACTACATAAGATTATGAAATTTTAAACCATCTATATGATTTTTAATACAAATGCTAGTCCAGGTAAAGCTTTGCAATAAATAAACATAAATACTTGGGTTCTTTTTTTATAGTTTACTATATCACTGAGACTCTTATTATACTGACAAATGACAATTTAAAAATGTTAAGTAAATATATTCAATCATGTCATTATCTGGTAAATCTGTTTACAGGTTTAATAATCAATTTATATTGTATACTAGAATCAACTACGCAAAGCTAAAATGATGGAAAAGGTAAATGGGATTTTATTGTACCTTACACATCATAAACTACCAAAGACGAAAAGCATCCAAATGTTTTCTCAAAATATCACTAAACTCTTATATCATGTTGACGATAGTATGTACTTCAATGTATGCTCTATCCAAGGTTTATGATTTCTGATTTTATGAATGACAAATAGCAACGGCACAGTAAGTTTAATTATAAATCAACGTTTATTTACAAATTTATGAATAATAAGTAATTAATTCTAATGTTATAATTAAAGACATAAATAAACAAATAAAATAAATAAATTATAATTCCATCGACTTCCTTCAATAACATATCATAGGTACGGTTTTTAAAAAACCTAATCATACCTTATATTTCAATTTGATATAATGAATGTATTGAGGAAATTATACTAAATTCAACATCAACTCATGAAACATCTAATGTCATTTCCAGATTCAATAAATCTATTCTGTAAACTTATAATAATATAATAAATAATATTATATCTGTAGGATTTAGCTATAATGCAATCATTAAATAAAGTGAAAATTTAAACTTACATTCAGGTAAATAATAATCAACCAACAGTTAATTATTATGAGGTAACTTGAATAGAAGGTCCTGCTACAATTTGATGATCTAACTTATAAATTATACTTACAAATGGAAGAAGATGATTTAGCAGAATAACTAAAATACTTTGCCCAACTTATATCTATGAAGTAAAACCATATTCCTGTGGATGCATTCATCTACACATAGGAATTAAATAACACTAAACGCTTTGTGGATTTATACACCATCATAAAGTAATAAGTATAATTACACAATTCCGCGGATTAACCACCAGCGCAGGAATGAGTGTAAAATACAAAAATGGCAATTAAGTAATCTGTGGATTAACCACTGGCACAGATTAATGCATTTTAACATTATAAAACAACATTACTATTTACTTCACATTAAAGTGCAAAATCATCCTCCTCAGTTATTCTGACCATTCAGAAAACACTAACATTTTAGCAAATGTGGGTTCTTTCATAATAAAATGTTACACTAATCAGGACAACTAATGTACTAACTTATCTTGCTTAAAATAAAACATATGTAATATAATATAAGTAATATTAGTATAGGAATAGAAATCTGGAAAGACTCACAAAATACCTCATGAAAAATTGATACATCTCATAAATTCATTTAGTACTTTTCAAGCTTTTTCGCAAGCGCTATTCTCTTGAATAAGTATTTTATTCAACCCCTATTAATTTAAACTTAATAAAATATAGCTTATGAACTTCACATGCAAGTTCATATAACGATAAAATTAAAGTAATGCATTATTCATCAAATACATAAAATCTAACAGGTGTGTGTGTGATATAAATAAAATGTATAGCATTTTATAGTTCAATACATGAATTCTAGCAGGTGTGTGTATCACAAATTAAATTGTATAGCATTTTATAACTACAAATATGATCCGTGAAATCCATGTACGATGTGTCAAACAATAAATATACGAAGTAATAGCTACAATTATAGTTGAATTCCATACATGTAATTTTATCCATTTGTATTAGTTATTATAAGCACTATTAGATTAACGATTTTACGTGGCTCCATAAACATGAAACAATTCCAAAATATGACACGCAGAGTTTAAATGAAAATGTTTTTTTCATAAGTTATTAATTTCTACATTTCTCTATTAAAACTGTTCCAAGTTTATCACATCCATGCTAATATTTATTTATCCACGCTTAAATCTAGGAATACTAATTATAGCAATTAATTTAATCATTCCAAACTGACGATAAAATTAGAAAATATCTTTAATTAATTATTTGAAGACTGTTTTTATTATCCAAATGGTAAACAAATTAACTAGCAAATATATTACTGGCATTGCAAAGTTAAATATCGATCAATACTATATTTTTTATTAAAATTATAAACGGAAATATTAAACTATGTTAATAACTTTAACATTTTACTTTAATTTAAACTTCTTCTTTTTTTTAAAAAGCAAATTTTCATATTTATAAAACTTCTGTAATTAAAACACTTATTTAATTTTTCCAAATTGTAGAATAATAAATATTTTAAAACATACCAAAATCTTGCAATTAATTCTGCTTTTAAACTGGAAAGCTCCGACATATTTCAAATGTAATATTGGAAAATTATTATTAGTGATTTGATCCACCTGGTTAGCCGACTTGAACAGACTTTTAAATTTAGCAATTCATCTTATTATTAAATACCACTATGTTATTTTTACGTTTATAGAAAACTTTGTGGTAATCCGTTTACTTGTTAACTATTTTAAAATAAGCTTATCATATTTACACCATTTGCCTTTTACCATTTTCTTTTCTTTCTCTCCCTCCAAAGCAACACTATCAGACGATCTTTTTTTTTAATTCATGCTCCTTTCTTTTTTACATTGAAATGCATACGTAATAGTTGAACAAATGGTTTTTTTAATTCAATGGAAATAATTTTTAAGACCATTTTAAACAAATAAAAATAAAATATTATTTTTAATAATATTTTACCAAATTTAATGTGTTGTCAAAATTTTTTAAAAAGTTAAACATTTTGATATGAATTAGTATATGAAATAATATAGACAACAAGTAAGGCAAAATATTACCCATTCTCTCTAATAAATTATTTTGAATATAAGAGAGTAATCTGTTCAAAGTGCAAATCAAGCCAATCAAATCACCAAAAGAAGACAGAGAAATTTTTATACCAGTTACATCAATTATTATATTTTATACTAAAATATATGGTTACAATATATATATATATTTAAATAATTATTCTAACTTACGAATCTTTTGCTGAAGAACATTTAAAAAATAATCTTGAAAGCATTTAATTATAAAAAAGAAAATCACAAAATGACATTTTAATTTATTAAATCATTTCAGTTATGCGTTATAAATCGTGTAACTTTTCTTCAAATATATATAAAATTTTACAAAAATATCACTTTCTACTGAAACATTTAATTTATTGAGATCTCAATTGACTGAGTAATTAAGATCATAATTACTGTCTACAGGGTATGGGGTTTATTAAATTGAAGCCCCATATTGGGTGCCAAAAACATAACCATGTACAAATCCACCACCTAAACTGCAAGTCAGATCCAAACGCAGCTGAACCAAGACTGAATTCAAACCCAAGTCAACAGCTCAGATTAGTAGAAATCTAAATTGACAGTACAGTGCTATGCACCAAGAAACTAGCTCAATGGTTGGTGAGGAACAGAGACCCCTGAACTGACATTAATATCTGATAATAAACTAACTAAAATAATTTTAAATCAAATCATATGTATATGTTCAGGTTTCCAACACAGACAGCGAGCATTAACATTAAAATAATTATAAAAGAATTAAGAACGAAGAAACGAAGTGTGTTTAGAAAATATTTAATAATAATAATTTGTTTTGTTTGAATTTTAAATAATGATTATATTAATTATGTCTAGCCTTTAACAGAATTTATAATAATAATGAGTGGCGGTCCTTGTTATATGCCAATGAATATTACACAATATTTGAAAGTCTAGGTCTATGCCCCCAACAAGGAATAAAAGGCAGATAAAGGTATTCATTAGTAAAGGAATTTATTACTCTAATTTTATACAAAAGAATGTGATATTTATTTTCACATTCGCAAATCCATTCACGAAGAGCAAGATATGTATTTAGGGCATAACTTTAATCTTTATTGGAAAAATTATTTAATTAAATATGACTGAAAATTTGTTTGACTTTAATTGAAATCACTTCATCACGAATTACAAGCATCAGAGCGGGCTTTACTGGAACAGAGAGATAACTGTGCTGACGAATTATGAGCTAAAAAATGAAATTGAAAGACGATAGCTAGTCGATAATCGAAGTCCTATGGTGGCTTGCATCTGACAAGTCTTATGCCCTTTGACTAATATGAACAGGAGAGGAAGTGCTTTCTTCCTCGATAATTCAAAATAACAGAAATATGATCACCGACCAGCCTAATGGAGCAGAAGATTGCCCTACATCAGCAACGTTGAAGATGAAGACTTACTAGTCACCATTTGAGAACTAAAATCCAATTATAGAATGCTCTACATGATGACTTGATCAAACGAATTAAAGTCAAATGAGTTTTTAAGTAAAACTATTTTAAAGTATTTGTAAATCATATTAATTATGCCCCAATCATCGTGCCCTTCCTGAATCTTAATAGAAAATAATAAAGTTGAATTAGAATATATTTATGTGATTCCTTTATCGGCCCTTTGCAAAAAACATTTTAAGATTATATTTGAATAATAAACAAATATTAGTGAGACGAGAAAATAGCAGTGGTATAGATTAGAAATGGAGCTAATAATTTATTATTAGCCAATTATAAAAATAACACACACTTAATAATTTCTTTCGACTCGATGATTGATAGAACTGTATGAATCTAGTTCTAATGGGCGAGAATTAACTATCAGAATTTAGTTTATATTACTTGTATAAGGCAAAGAAAACAAAGGAGATCATCGAGTCGAAGAATTATTGGCATATAATTAAAATAACAACATTAATAAATTACACAAATATATAATATAATAAATGAACCACCAAGTAAGGAAAGAGAAAGAGACTAGAAGTTGAGAGAATTACGATATAATAGCATAAATAAAAGTAAGTTTACATAGAGATTATGACATTTATAGAATGAAAAGAGCTCTTAAAAGGAATGTAAAGTAAAGTTCGGAACTGGCCAGAAAGTTTAAGGTTCATTATAGAAATATATTACCCATTTCTTCCAGGCTGGATCCTTAAGTTACACGTTCAGGTTGGTAAAATGTAGGCACCATTTGGTCGATTATTTGAACAGTATTTTAATGAATTTTCATGATTTTAGCAGCATGATTGGTCTGGAAAAGATTCAGCAGCTTCATTGAAGATTCTCTAAGGGCTTCAGGAACCGTAGCCAGATTCCTGATGTTCTAGCCCTTCACCATAATCGAAACACTATTTAAATTCATGATTTATAATGCATAGAGTTTACTGCACTTCTCTACAACAAAGATGGCTTTTTTTTTCCAAACTTTTCAGAGCTATATATCTGTCCTCTGATGCCTTCAGGCTAGTGCTTCTTTCATTATCAATGTTTTTAGATTTACTGGTTGTTTTTAGATACATTCCTTTGATAAGGCTTTCAAACTCATTAACTTGAATTCATTTTCTAATTAATAAAACTTTAACTGTTGTTTTTGGAAAGGGAAAATCTGAAAGCTTATCGAAAGAATGTAGCTTTTAATCAATAAAACTTTAACAAATTATTTAAAAATAAAATCAAACATTCCCGACACAATGAAACTTTCAAACAATTATATATATTTAAATATTTACAAATATATACGCACAATCCACGCAGTTATAATACATATAAATTCATGAATAATTCTATCATGAATTTATTAATAAAATTAATCAATTTAAATCTGAAACTAGTTATTTGAATACACATTTATGAAATAAGTTATTCTTTATGGAAATTAGTGTGGATTGAACGTATAAAGCCCCATTGCATCAGAAATTTAAGGTTAGTACTAGGGTTTGAAGTGGGCTTATGGCTAGAGGTCATGAAGCTAGGATCGAACTTAGATCTGACTGCTTCACTATATTAGTGTGATGTAACCCAACTGGTTACAATATATATATATATATATATATAATTACTAGAGCATATCCAAGTTATTATTCAACTTGGTTAACTTAGGTTCCAAACCTTAAACTGATTTGAATTTTAGGTTTTAGATTGACAAGTTCATTGGAATTAAAATGATTTCTAAATATGAAACTATTTCTTTCAAATATGAATGCTAAATTTTATTGATAAAAAAATTTTTAATGCACCTGCTAATTTCTGATTACTTAAACTAGATGACACTAGTGTGAACTTCATTGTAATAGAAATGGTTAATAATGTGATGGAGAATACAAGTAAAAGTAGAAATAATAGTGAAAGATGTAGATGGAGAGTGAATGATAAGAATAAGTTGGAAGAGTATAAAATACAAGTTGAAGAAATCATGGAAGAGTTGGTCAGGGATGAGTATAAGGACTGGTACGATGAAATAGAAAAAGGGGCAAATAGGGTTTTAGGTGAGAATATTCAGAAGAATAAAAAAAAAGAGAATTAGTAAAAGTGTAAAAGAGAGGAAAGAAGCATGCAGTGAATATAAGTGTGCTATTAAGAACAAGAAAAGTGAAAAAGATGTTAATGCTAAATAGAAAAAGTACTTAGAAAATAAGAAGTTGGCTAGAATAGATAATTATAGAGAAAGAATGAAATTGAATAGTAAATTGTTGGAGGATATTAATAAAAGTGGAAGAGATGAAAGTAAAAAATTTTGGAATTACATTAAAAGGAGAAATGTAGGGGGGAGAGAGATAATATTACTATATGGTGAGGAAATGGAGTGTAACTCTAGAAAAGACTTAGAGATAATCTTAAATAGATATGTAATGGATATAGAAAAGATGTTAGATGTGAAGGATAGAGTAATAGAAAACATGAAAGCATATACTAATGGGAATATTAGGTTTACAAAAAATGAACTGAATGAGACAGGGAAGAAATTGAAAAGTGGAAAGGCAAGAGGTTTAGATGGATGGGCAGCAGGGGTGGTAATGAATTTAGGGTATAGGGCAAAAGTAAAGCTATTATCCTGTTTTAATAAGATGGCACAGAAGAGAGTTTTTCTGGGTAGTTGGAGTAATACAAGAGCAAAATTATTATTTAAAGGAAAGGGTATCATAGAAAATTAAACAATTATAGACTGATAGCGGTAACATCAGTTTTATATAAAGTTTTCTCAAATATGGTGGCTGGAAGAGTTGCAAAATGGATGGAAAGGAATAATATAGTGGGAGAAATGCAACAAGATTTTAGTTCAAATAGACATATAGGAGATAGTTTATTTGTAGTTACACACCTTATGGATATGAATAGGAATTCAGGTAGACTGTTATATATGAGTTTTATAGATATAGAGAAGGCATATGATAGAGTAAGTAGAAATAGATTGTGAGTAAATTTAGCAAATTTGGGAATGGATGAAGCTTTAGTGGATATTATTAAGAAATTATATGAAAATAATTACTATACATATCAGTTAGGGAATATAGAATCAGTTAAAGTTAAAAATGGGATGGTACTAAGGCAAGAATGCCCTATGTCACCTATTTTTTGTTGTTGTTGTTGTATTTGAGTGAAATGGAAAGAGAAATAGAAAGATTAGAAAGAGGGATAGAGATACCATTAATAGGTGGCAAGGGAGTATATACTTTGTCAGGTCTTTTTTGCAGATGATGTCTTTTTGTGTGCGGAAAGAAGAGAAGATATGGAAGTTATGCTGAGGACGTGAGCAAGGGTGGGTAAAAAGATGGGCATTAAATTTAGTGAAGAAAAATCAAATATAATGATGGTTAATACTGGGGAAAGAGAAGATGTAGAATTTTTATTGGGAGATATAAAGTTAAGTCTGGTGAATAGATATAATTATTTGGGAATCATCCTAAGTAATCAGAAAAATTGCTTGGATGAATGGGAGAAAAAATAAATAAATTAACAATGTTTTCATATAATAAATATGATGTAGCTAAATTGTATGGAAGGGAGTTGCAGTAGCAGAGTTAACATATGGTGTGTGAGTAAAGGGGTATTAGATTACTTAGAAAAAGTACAAAGGGAAGTAGGAAGACATGCATTGGATGCAGATGTGTGGACAGTGAGGGAAGCAATTCAAGGAGAAATGGGATGGTCAAGTTTTTATTTGAGAGATGCAAAAAGTAAAATGGAAATGTTTTGTAGGTTGCAGTTTATGAATAATAAAAGAATAGCCAAAATAGTATTTAATTGGATTACAAATGAAGGACAGGTAACAAGATGGGTGAGAAAGGCAATGTGGTTAGCAAAAGATTTGGATAAGGAATTTATATCAGTATACTTGTACAAAAGGTGGGATAATTGTGTTAGAAGGATTGTTGAGTCTTATAGTGGTAAGGAATGGAATAAAAGAATAGATGCATTAATAAAGAATAGGGAGATGGAGAGTAAAAAGAGTATATAGAAGTAAACAAAACATTGGGTGCGAGTTAATTTTTGATAATAGCAAGGAAAGTAGTTTATTGTTTAAGGCTCAAATGGGATCTTTAGCAACAAGAGAATATACATGTAAATGAAAAAATATTGGGATTTAGTCTGCAAATTGTGTGAGGAAGGCATAGAAAATATTAGGCATCTGTTAATTGAATGTAAATGCTTGAAAGCAGAAAGGGTACAAATAATGAAGTTATGTAAGAATAAATATGATAAAATTGATTATACAGAAAGTGGGTTATTGTTTTTTATGCTGGTTTTGGGAAAAGATAAGGGGATTTAGATATAAAGGTCATAGAGTTGACAAAGATTATGTTGTGGAAATGGGATGGAGCAGATTATGGGAAAACTTAGGGTGAGGAATAGGAAAGTGAAGGTAAAGTGGCTAACACGTTTCTCTGGGCATAGTTGCTGAGAGATTCCTGTCTCCATTTAAGGAGAAGTCACAGTGCATCACATCACATATATGATTGATATTATCAGTGTTATTGATAAATAAAAGAAGTACTTTTGTTTGAATTGCATTTGTAGCCTTTTGAGAAATCAAAAAATTCTCCCAAGTCTGTCTGTTTTTTTTATATAAATTAATTAAATCAAACTTTGTATTTACCACTTGAATCAAATTACTTACCTTATAATAAAGTTTATTAATCTTTTATATAAAATTAATTATTACAAATTACAATTTTAATAATCTATTTAAGAATGATGTCCTAATACAGAAATGTCCAAACTAAATTGCGTAAGGATTTGTGTGGCTGCATAGAAGTTTTGGTACTTAAATTAACAACTACAAGCATAGAAATTGATATAAGTAATTTAGTAGAAAAAGACAAGCTATCCTAAAGCTTTTACCAAAATGATATAAACAATTTATTTATCTTGTCTATTGTTTCAATAAAAAATTTTATTGAAGTCATAACTTTTTTTTAATATATTCTTGAAATGACTGCTAAACCTAACTGTAGGACTTTCTTTTAATTTAGTATGTATACATATATATTATAACCTAATGAATTCTGTCCGATTATCTTACCTCAGGATTTTAGAACAGTGGGGTGTGGAGGCTCGGGTACTGATATAAAATTATTATCGTTTTATGACTACTCTCCCAGGGATGGAAGTAAAAGTTGACTCTAGCTCGAGTTAGCAAAACCAATAATCACTCTTACCATTACAAATTAATATATATATAAAAATTTAAACACTATAATTATTTATGGATGAAATATCCCAAGTGCTTCGATTGTTAAAAACAATCTTAAATATCACATATGAATTGGGAAGGTATTTGAATGCGACTGAAGAAAGGCTTTTATGTCCACCCACAGCATCCAGCAATATATCATAATCCTACCGAGTATGATAAACTCTATTTTAGTGCTAATAAAATCATTGTATAAATTGACATATGTGTGATGTGAGTTTGCAGTGTTTAAGTCAATGTCTCTTTAAATTTGAATGAAAATACTCCTCCATTACTTCATTATGTAGTAATTATAATTGTATGAAGGTATGATTTGATTTAAGTATTAAAATATCGATATATGATTGGATTTGAACGTGATTTGATTTCTGGAATTTTGTGAGATCCAAAACATTAAAATACAAACAAAATTTTATTAAATTATAAAACTTTATTAACAGTAATAATAATACCAACATATATTACAATATTTACACATCTTCGTAGCTCTCTCTTCTTTTAAATTAAATTTAAAAAAAAAGTTTCATTATCAGTAAACTGGGATTCACAGTTGTTACGGAATTATATTCTTATGCAAATCGGCTAATGTGCCATTAGAACTATAAGTACGCTAGAGAATTATATTTGAGGTAATAATAAACAACTATTAACTAATTTGATTTATGTTTTAACTTTAATTTTCTCAGACTTCAAATCTAAAGTACATTTCTTAATATACGGTTAGCGACACTGGTCGCAAAAAATCTTTTAACTAATAAAATATACTCGTAAACTAAGCATTAGGTAGAATAAATTCATATGCCCTATTAAATCATTTCAAATATCTCAACACTATAGAATATCTGCTTCCCTCATGTTCATATACAAACGGTTTTAAGCATTACATAAAAAAAAATTATTAGCTCTCCTATAAATCGGATTTACACACACACATATTGAGTATAACCAATGTCCCCAACCATAGTAATATTTATTTTTTTTACCAGTCCAGCGAAGATGTGCTTCGGTTGTCAGCTGAAAATGGATGCACACTGCTTAATAAGAAATAATTAAGGTATTGTGTTATTTTTATTTAATTTTTTTTTTTTTTAATTTATAATTATTGTTGGTTCTTTAGCGAGCTGTACAAATCAAAGCCAAATGATATACATCAATACAGCAAGTCGCACTTTAACTTTTATGCGCTACAAGTAAATAACGAGTTCTTGAATCAATCTCATGACCTTACAATCAGCATAAACACTATCTCATAATTCTCCCTTCAAATAAACATACATCCGTAAGGAAAAGAATACACAAATCAATATATAGTAGCATTGGCAACAACGCAAAGAATAAGAGAGCACCCCCCCCCTCGGGTTGGGATATGTTAGGACTTAGTCGCTACGCATATATAAGAACGGGCTTGCACAATGCACTACTACGAAATATAACAATCATCTCACGGTGTAGCATGACTAT
This sequence comes from Epiperipatus broadwayi, assembly GCA_028023455.1. Classification (NCBI taxonomy): domain Eukaryota; kingdom Metazoa; phylum Onychophora; class Udeonychophora; order Euonychophora; family Peripatidae; genus Epiperipatus; species Epiperipatus broadwayi. The sequence continues at coordinate 2,107,034 of JAQFVV010012396.1, read as the reverse complement.
GGAGTGAGGAATTCATCCTCTAGCTTCTAATAAAAAAATATTTCTAACCAACTATTTGACGCGCAAACCATGCTTCGTCACCCATATCAAGATGGTAAGAACTTAATCTATCATGAACATACTAAGGTCACTTGCCAACTCACATATATATCAGAGATTAGTTTTTAACTTTCGCATACAGCTACTGCATTGATGTATAAATCAATAATTTTGCAAGTCCAAATATGGTTACATATAAAATAACTTCGTATTGTTAACATTAAAAAAAGAAAAATTAAGAAATGAGCATCGTTCACATAATAATTTCTACTTCTCCAAACTGGGACAATGCCACGTCAATATCTCAAATATATACTTTAAAATATAAAAACATAATAATTTTATTATAATCAAAATTTAAAGTAATAACTCATTCCAATAAACACATTTCACATTATACACTCCCGTGCACTTTTCTCAATATCACTAAGGAAAGCTATATATTCATACGATAATTAAAGGCATATTTTAGGCTACCATGCTAATCTTAAACCTAAGCAATCTAAATATTTTCTAACTTTTAACTCATAAGCTTAACAACTAATATCATAATGCATTAACTAAATAGATTACAAAGCAAATAATCATTAAAATAAAAATTTTATTTATAGTCGCTATAACATAGTTCTCCTGAATTCTATACTGATCCTCATAGATACAGTAATTCCATAAATAACTCCATGTGCACACAGTAAATCCTACAAGTTAATTCCTGGCAAGTTATTTAAAGCAATTTTATGAGATAATCCACTAGGTTTCAATGTAAGATTCGATTCAGAAAGCACACACTTACTAATTCAAAGTGTTTCAGCTAGGAGACTCGCACTATCTCCTTATAATTATTATAATTATCCAAATGAGGTAGTAATTTCCAAATCATCCATTTTATTCCTTTTAAACATTTGCTATTTCTTCAGACAGGATTCCATTTCCTATTTTCATGTAATTTAAACAAGTTTTATCACAATTTGAGGCATAACGATTGAGTTGTTTTTGTTTTTTTTTATCAATCTCCATTTGGTATAACATATTGAATTTAATTACATCCTCAATAGTTCTTTCATTGACAACTTTGTTTTGTATGGTACTAGTAATAGAAATAATATTCCAGGTGGGATCTAACATATACACTTTATATTATAATTTCAGTTATGCTCTTTTCTTGAATAAGTTTTTTTTTAATATAACACCAACAGTCATATTTATCAAACATCATAATTAATTGATTGAAGAAAATGCTAATACAATTTATGATTTCCATATTTTCTTCAAAGTAACTTTTAGTCTTCGGCAAACACTACTTTTTTCCGATCCATTGTGACAATGATGGTCATTTTGCGAATCATGATGATGATTAATTTTGGAAAAAAAGAACAAATACCTGATATAAAAAGTTTAATCACGCATTATATTTTAATAATAATATACGATTTGATTCAATACTTTGGAATCAGAGACTGGAATCAGTACAGATGATAATACTTCTATATTATATAAATAGATAGTAGACCCTTATACAAGCACACCCAAGAGAAAATGAAAGAGAAAAATAAGCCCCCTCCTCTAAAATGTCCGAGTTTTATCATCTTGACCTGTCCATCAATCTCTGATCCCTGCCTTCTGTCAATTAAATCTGTATATCCTAATTTTAATTAGCTATTTCCTATTGTTTTAAAATTGTCTACACTCAGACAGATATCACGTGGTTCTTATGAAATGTTTTCCCGCTCAGAACAAAAACCGCTTGAGAGAGCTAAATAAAAATTTAAAAAATTTTTGATAATGATAATAATTTTAAAAAATGCATAGCAGACTAACTTTGAACTCAAGATTTTGAATGAGAACCTTCTGCTATAGATTCAAAATTTAGATAAAATTATTGCTCTCTCAACAGGATTTCAAATGACACCCCACATGCCTTATTAAGATAGATGGTTATTTTTATAATTAAAATTTTTCATACATTCCCAACTTGCATGCTCACAACAAGCAATTCTGTTCGATCAATTCTAATACTTTGGCTTAACCCGTAATTCAACACTCAAATTTCTTTCTATGGATATTTTATAGCTAATCTTTACTTCCCAAACAGATCTGTTTTCCCCCAATTAAATTTTTTTTTATTAATTAATAATTCTATCGATTCTGTAAAATATTTATCTTTTCCTTTATAAATTCTACTCATTAACAACTACCCCTTAAATATATTCAATAAATAATTACATATTCATTTTGACTGCATATGACGCTTTATTATTCCTTTTACCTTTATATTAACGAATAAGCTACTTTCATTTCGAGCATTTACAAACAAGATTGCATTACACATTAAATAATTGTCAAAGTTTATCCACATTTTAATGTTTGTTTAAAATTATTATTATCTAAACATTTTTATCAGGAATTTAACGTATTACATGAAAAATTTTAGCTAACTTACTACTAGCAATATATGTTTCAAACTTAGGAAACTTTGGTGAAAACCAAGTTACAATATATGTACATAGATAATATTTATTTTGGATGAGGTCTTTGGATAAATATTTTTAATGCAGCCCTTGGATTACTTAAGGTTGGATAACTTCATCCTAATACAAAAAAGGCTCTTGATTATTATTTAAGCAATAAAATTAGGATTAGTTATGTACAAGAATAAGCAGTACTCAAACAAAAAGTATTTTATGCTGCCTTGTTATATAAGATGTTGAATACTATTCCATTACAAGTAGTCAGTACTGTTTTTATTATAAATACTCTTTTCTGAATTCTTCTTGTGCTTTTCTCTTTGTTAACCATACTGATATTGCAGCACGATCCTAATAACTGTCTTACATCAACAGTTATTTCTCCACTAACTGTAATAGTTTTGTATTTGTTTAGTCACATCTGCACATAGAATTTTGATTCTTGTTTTTGTATACAAGTACATATGAGTACATAAAGTTTATGAAGCTTTTGATATTGAGACATGTTTAATAGACTGACAATTATTTACACCTTTACAACAGGCAGTTCGCTTAATAATTATTCATTGGTACTAAATTTTGGCATAAATTCCTCTAAGCAATTTATTATATATTTAAGTAGTTTTTTAAGAGACCTCCTAGCTTATACAAATGTAGAAAAATCTAGAAAACTTGTAAAAATAGTGTTTTGTAAAATCTATCTCAATTACTAGGCCTGACATATGTACATGAAATATGCAAACTTTGCTTGTTATAAGTTATCCAATACCTGATCACAGAAAACATTTATAGCTAATAATTTACCCCTGGAAAAGATTGCTATAAGTTTTCTTAATGGTATCCTCCTTGCATGGAAAAAATTAGTTGAATTGAACAAGTAAGGAGTTGTGTTTTTGAAAGGCTATCTTATTCATTTAAGTAAGACTTGCATAAAGTTGTTCTTTGTATTTCCTATCCTTGAAATTCCTAAATTTATCAATGCAATGCTGTATTAATAAATAAGGGTATACATAGTTATTCCTATTCACACCTTATTAATGTATATACTCTAATATTAGATTCAAAACGTCCAGAGAAAAATTACTTAATTGCATGTTGGATAATGCTATTATATTAATAAAAAGAAAAAGTGGGGCATTTTTTTAAAGATTTTAATGCATATAGGAGAAATAAACTATGGTCCAAAGTTGCTAAAAATAGTAATATTCCCTCTGAGAACATAAATAATTAGTTTTCACAATACACCAATTGACTACCATAAAGTTTTGTTTAGGCAAAAAGTAAGAGCTGAATGCATCATCCTCAACTCAATCGTAGTCCTTCTTAAACATAAATGAATCAAATGTATTCACTTGATGTTTCATTAATATTAATAATTCAGAGATGTGATGTTCATGTTCTAATACATTTAATTTTAAAACCATTTAAGAATAAAGATATTCAAGTCAAATTGTTAATCTGGTTGATAATTATTGTATGGGAGAAGTGGATAAAAAAAAATATATACTATTACTTTCAAATCTGATAACCAACAACCATACTTTTCAAATTTTTGACAAAATAAATGACCACTGAGACATGTTTTCCAATATTTTGATATACTAATTTCAGTTAAGGTCATAGTAGATTATTACAATTTAAGCAATAGCCAACATATATTATCTTGTTTATCTCTAGCTTATTTCTCCAAATTATAGAAATATGATCTGATCTAAATGACAAAATCCACAAACACATTGCATCTTTTATAGTACCAATAATATCATATAAGTGTCTCATATGTTTCCAAGAGCTTCTATGGTAAGATTCAAAGCTGGAATTAATGCATGTATGTATTTAGCAGCAATCTTTTGTACTGTTTTATATCCTGATGACTATTGATTACTTAAACTTACAGTAGATAGCTCTAGAGTAGAGTGGAAACTGCTCTTTTATAGCATTATAATATTTTATTAAAAAATATTTTAATATCAATAAGATCATTGATGCCGAAAAATGCAAATCCACTCATATATAGAAATATCACACATAGTTTACCAGAAATGGTAAGTAGTTACAAAAAAATAAGTCTCTATAAATGTTCCTATTAAAATAATTACCCCATCATATATTTATGCATTCAGTTTGAATCATCATCAGTTTTATGGGTGTAAATGTTTTTGCTTTAAATGTAACAGCCTAGAGTATATACTTTTACATAGAAGTGGAATTATCTTTGTAATGGGCTTCCTGCTGCTAAAATCATAGACAAATATAGCAAAATAGAATAACATAACAAAATAAATATTTCAATCAAATATTAAGTCACTTCTATTTTCCAAAATAATACTCTTACCCTAGAAAGGATTGGCAATCAATAGCTTCACTGACTTTGAACACCATACTTAGAAATAATTATCTGGACATCAATGTGGCTAATTATTCCAATGTATAAATATATAAAATGCGCTAAAACACATGAACACACAAAGTTGAAGATAAAGAAATCTTAATACTGTAGATTGATATAAATTAAATATATGTATCCAAGTATGTGGCTATGCACTTTCAAGGGCTGAGGTCCTCCTATTTATAGCCATCTTGTAAATAAATAGGTTGGTTAAGAGCGATGCAAATTAATGTAAATGGGGTAGTTAAGTATTTCATTTTCTAAAGATCTTATAACAAGAGACTTTTCTGTTTATAGAGTTGTTATCTTTAGTAATAAATTAAGCTTCCTTTATTTTTCTCTTAAGATCATGTTGCTCTCTGCAAACAACTACTGAGTCTTTAGATTGGCAATCATGACCATCTGAACTGCGGTACTGGCTACTATTGATGTTTCTGAGTTTTACGGCTCCATTTGCAGATCTAAATCCATTCAAATTATAAAAGAAGAGCTTTTAAACCACAACTCAGCTCAAACACTGATTGATTTTATTATTGATTTCTTATCATGGCTGAACAAAAATATTATGGCTTTTTTCACAACCAGTGGTTTCACATGAAGGATGGTTGGTGGAGGGGACTGCCTATGAGCGGCATCATCTCTAGCATAGTATTAAATCACTTTAAAAAATCATCCCAAAAATATCAAAACACCAACATACTCACTGACTACACAAAATATGTTGATGACCTTTTCATGGCCGCCCCCACCACAGTTATCCAACAATTCAAAACGGAACTCTAAAACAGTACAGGCTTTACCTTCAACATAGAACATGAAAACAGTTACAAACAAGTCAAATACCTGGATATACATATTCAGTGAGAGCACACTCATCTTAATTATACTATGCTCATCAAACCTCTTGAGATTAGAGACCACTGACACCCTCTCTCCAATTCACCAATTAATCATAAACTCTTCAGCTTAACCTCTTTTCTCTATGTATTTTTGTAGGTTCGAACTAGACATCAATAAAAAAATAAGACCATTTACTCCAAAATAAATAACCATGCCACTAACATAGACAAACAAAGGCTTCTACTTCAATATATGCCTAATATGCATAGAAAATTTCATAACATATTCAGTAATGAATATCATTTATCTTTTCACACACACACTCCAACTCCAACAAACTAAATAATACTAAAGACAGCTTACCACCCTCACTGACACATCAAGTAGTTTACAATATTGCTTGTCCTAAACACATTGTTTGACATCATATTATGGTGAGACCAAGGCCTCTCTATCCACTCAGCAATCTCAACACACATACTCATATAATAAAGAATTAATAGACCCTTCTTATAGTTCAGTTTTTATGCAGCTCAGCTGGTTATGATTGCCAACCTAAAAACCCTGTGGGTGTTTGCAGAGAGCAACACAATCTTAAGAAAAAAATAAAGAAAGCTTACTTTATCACTAAAGATAACAACTCTATAAATAAAAAAGACTCTTGTTATAAGATCTCCAGGAAATGGAATACTTAACCACCCCATTTACATAAATTTGCATCACTCTTAACCGACCTATTTATTTACAAGATGGTTATCAATATGATGACCTCGGCCCTCGACAGCATTTAGCCACATACTTGGATACATATTTAGTTTATATCAGTCTACAGTATTAAGATTTCTTTATCTTCAGCTTTGTGTGTTCATGCTTTTAGTGCATTTTATATATTTATATATTGTAATTATTAATATTAATAGATGTCATGTCCTTATGGCTAATAATAAAAGAACAGTTATCAATTCCTGATTTTGCTGATAAATATATTTAAAAAAACAATTTAGCAATTTAAATTGAACCTTATTTCATTTTCAAGTTTTTCAACATTCTTTTATTTCTTAATAGTGTAACAGTAACACCCACTTACAAATAAGTATAGCCATTTTAATAATGACCACATTCTTATTTTTATAAGGCTAACATTAATCTATTTCAAAGATTTAACATATTACTAAATGCAAAAATTTCTCTAAGAATATTTAATATAACACACTGCATATTAATTCAATTGTGATCTTTTTTTATCCTATTAGCAATTTCAACTTATAGCAATTAATTCACACAATAAAACTAAAGATATTACTATTATTGTATGTTCCAAGTGTTAAATTATCACATATTTATGATGTAACATATTGGTGCCATTATTTTTATATGTGGATCCTTAGTAATTGATCTATTTTTCCTATCATTTTCTATTTTAAGCCACCCACTTGTGTGATTTTCTCTGAACATGAAAGACACCCATCTTGCAAGGTTTTAATCAACCATCTCTAATTACAATTTCATCATTAAATAAATTATTCTGAATTGAATTACTAAGTGAATATTATATATCTGATATTAGTATAGCTGTAAATTATTTTCTTAACATATTCAAGTTATTTTCAATAACAGTTTAGTTGCAGTTTTAAAATATTAGAAATAACCTTGTATGCCTTAACTGATTATTTTTTAATTAAATCAATATAATTGTAATGCCTTGAGGATATCAATTTTGTAGTTATTGTTATTTCATATTGGAACTACATGTTTTTGAATCCATAAGTTAGAAGCTGAAACTACGTCTATCTTATCAATTAAAATTTGGAAGATTTATTTCAAATCTTTCAAAACTTGTTTAAATATAATTTGTTAAGTGATGGTCCTAATAATTTATGGATTTCTCTTCTACTTATAAAAGTAACCCATTTGTGTCTAGTACCAATATTGTAAAAATTCTCAAACTCAAGAGAGTCCTATTCTTTGGAAGGCAATGTTCATAATGGATACAAAAAATAATTAAGAAAAAAATATAACCCCAATAATATTACCTTATTTGTAATATCAGGAATGTGATAAGCCTTCTCCCGCTTACTTAAACATGCTGAGGTTACAATATATGTTTGTGTTTGACTACTTCAATACATCATAAGGGAGATACTGCCATTAAAAATAATATCTTCTACACAATATATACCGTATTAGAAAATTAAGACATTTATTAATTAAATTAAAAATATTTAACATTTAAAATGTCCTTAAATACATCTACATGTACTCATTCTATTGTAGTGCATTAATCTATTAAAATGTATTGTTAATTAAATAATGAACAGATTTTGTACTTATCTGAAAGTTTGTGAAAATGGCATTATATCTGTAATTATATGTTGGACTATCTTAATTATCTAATATGTAAAATGTAGTTTAAAAAAATTCAAACTTTATTTAAACTTTTCAAATATTCAATTGTTAGTAATAGCATCATAAGTTAATCTATAGCATAACATTTCAAACAGTATTATTCTCCTCTCTTTTTCAGGTGTTGCTTTCCCTTTCAATATACAGTACTATCAGAGAAATCAAATTAAGTATCTTTAGATTTACAAATATTGCCTTCAAAGTGCAACTAAGCTATGGCAATAATCAATAGAAATTGTGTATATTTATCCACAAATGTCTCTATATTTATCTATAAAGGTTATCTGATATCTCTATTTTTTTTTTAAGAGCGAAGTTAATTAGTGTTTTCCAACTATTATGAAATATTACACTAGATTGATTTATAGGACAATTCTTATTTTTACTTTTTTTTTTGTGTCCAATATATTTTTCCTCTAGATATAACTAGTTTTTCCCCTCTCTAATCATCAGTTTGTGTCCCATTGATAAGCAATCAAAAAAGCATAAACTGATGATTAGATAGGAAAAAAACACTTAAAATAGCAGACTAAGTATGTACTAATAAATATATGATTGATTGGGAGAAGACAAAGATATTGAAAGGAGAAAAAGAAATTTGAAGAGGCTGCTTACGTGATAATGGTAAATATGAAGATTACCTATTATAATAATCCATATTTGAAAAATATTCATTAATTTTGCCCTTTAGATAAAGTTGAAAAATCAGAATAATTTTCGTAGATAAGTTTATAAAATTTCTGAAACTTAAAAGTCTAATTAGTTAGAGCATCACTTTAAAATTGGTACCCAGGATTAAAAAACCTAGTTTGATTCTCATGATAGTACTGTCATTAGTCATACCAAAAATATATGAAGAAGATAGGAGAATAATACCACTTGAAATGCTGTATTATATACCAATCTGAGTGCTATTATTAATAGTTGAATGTACTTGAAAATTGTAAACAATGTTTGAATTTATAATCTAACATAATTAAATAATAAAAAATATCGGCTATTTAATACCTGATTATTTTTATATTTTAATACTTCACTGTTTCCAAAGAAACAAAAATTACAAATGCTATTAAAATCACAAATAATTTAATATACCCTGCTACTTTTTACAGTAGGTATTAATAAACAAAGAAATTCACCGTTCCACTAGAATTATTATTAACATAAATTAATCTTTTTTAAGATTCTTTAAAAATATATATTATTAAGTTAAACTTTTATATAATGTGAGAATTTCACTTAGAGCACGCTTTATTACCATATTTTTTTTAATTACGTGAACACATAAAAATGTATTCTAAGAAAAAGTTTCTATTTTATATATTTAAAAAAATCTATATAAGTTTGTAAAAAAAAAAAAAAAAAAGTATTTGCCTGCGTATATTCTAGGGACGGCTCTATATATGTATATTTCTACTCAGACTGCATATTTATGGTAGATATTTTTGTATAATTTTAATTAAAAGAACACGTATAAAACAATATTAATAGAATGAACTTGTTACGGTATGTAAATACTTAATCATAGTAAAATACAAGCATGAATACTCGCCGTTTTAATTAAGGTATAATATATTGTTTACAGCTCTTGTATATTTATTTAGTTATTTCAATAAAATTAATTAAATTTATGTATATTCTAAGGAATAACAATTTAAGTCCAAAATTAAATGAAAATATAATTTTTAATATCGTAAATAGACATTTGATTTATTCTACATAGCTATTAAAAATCGTACACGATAAGTGTAATAGAGGTCGCTTTTTTGAAGAAAAGTGTCTACAATTGTGAAAACGTAGAGAAACGTTAACAGTATTTATTTTTGTTAGTAGTAGTTATATTGGGAGTAGTTTTCAATTGGCTTATAAAAGTTGATCTTCTTCTTTAGCAGGAGTAAGATTAAAATTTTATTTACATTTATGTAAGTATTTTCTTGCTGTTCTATTTAAAAGAATATCGGCATACATAATGAAGTAAATTTAAACAAAATGGATAGTAGTACATCGGATTTTAAATCTTCTCTAACCTTAACTAAAAAAAGTAAACACTCGAAAAAGTATAGTAGTAAAAAAGATAAATATTCTAAATCCAAATCTAAACGTTCTAGCGACAGAGAGAAGCGAAGTAGTCGAGAACGAAGAAATGAATCCCTTCACAAGTCTAGTGATTCACAAAGACTACGGTTAAACGATTATAAGGATAAAAAGTATAAAATTGATGAAAGGAATAAACGAAAAGACAAAATATTACGTGAAAAAGAGAAAATTGATCATTCACATCGAGATAAGAAATCTGTTAATTATAAAGATCGAGCTAGTCAATCAACTTATTCTGACAAAGACTGGATCCATAAAAAAGATAGCTCTTCGAGAGAATCAAAAAATTATCGAAAAGAAACTAAATCTCCAGAAGACCATGTGAAACGACTTAAAAATCAGAGTCCTGTTGAAAACGGCATTGAAGAAAATGATGTCAAATCACCACATAAAGATAGTCAAAAAGACATAACTTTAAAACAAACTGCTTCATCTCCTCAAGAAGAGACTGTAAATGAAACAAATGTAAAGCCAAAAAAAAGACTTAAAATGTATTCAAGAAATGAAAGTAGTATAGACCATTATTCCTATTTAATACAAAGTGAATCTAGTTCAGAGGAATCATCTACAGAAGTGGATATTAAATCTTATATGGATATTTCTGATGAGAAAAAATCTGTTAAATCTGAAGATGATAAAAGTGATGAAGAAATAGATTCTGATACAAAGGTTATTATTGAAGAAGATAAAGAAAAAGCTGTTGAAATATCTACTGATGTTTCTTCACCATCCAAAGAGGAAATTAAGAAAACAGACTTGCCATCTTATTTTCCTGCAATTCAGGGTTGCCGTTTTGTGGAAGAATACCATAGACTCAATCGTATTAATGAAGGTACATATGGAATTGTATACAGAGGAAGAGATAAACAGACTAATGAAATTGTTGCCTTAAAACGATTGAAAATGGAAAAAGAACGAGAAGGTTTTCCAATAACTTCTTTAAGAGAAATTAATACTTTACTAAAAGCTCAACATCCAAATATTGTTACAGTAAAAGAAATTGTTGTGGGTTGTAATATGGATAAAATATATATTGTCATGGATTTTGTTGAACATGATCTTAAAAGTTTAATGGAATCTAAAAAGGATCCATTTCTGATAGGAGAAGTGAAAACTTTAATGATTCAATTACTTAGAGGAGTTCAACATTTGCATGATAATTGGATTATACATAGGGATATCAAAACATCTAATTTACTTTTGAGTCATAAGGGTATCTTAAAAGTTGGTGATTTTGGATTAGCCCGAGAATATGGTTCACCCTTAAAACCTTATACACCAGTTGTTGTTACACTATGGTATAGAGCTCCCGAATTACTTTTAGGAATAAAAGAATATTCTACAGCCATTGATTTATGGTCAGTGGGATGTGTATTTGCTGAATTATTAACTATGAAACCTCTTTTCCCTGGTAAATCTGAAATAGATCAAATAAATAGAATATTTAAAGACTTAGGAACACCCAGTGAAAAAATTTGGCCAGGATATAGTGATTTACCATTGGTTAAGAAGTGTAAATTTAGTATTACTTTTCCTAATGTTTTACGGAAAAAAATTGGAACTCAATTAACAGATCTAGGATTTGATCTCATGGGTAAATTTTTGACTTATAATCCTGCTACCCGAGTTACTGCAGAAACTGCTTTAAAACATGAATATTTTATAGAAGATCCTTATCCAATTAAACCCTCAAAGTTTCCAATTTGGCCTGCAAAAAGTGAGCAGATGCCACGTAATACCAGCCCCAAACCACCCTCTGGTGGAAAACAATTTGCTAAATTACTCGAAAATGATGATGATGCTATTTTAAGTAAAGGATTTCATCTGGCTAGCACTGCAAAGGGACCAGCATTCAGTTTAAAATTTTAAAGGACAGATGCTGATCTATTTTTATTTTTAATTATAAATAGTGTAATTATACAAATTATTGCAGTTCTTTCTAAAATGTAACTTTTTTTGTACAACTGGAAATCTTTTTTTTTTTCTTTTAGATTTGGTTATTAACCAGATGTCTATTATAGAATCTACATTTTATTAAATGTTCACTATTTTCCTATGAATTGTCCCTTTTTTATTTTTAATTTACAAATATTTCTTAAGTTTTATTGATAGTAAAGTCTATTGAATGATTTAACAAATCATAATATTTCAGGTGTGTAGTAAAGAACTTATTTATGGAATACAGATTATATGTATTCTTATAATATATATAAGGATTCAGCATGTAAATTCAGTAACATGAATGGAAATAATTATAAGATGAAACTATACATCTTTATAGCGTGTGCAAAAAAATTATAAATATATATTAGAAATTGGCTAGACAATTTAAAAGAATATCCAAAGAATAAAAAATAAATAGGCATTTTAAAAATTTTTAGGTCAGTTTTACATTTGAATAAATTATTTAAATATAATTTTCCGCAATTATCATGTACCACTTGTAAATCCATTATAAGCTACCTACCAGTGATGTACCTACCATAGGTTGATAATTGCTGATCTAGGTCTTTCAGTACTTGGAAATTCATTATATAGCTTATAACTTCTTTTACAATTTGAAATAACCTATAAGATACTTTGAAATTTACATACTCTTTACTTATTATGAAAGGAAAATATTAAGACTGGTACAGTCGCCAACTTAATACGAGAGTAACCCAGGTTTTCCAATGCCTAAATCTTTTTAATTTTTAAGGCTATCTTATAAATTCATAATTTATTTCATATGCATGTTATAGATGGTATAGTTATCATCTTATATTAATATATATATTGATCTGTATAATGATATACAGTGGTGGATTAAATATTAGAAAAACTAGTATGAGAACCAGTAATGTTATTCTCTTATTTAGAAGTGTTATCTATCTGAATTATCAGAACTGATGATGAGTAACTGTAAGCAGTAATTGTTTTGTAATTTCTATCTTGATTTTTGTCTAACTTGAAAGAGAAAAAAGAGTAAAATTAAATATTATTATTGTAATGTGTATAAAGGATTACATTTGATACTTTGTTGTAAGCTTATACATTATTCCACTTCATATGAGTCTGTTAAATTTGTAAGAATTATGTGAGATAGTGCTTAAAAATGAATCTGAATTATAATTATGAAAATTTACAATTAAATAAATTATTTATCGAAATTAAATTATATATTACAATTAAATAATTGTAAAACTTATAATTAAAAAAAGATCATAATATAAATTAAATTACATATCGATGTTTAAATTATTTATTTTATAAATTGGAAACTGATGATAACTATAAACTAATAACACAACTTTATTTCAAGTTTTATATATATTCAAAAAAATATTTAATTAAACAAATTAATTGACTTCTTATATAAAAAAGAAATAGTGATATAAACTTGAATTGCTTTCAAGTTTAATAAGCAATAGGATTTATTAAGAACTAAGTATATTTGAGAGCTGGTAAATATCCGTATATGTATATATAATAAATTAACTACTACATCTGAGATACAGTTGTAACCAATAAAATTTAGATTTATAGCATATTTCTCTCTAGCTTGTTAAATTATTAAATTTCTAGCTATATCCCAGTGTAAAAATTTTTCAAACTGACCTCTCTTATTACACATGTATTTCACAGAAATAATCTTCATTCAGCTGGTGATCCAGGTACTGGAAACACTTGAAACTTTTATTGTCTGATTGTATTTATGGTTTGTTTTAAGATTTGTTTGACATTATATATGATTAAACAATAATGCCAACTATAAATGGCTGTAACAATTTGAAGGTAGTAAATTTTTCATGGCACAAATTGTGATATAAAAAAGTTCAAGTTTCTCTGCAGGACAAATCTTTTGAGAACAATGTCCCTTAAATATGAGGCATGTGAATGATTTTCAAAATTTTATAATTGCTATAGTCAAAAATGTTTACTTTTTTAAATTACTCAAAATCGTAAGAAGAAAAATAGCACTATTGCAGTTGGCAGAAAATAAATAAATAAATGACTTAATTGCTTGGGAATTCGTAAAACGTTCAAGCACTGGCAGTGACAAAGCTCGAGTGTAATATATGGACTTGAGGAATGTGAAAGCTGAGGGCTATAGTTTTACGACATGCATTTGTATGAGAATGAGATATGATAAATAATAGACTATATACAGAATGTAATGCTAATTTATTTATTAGAAAAGAATTAAATTGGCATTTATCTGTTTGTCACATTATGTTTGAGTTATATTGTCTTCAGATGCAAAAGCTTTGCAAATGAAGACATTTTATGGCAATCAGATAGCTATATAGGATTTGAAAGCTTTATATTGCATGTTGTTGGAAATATGTAAAATTTGCAATATATATATAAGTAAATACAATATTTTTCCAATATATTACGTAATTTCCAGTTTTCGCCAATTAACCAAACCTTGTTAATAAAGTTTTCAGTGTTGCTGTACTTATTAGATAGCCAGGCCTATACAAAATGACCTACTATATGTATAATGATTTTTAATGAGTATTTAAATAATTTTACAGCTTATCAAATATGTAATGCTAGAATATAAATCCATTCATGGAACAAGCAAGTCCAAATATGTTACTAAGATAATTCACATACAAGATTCTTAAAGATTCATTTAAATGAACTTACAAACAACTGCCATTTTTTGTTGTATCGATGTCAATCTATTTTATTTGACAAAAGATCATCTTTTATCTGACAAAATAGATTGGCATTGATATAACAAATGGAGGGTATTGTTTGCAAGTTCATTTAAATAATTCTTTAGGAATCTTTTTTTCTGAATTATCTTAGTAATGTATTCATACTTATTTGTTCCATAATATGAATGGGTATATATATATATATATTTGTGAGCCAGTTGTTATCTGCAGATATCTTATAACCTAGCATTATTAATACACTACTCATTGAATTTTAAACTAGTTTGTGATCTATCCAATTAATTGAGGCTTAATATCTCAAGATTTAAACATTTTGTAATTCTTTGTTCCAATAATACTTTTATAGATAAAATTAAAGTCAACTCATCAATGTTCTTCTAATCAATTATATTTATAATCTGATATCTTTATTTTCTAGCAAATAGTGGATTTCATTTATTAATCATTTGATGGATGGCTATCATATTTGGCTATGGGTTAAATATCTGTCTTGGAAAAAATTTCAAGGTTCTCTCAACCTGGATTCGAATCCAATAAAAAATAGGTCATGATTCTCTAATAGATTAATAATAAATAACAGTCTTAATGTTGGTGGTGTTATTTATTTGTGATAGCAGATATAATGTATTTATATAATATCCATGTATTTCAATTTCAAATAGAAGAAAATAAAAATATAAGTTTATCTTAGTCAGAATATGATAATAACTATTGTTATCCACCATTCAATTTTAACACACTTTTCAATCTGGAGCTCAAAATCCATTGGTCACATCTAAAGTTCTGTCATTTTTAATACTCAAATTTTTTTTTAAGTTCTGAGCAAAAGTCATTTAATTATTTATTTAATCCATTTTTATTCCAAGATCTTATTATAATATTAGCACAGAAATGAAAGATCTAATTATAGTATCTAATGTTGTTGAAACTTTCTGAATATTGATTCAGGAAATTATGGATATATTTTTTATTTTTCCATTATCTTTAATATATTTATTTAAAAATAATGAAACTAAGTAATATATTAAGTGTACAATGTTATTAATCTGCAAATAACAAAATAAGTCTGCTTTGAATTTTTATAATATTGATGATCTAATCTTAAAACCTTAAACCTCAATGTTTTTACTGTAAGGAACATGGATATATAATTAGTGTATGTCCCTAACTTCATTGTCAGCAGTATAATCTAATAGTGACTCCATTACATCAATATCTTAAAAAAAGATATGGTTATAAATTATTGTTTTAACAAGCCAAATTCATATTTAGTTGAGAAAATAAATACTAACTCGCAGTTGAAAATCTCGATGGAAGATAATGTTGAAATTATTCTGGATGTCAGTCAAGAATATGTTAATTTGTAGATACAAGTCAAAAAATGCAATACATAAATATAAACAAATAGAGCCAAATCCACAAAATTTATTTTTTAATAAATAATGGATACAGCAAATATAAATCTTACAAATATAAAAAGGACACTAGTTTCCATATCATCAAATGAAAACCAAATCTTCCTGCCCACAAAACACATGGGAGAAAAAATATCTCCGTTAACGGACAATAATGAAAATGAAGACTCCTCAATTAGGGAAACAAAAAAAATGAAAGCAATAAAGTTCATACTCAGGATATGGATATAGAATTATCAACAAATAATTTTGAAGTAAATCAGTTATGCTATGACAGATCTCAATGCAACATAATTTCAGACAATGTCTGGACTGTCGCTAGATGGGTCTACCTTAGAAAGAATGATAAATCAATACCCATGATAGACATATTGATAGCTAATCTAGACTCTTGCAATAAGTTAAGATTATTTTCTTTCTTGGCTATTTATCAACATATATTAACTATCTTGATATTCAATCTTCATGGTAATTAAAATATGTGCTTTTAATATCAGAGGCTTAAATTCTGTAAAAAAAAATTACAACCCTATTAAACAGTATAATATTGTTTAACCACATTTACTCTGCCTTCTTAAGACAAATGTATACAGTAATTCACAATTAGATCCATCAACATATGTGTACATTCTAAATTGCTCTTTATTCTCAAGAACTTTCTTAAATCTATCGGCAGGTACTGGCATTATCATTAATAAAACATTTTCATTTAGCTCTTTTGAAATTATATATATTGACTCCAATATTTTATATATATACAAACTCGCACATCTTTTCCACCGCCTTATAACATTCTCCAGCTATGAATATGAGGACAGTAAAATAAGCTCTCAAAAGTACTTAGCCTTAGTTTTCTTTTTAGAATTCATAAACTTCTCTTCAGTTGCATCTTAGTTGCATTTATGATTTATTAATAATTATTTTACAACATCAAACTCATACTCAGTATAGTTTTTGTTTATGTATATCAAGACCAACTACAATAAATATGCTGATACTAACATTAAATTTCTTTTTCTCTTTATTCTCTCATTCAGTGCTATTACTAGGGGATTTCAATATAATTTCTAATAAATTTATTGCAAAATGAATTCATACTATAAACTTCCCACTAATGCAGTCAGAAGGACTATTACCTAATGACTCTATCTCATTTAACAATCGCAGACACTCATCATTAACATATCTCATAATATCAGTCTTTGTCTTATAAATTCCTCTTTTTCTGATCATTTAGCATTACTGAGTTCTCTAAAATTTGAGTTTACTCATAAAATGATAATTTTCTAATCTAATAACAATACAGGTTTTTTTCCATGTTGAACACCAAAATTCCTTTTCTCTGAGATATACACACTTTTACTTAAAATTCAAGATTTAGTAATGGATCCTGTTCACAGTTGAAATACATTTGTAAATATAACTTCTTATACCAATAATCATATTACTTGGAATAAACCGTCGTCAGCTAAGCTTTTACAATTATCTGATGATTTATGTAAAAGAATAGTTCAATCTAGATATACACAAAATGAATCTATCAGAGTTATTGCTCTAAGAAAAGCTTATAGATCTGTCTAAGAATGAGAGAATATCATGCAATTAAAAAAAAAAATTATATATTTAAACAAATATTCGTTGGGCTTTAGGTCAAGCCCCTATAAATAGGATTCCTGTTGCAATTAAAATTCAAGAAAATATCATCTCTGGTTATAACATGCCAAAGCCAATTTACTTATATTATAAAAATAATTTACTTATACTGTATTATAAAAACAAATTGAAAAAAATTTTTTTTCTACTTTCATTATCTTGGAACACCAAGTGATGACGTAACTTTTACACCAAGTGAATTCATACAAAAAATTGCATCAAAGCTAAGCTTCCACTTTTTGTCTGCTCATTTAAGCCAATTTACAAATTATCTACTATCAAATTTAGCAAAATTCTTATCTAAAGAAATATAACATCTACATGAATTATATTCTATATTACTTGTCCCGAATTAATAAAATTGCATCCTTTATCAATGTCCCTATTAAGAATAAACATTTTCGAATCAGTAGCTAAAGATAAACTAGAACGTACATTTTACCTACACTATCAAAAATGCAATTTGAAAAAAAAAGGTTCAACATGTCAAGCTAGCTTTCTAGTCAAGATTATAATATATTACAGTGAAAAAGAAATGCAATCCAATAGTAATCCAACTTGATATCAAATCTTTTATTGATATGATCCCAGTTAACCTCCTCATTGATAGATTGGCAAATATAAAAGTATCAAAATCATTTTTGTTTATCATGACAAATTTACTAATAAACCATGAGATTCATATAACATTTAATGGAAAAATATCTGCTTTTAAGCCTCATTATTCAACACCTCAAGACTCTCGTCTTAGTGCCTTATTTTTCACTTCATATATAGACCTTTTATTAAAAAGCATAGAAAAATAATTACCTGGAATACATATACCACAAATAAAAGAAAATATGCAGTGCATAGCCTACATGAATGTATCAGTTTTTCTTAGATCAAAAAAAAATTTTCTATTTTAAAATATATCTTAAAATAAATATGCAAATTAATTTAACATGATAAAATTATGTGCTTGGTTTATTTATACATGAAAAAGATATAATGAATTTTTTTAAGAAATAACTAATAACTTTTTAAGTTTTACTTTTCATCTAAATAATTCCAGAATATGATCAGGAATACAAGAAAAGCTTATAGGGAAAATTGATACTTGATTAACTCTTGGAAAATCATATCTATCTCTATGCAAAATCATCACTATTTAATCTACTATTAATAACAAGCCATATCTTCCTATAAGTCTTTTCAACTTATATATATATATATATATGCTGGGTATTGCTCTGGGGAAAGAAAAGGCCTCTATCTCAATAAAACAATTTCAACAATTTCTATTATAAAATGGTTTAGATCTTTTCTCAATGTATGTCTTTCAAATTTCAAAAACTATAAATCTAATATATATGTGCAAAATTTTTTTCAAATTTGAAAATCATATTTAAGATTACTCCAACAGACAAGCCACTAACTATGACTGGTTACTTAAAATCTCTCCTTTGCTCATTGATAACTTAAATTTTTCTCTGCCTGAAGACAAATATCACTGGTGAAATGTCTAAATTTAATTATATCCATCTACAAATAATAATATTGAGCAAAATGTAAATAATAAGCAGTTGACATGCAAATTCAAGCACTGGTCTCTTGAACATACTGTGGAGATATTGATTCTTAATGTTGGCTCTGTCATAGAGTCACAGAAACTCAATTTCACTTATCTTTTGAATGTCACTCTTTTGAAATCTTAGCAGTTCCACGACCATTTTCAAAGGGAATATTCCCTGAAGTTAGAATTTCGACATTTATTCTATATGCACTTTGGTGCATTAGATGCATTTTTTTAATATAATGATGACTGTAGGAAACACCAAAATACTTTCCGGATTAAATTAGTGTCAATTAGAGCAAGGAATGAAAAGATTTCTACACACAATATTTATTCTGATATCTGGTTCTTAATGTGGCTGCGTCTGGGACACTAGTATGCTATTTTCAATTATCAGAAGCACTACTAAGGATAACATTATTTTTCTTCTTTTTGTAAATATGTGATATATATTATTGGTACTCATCTGATAGCCGTTGATGGCGTTGTTTATGTGCAAAAACACATAAAAATGCCATTTACACGGCCGTAGTAGATAAAATCACTCATGGCCTGGCAATGTTATAAGTACCATATTATTATATGTAATTCCATAAACAATTAATTGTAAGGCTATTGCAGATTTTATTGCTATCCTAAGTATGTTTTATATAAGAGAAAGAACTATGATTATGATACCCAATGTATGAAAAGCATCTCTAGCACGAATAAAAGCTAAAATTTATAAACATGTTTACCTTTTCTGGCTACATGTTCTAACATTTATATATATTTAACATAATATTTGATCAATAAAATCCTTTGAAACATAATCTTATATTTAAACATAATTACAATTGTATTTGTGCCCTATTGTTTTTTCATTATTTATTCTTATAACTAAGCTTTAATGTTATTTGTTTTTTCCCTCTATTATGATAAATTCGTAATACTATTTAAAAAATGGCAGTTTAAGAAAAATGTAGTAGTTATGAGACAAATTAACTGCATCATTAGCTCAAATGTTCTATTATTTGGTTTGTTATTTCTTCAACAGTATATCGTTCATTTTTGATTATCAATTAAATATATATTTTTTTGTTATCAGAAGAAATTAAGAAGATCAATTTCAAATTATCTTATATAGTTATGGGATGTATTGCTTTTTTGTTAGTGTGATTTTGTATTGTTTGTTAACATTGGGAGTCAAACCACTAACTAGCACTACTGTATGGAGAATTTTGCCTTGTTTAATAACATTAGGAGTCAATGTAAAGGGTCTTTTCACTTATTATAAATATTTAAAATAGCAATATGTTACAAAATTAATATAATGAATAAGCAAATGTTAAAATTTAATGTCCAAACATGTTTGGGTTTGAAATACTAAAGAATTTATTTGAAGCTAAGTACTTTCGATACAATTTTTTCGTATTTCAAATCCAAACCTGTTTAGTCTTTAAATGTTTTAACATTTGCTTATTCATTACATTATCACAGCTTTATAGACTTCAATATTTTTTTTTGTTTATAATTAACAATAAAAAATTGAATGGCTTTATTATTTGGGAATTTATAAGAAGTTTGAATGCAGGAAATAGCAGAATTGGGTACAATATATGGCTCTTAAGGTCCAGAGTCTTCCACTCGACCATTGCACTAAATCACGCAGGGCTCTGATTTAATTATTTTGCTTGATTAAGAAAATATCTAGTAATTCAAGAATGCATCATATTAAATTATGATAATATCCAATTCTATTAGAAATATGTATATATGTTAAATTGCTTGGAAGCAGATGCCAAGTATTACAACTAAGCAATAACACTTGTTTATCATTGACCATTGCTTTCCGTCATCTAACAGTTTATTCTAGCAATTCAATTTTAGAACTAAATCATAAATTTTAATGTTCCTGTACATCTATTATACATTGGATATCCACTCACTTATTATACATTCTTTACATTAATCTTATCAATATTGTATCTTTTCGTCAATCAGAAAAATAAAATATTTACCATTTATAATTTTTTTTATTAAATATTTATATTAATGATATATAATTATTAACTTCATATATATTTACAATATATTCTGTATATTAAACACTCATATCAGTACAGCATCTTTATAATTATCAAAAAATAAATATTTGCCATTTGTAAAGTGCGTATTTCAAGCATTGTCTATACGATTTAGCAATTAAAAATTTTCTTATTTTTTCTTTACAATAAAATCAGCTGCATTTCTAAAAACAAAAATGAATAAAATCCAATCTTTTAATTTAACAATATTGTTGAACAACTTTTTAAAGAAAATATATATTTTAAAATATGTGTATGATAACATTAATTATGTGCAGAGCAGCTGACTGATGTGGATAACCAAAAATAGAGAAATCTCTTAAATAAATAATCAACAATTATATAGCGGTAAAATTGAAAAGTAATATTTGGGATTTTATGCATATAAAAATTACAATACAGGTATTAACAACTATTTTCTTCTACAACTGTACATGTCAAACTTCGCATATCACAGAATATGTTCTCAGAGCTATGGGGGAGTTTCTTTCTGTGAGTCATGTGTGTGGCATTAATGCTATATAATTATTATCATGAGTTGAGTTATATAAAACAAAAGACATTATGACACCACTAATTAAATATAATTAACTCTTATATTTTTAGAAAATGGAAAAGTATTATAAACTATACATGCTTAAAAATAACAATCAGATAAATTAATAAATAATAGAATAAGTTATTAGTAAGAAAAAAACTCAATAGAATGTTATTTGTAAATTCCCTCTTGAATACTTTTCAAGTTGGATATCAGAACAAATGTTTAAATTTTTTATCTCTGTTTATTATAACTTGTCAAATATGTATATGAAAAAAAATTATTTATATCAACACAACTTTCACTGAAATAGTTTCATTCATATTATTCTCAGTGAATTATAACAGTTTGCTCCATGAATAATTCAATTTTAAAGGATTTATTCTCATTCATTCATGAACAAAATGTCTTATTTGACAATCTCAAATTTCAGTTTTCTTTCTATATTCTTTTATAGTTCAATATGTATTTTTATTTATTTGTTTTGAATATCCAAAACCAATATAAAACATTAAAGCTTCTTCCATTTAAACTATCTTACCATTTTGTCTTGAAAGTCTTTCTTTTTCCTTTCAATATCTTCCTTTTTTTAATTACTGTCACATAAATATTAAATATAGTTACATGTGGTGTTAGTATTTTATTTTTCTTGAAACAAAAAAAAATATTTCTTGGCAAATTATATGCGAGATTCTGTTTCTTTTCCTTTCTAACAGCATCTAATAGTTGGTCAAGGAAAACACTGGACAATATGCTGAGGATAAAAGATATGCTACTTGCTTTGGAATAGTGCTCCATATTAAAAAAATATCTAAATATAATAACTATTTTCATAACTTAATAAATCAAAGTAATTTAAATAAAAATTGATTCCTTGTATAATTTTTAATAGTTAATTTTTTTTTTCTTCAAGCAAGAGAGAGCCACTTTTTACTTTTGCATATTATTGGCTTCATTTGCATACAAAAATTGTTACTTTGTTTATAAATTTTTGAGATTGTCTCCTCAATGAATTTATAAAGTAATCTTTTTTCTAACCATGGGGAAATTAATTGAATTAATATATCACATGTATGTATTAAATGAATAAAATCTTTATTCACATAATTTTCTACACCTGTATATTTCATTCTTCATTTATTTATTTTCATCTTATATGTATAAACGTGCATAAGTAAGCATACACGTTATTTTCCAAAATATTCCTATAACAATGCTTATATATCTCACAAAAGGAGACACTGGGACAGTGAAGCATTCCATTTCTCTTCATAATAACACTACACAATTAATTTAAGTGCAATTATTTTCTTGTCATAATTATGGACATTTTTTGCTTTTTTCACAAGCTGGTAATTGTATACTACTAATGACTTAATAATTTGTCATCTTGCTTTTCTGCTAGCTGATAAATTCACAGATATTATCTATATAATTTTCTTTTAAGTGTTATTTCCTGGGTTCAAATCAATATTTTTTTTAAAAAAATAAAGAGATGTCAAACCTGAAAATGACTAATCCTCAAATATGTTTTCAATGTTTGTGATCATTGATCTGTTCAACAAGTCTCAAGGTTGAAGGTAGAAAGCCAACCTTTGTTTTTATTAAATGTCAACTCTCACATCTTCCAAAATATGCCTAAAATGGAGATGGAGTTGGTGACCTCTTATATTTCAACTCTGATTTTCCATCTGGGTCATTACGAACTATCTTCTGATGTGGATTTCACTGTTTTCTGTCTAGGTCGACCTCTTTCTGTTTGCTGTTGCATTCCATGTTTGATAAGTATCTTACTGACATGTGAAACAGGTGATGATGGTGATGGTTAAGAGAAGTCTCCCTTTGCAAACTAGATTGTGTGTTAGAGGAATATATCACTAATTCATTAGATGAGTTCTTTTTCTCTTCTACCATTGATAGGATCAGTATCTTTCATTATGATCAACATTCAGACTACCAATAGCTGCAGCAACTTCTCTAATTGATGGTTGTTCTACCATAGCTAATTTATTTTCTTCATCTGATTATGGTAACTCATATCTAAGGCATTCAGGAACTCTACCATCTCTTCAATGGTCTATCTGTACTGATATCCATCTGTTCAATTCAGAATGGTAAATTATGCCTTATTTGAATTATCTGAATTTCACTGATTCCACATACAGACAATTTCATAATTTGGCAACTTGTCTTCTAAAAAATTGTGTATATCTTTTGTGCCCTTTTATACACTATTTCTCTTGCATAATCTGGTATTTTATACCCTTCTGTCTTTATTTTGACCAAAAATTGCTTAAATTTTGTTTCTTATACTCCGGATAAATAGTTGGTTTGCTTAATAGCAAATTCCACCACTCTTTAGCTGGTTTATTTAAGTGGTTATACGCAATGGTCACTTGTTCTTTTTTAATTAGTGAATTCTGTTTACAGAAAGCTATCTACATTATCTAGATGGTCCATTGGCATCTCTCCTGCATTGCCTCTAAAGATTTGGATTTCGATAAATTGATTTATCAATTTAATATTTTTGCAAGATCATCCTGGGCCTTTAACTATTGTATTATGCTTTTCTTAACTATTATATTCATATTATTATTTTTATGCTCTTCTTTGTATTCTTTTATAGTTTCCTTAAACCAACTTCTAGTACGTTCCTTTAATTTACTATAACCTTTTTCTTTCTGCCTTTTTGTCATCTTTCACTTCCAGCCCTTGTAAACTCTCCCCCTTGCTTAAAACTGTTTCTTGAACTTGTCCTTGATAGGTCTTAATGATTCCTGTGCCATGTCTTAAACATCCAAGTATAACATTTTCTCTATAGACTCCATCGTTTCCTGGACTTGTTCATTTATTTGCTTTGTCATCTCTTGCTTCAGAGTGATTATCTTCTACACCCTAAAATTTTTATATCATTTCTTTTTTGACACATTGTTTTGATTTCTATCTGCATTTCTTTTTCTTTTTTTTATCTATGTTTTTTTTATTTTGGTTCATTGCTGCTAGGATTTTGTCTTCCATTTTTTTCTTAGTTTTTTCTCACTTTTTGACTTTTTCTCATTTCTTCTTGGTTTTGTGACAAAATTTTTTTATTTTGTACATGTATATATATATAGCACACACATTCATCATCCAATCTTATTTATCAGAATAAGATCTTTGGGCCCTGGTAGCTATAGAAAGAGCATCCTAGTGGTGATGTGGATAATCAAAAATGAGAAACATGATAGTTTTAGAGTAATTATTAAATAAATAATCAACAATTATATAGGGGTAAAATTGAAGAGTAGTATTTGGGGTTTTATATATGTATATAAATCACCACAATATAAATTTATTAACAACCATTTGCTTCTACATACATTCCACACTTCACACATTGGGAAGCATGTTCTCAAGTCTATGTTGGGAGTCCTTTCTGTGAATCATGTGTGTGACACTAATGCTATATATTTAACAAGATATTATGACAGTGTGCTAATTAAATATGATTAACTTGTGTATTTTTAGAATATAGAAAAGTATTATAAACTATACTTGTTTTGTTATATGCATAAAAATAATAAATAATAGAACAATTTATTATTAAAAAAAATAGATCAATTGAATATTATTTGTAAATTCTCTCTTGAATACTTCTCAGGTTGGATATCAGAACAAAAGTTCAAATTCTCTAACTGCTCATTATAATTTCTCATGTATATGAAAAAAATTATTATTTATTTCAATAGTTTTATTCATATTATTTTGGGTGAATTATAATATAGTTCACTCCATGAATAATTCAAATGTAAATATTTTATTTTTCTCATTCATTCGTGGACAAAATATAATGTCTCATTTGACAATCTCAAATTTTAGTTCTCATTCTATGAATATCCAAAAGCAACAAAACATTAAAGTTTCTCCCTTTTAAACTATCTTACCATTTTGTCTTGAAAGTCTTTCTTCTTCCTTTGAATATCTTCACTCATCTAATTATTATCACACAAAGATTAAATATAGTTACACATAGTGTTGATATTTTATTTTGCTTGAAACAAAAAAAAACTTTATTGACAATTTATCTGTGAGATTCTGTTTCTCTTGCTTCCTAGCAGCTTCTAATAGTTGGTCAGGGAAAACAGTGGAGAATGTACTGAGAATAAGGGTTGATGTACTACTTTCTTTGGTCTAGTGCTTCATTTTAAAAAAATATCTGAATATAATGAGTATTTTTATAACTTAATAAATCAACATAATTAAAATTAAAAGAAACCCTTGTATAAATTTCAATTTAATAATTAATTATTTTGTTTTCTTCTCTTCAAAAAAGAGTGAGAGAACTACTTGTTTCTTTTGCATATTATTGACTTCATTTAAACATGAAATTTGTTGCTTTATTTATAATTTTTTGGGATTATCTCCTCAATGAATTTATAAAGTTATCTGTTTTCTAACCAATGTTAAATTAATGAAATGAATATATCAATATATATTTACTAAATAAATACAATCTTTATTCACATAGTTATTTTCTGTGCATGGATATTTTATTCCGCATTTATTTATTTCCATTTTGCATATATATATACATGTGTAAGTAAGTACACACATTATTTTCCAAAATATAATCCCAACGTAACTTTGGCATTGCTATGGCAATAGTCACAGCATATTAAACAGTTTATTTGCTATTTGTGTTTATTTTTATTTTTAATATAAGAATTTAAAATTAAATAAAATATGTTATTGAAGTAAATCATAATTCATATCAAAATAATTAGATTAAAAGATTTATTAGATTAATAATCCTGTTTACGTGTTAAAGATTTCAGTTCTAAAATGGAAACTTAAAAAAAATGCAATAGTCTCTGTTTAAATGTTTCATAACTTAGATTAACATTTTTCAACAATGTATTGTATATAGCAAATATAAATTTCAGCTCAGCTTTTAGCTTATTGATTTTTTTTTTACCCAAACAAATTAACAATATTAATTCCATATCATTTTTTACAGCAATGATAGTGTAAAATTATATATTTATAAACTTATCTATGAAAATAGTCAAAAGAATTTAAAATATCTTGCGAATACTTTTTTTATTAAGAGCATATATTTTTTCAGTATATTTAGATGAATTAGACAAAACAGTTCATATCATTACCATTTGTTTTCTAGTGACATCTATTATAAACTTAAGCAATCAGTAATTACTAGCTAGATTTAATCTCTAGTCTGATAACTGATTTGTTTTTATTGGTAAGCATTTAGAATTGGGGATCAAATTGCACTAACATCTGATAAACCATGATTACTCAACTTTGCAATAGATGGCACTGGAATAGATTATTGTAATAGGCTGAGAAAATCAAATAATTTTGGACTGGTATTATCATTACTATTATGACATAAATTTAAGATATATACTGTAATTCTAATTACATTTGAATTAATTTCAAAATTGCTGTATTGATAATCATTAATAAAAAATCCTATTTTTTTAATCACTCTATCCATTAATTTTTTTTTTTTTTTCCTAGTCAAATGCGTTGACCGGGAAGCGAATCCGGGCCAGCTGCTTGGAAGGCAGCTGTGCTAACCACTAGACCACCAATGCTTGACAAAAAATTTTATAATTTTAATTAATATTTTAAAATAAAGACATTTATTATGATATTAGATTATATATATATTAATATCTAAATTTTGAATAACATTTTAAATTAGTGACATATTTAGGTTTACAAAGACCAAATTATAACCATATGAAATATCCATTTGCAAAAATTTTAGTTATTCTAAATATTCATACAAAGATGCATATTGATATTTCACTTAAACTTAGAAGATTTTAAGATTTAATACTGTTAATCCATCCTCCCTAGTTACCTTCTGCCAATGAAATAAAATTATGTAAGAAGTTATTAAATTTTCACAATCAATGGTCTTTATTATTTTAGCTTGAGAAGATTTAAAAACAGAAATTCATTCTATTTCTTACTCCAGGGCTATCTATTATAAGCTTGAAAAAACAGTGAGTAGTAGATGATAATATCTGCCAAATTCCAAGACTATTTTACAATTATTGACATCTCTAAGGAATAACACGCCCAGCAGTTATATTTGTTTTTTATTATCTAAGTTAATGATCTGAGATATCAAGTACTCAATGGTTTGAACTTAGGCCAATTTGGCACAGGTCTAGAAATTATAAGTTAAATAGCCTCATGTATATACTAACTGATGGAAATTTTTTTTTTTTAATGTTCAGTGTTGAATGAAGCTGGGCAAATCGTGATGTTTTATTTGGTGTATCTAATCTTGAATGCAAATACATTAAAAAATGATGAAGACAGTATAGAAATGAATTAATATATACAAACCATTTAAAAGAAAATTAAAGAAAAATCACATTGCAGAAATTCTATATAAATTAATAAGCATAATAATTTTTTTATTATTGTATTTTGATTAATTTTATATTTTTGTAACTACAGTACATAGAAAAGTGAACACATTTCAAAAAATAATTTTTTACTTATCTTTAAATCAGATGATATGACGTTCGCAACACTAAGAAATTTTTAAAAATAAATTTTAGGAAAAAGAATAAGAGACTAAAAATCAGTGGATTTTAACTATTTATTTGTTGGGTTATTCTGAAAATAAGTGAATAGAATATTCATATATAAAAGTTAAAAGTTATATATTTTATATGTTGAAGTTTTCAGTAATACATGAATGCTTTAAAAACATCTATGATTTGTAATAAAAGGAAGTAGTTATGGAGAATATTTTAAAACTAATTTGATCAAAGTCTAATATGGGGAGGTTTAGAAGCCACAATTTCTTGATTAGCAAAATTGCACTTATATCAAAACTGCAAACTTGGCTTTTGAAAAATATAAAATTGTTAAAGTATATTTTTGTAATGGCTTTTTGAGAAAGTTGTAAAATTATATATTTTAATAAATTTTAATCTTTAATGATAAATATCAATTTTAATTGAGCAAAATATATTTCTTGCATGTAAGAAATCATACTATCTTCACGTTTTTATATATGGTTGTTTATCTCACAAACAGAAGTTTGTTTTCATAAGAGGGGAAATATGAAAAATAAGATTTTTAAATTTGGAGATCTAAACGTAAAATTGATTACTTTATACTAATACATGATATGGATAATATACGACTATATTAATAAATATTTGTTTTTTTATTTATAATCTAATCAATTGGAAAACTATAACTACTTTAGAGCATTTACTAAATGAGGTATAAAAATATTGGATTAGCTCATCGTCATTAAATAGCTATTATTAAAGCTAAGAATACTATCCACTTGAAGAATTAGAAGTCCTTTGATTTAGTAAAAACATAATTAAAATAAAATTTATTATATTTATTCAAAGAAATACCAGTGTACTATTACTAATAAAAATTATACATTAATGTTGCCATCTAACGATCATATATTATAAACTTTATCTAATAATGTGTATTGTATTTTTTACCTGAATAAACATATATATAAGCTTGAAGGATCCAGGTTCCCATTAGATAATGACCTTTTATTTAGGTACTTACAACTGAAGATCACAGTGAAAGCAGATTGGAAGAAGAACTGTCTCATATTAAAATAGGGCATTAATGGATTTTGTGAAGTTAGAAGAAAAGGTGAAGAAACAATGGATTTAAAAAGTGGGCATGAACTCTACTACAAAGGCATAAATATTGGAAGTAGAAGTGGAGACGAATTCATTATAAATAAAAAAATGGAAGAATAACATTGAGTTTGATGGTATATTGGACAGAATGACAAGATTAGTTATACAACTTAATAACAGATACCAAATGCAGATAATTCAGGTTTATGCTTCAACAAGTTCTCATAGTGATGAAGTAGTAGAAGATTTTTATATGGATGTACAAAAGATTTTTGATCAGAGCAAACAACATTTTAAAATTTTTATCGAAGACTTTAATGCTAGAATTGATAAGCAAAAGTTGAAAGTGCTGTAGGTAAACTTTGTTATGATAATAGAAATGAGAGAGGACATAGACTTGTGGAGTTTGCAGAAAAAGAAAAATGTTATATTATTTGAAAAAAATGTTAAAAGGAAATGGACATGGAAGCATCCAAATAAAGGTATGGCAGAATTGAATTATATTTTGACTAACAGGAAATACATATTTCAAGATTGTAGTGTTTTTAATAAATTCAATGCAGGAAGTGATTTTCGATTAGTAAGATGTAAGATATGTGTTAATGCAGAACTAAAGAAACAAAAATTATTTTAATAAAAACAATATTTACAGTTGATATTATCTTCAGAAACATTCTAATGAATTTAAATTAGAACTTGCAAATCGTTTTCAAGTATTAGTAGTTTTAGAATATGATTCAGATTTGAATGAAATTAATAAGAAAATAACTGATACACTTTTAAAAACTGCAATAAAGATAGCTGGTAGAAAAAAGCAGCAATTGACTAATAAAATTTCTACTGAGAATAGAGAATTTATGAAGAAAAGAAAGAATATGAAGATATATAAAAATGATGTATTAAAAAGGATTGAATATCTCAAATTTTGTAAAATGGTATGAAAAAGGGTTGACAATGATCTAGGAAAGTATAATTATAAACTAGCAAGAAAAACTGTAGAAGAGAAATAAAAATATCAAGTGTAAAACAACATTATGATATTGGTAGAACCATTACTAAAAAGAGAGATGACATCATGAAATGGGTATAAGAGTTTTATGAAGAATAATATTGTAATAAAGAACAAGTATTTTCTATATCTATTATATCTTCTGAATTGCCAGAATATTAAGTGAAGAAGTGAGACATGCAATTAAATTTATGAAGAAGGGAAAAACTCCCAAGTGATGATGGAATTATAATTGATATCATAAAAGAAGCAGAGGAAGAAATAAAAATATTTTTGGCAAAATTACATACCAAATGTCTAAATAATAAAGATGTACCAGTGATTAGAAGAATACAGTACTAATATTAATATTTTAAAAAGGTGACAGTATATTGGGAAAAAATACAGACCTATCAATTTTATACAAAATATTTACCAAAATAATTACAACTTGACTATAGCAAATTTTGGATTTTAACCGACTAATAGAACAAGCTGAATGTAAAAGTGATTTTAGTACAGTGAATCACAAGTATTAAGAGAAGTTATAGAAATGACCAATGAATGTTTTGGATTTGTAGATTATGAAAATGCATTTGATTCCATATGCATTGTTTCAGTGATTAAAGCATTAGATTACCAAGGTATAGACCCAGGATATTGACATTTATAAAAATTCAAAAGCAATAATTAGATAACGTAATGATACTAAGAAGGTTAACATTGAGATGGTTGATGACAGGGTGACTCCATATCTCCAAAACATTATACAGTGGTTTTACAAGAAGTATTTTGTGGATTAAAATGGGAAGCTAAGGGAGTAAAACTAAATGGAGATTATTTAAGTCATCTAGATTTTACAGATGATTGTGTTGTTTTTTTTTTGCAAATAATGCTTAGAGTTTCAAAAAATGTTGCAAAAGTTATGAGATGAAAGTGAAAAAGTAGGATTAAAAGTAAATGTTATAAAAAGACTAAAGTAATGTTCAATGTATTTTCTCAAAACATGGAAATAAAGATTTACAATGGTGAATTAGAAGAAGTTAACAACTATAAATACCTTGGACAAATTATTACTACAGATGGAAATATAATGAATTAAATTAATAATAGAATTAAAACTTGGTTGGAGTGTTTTTGGTAGAAATAACTTAATACTAAAAGGAAATATGCCTATGTGTTTGAAAATGAAGGTTTTTAATAAACATGTTTTATCATTCTTACTTACGGATCTGAGATTTGGACCCTTAACAAAAGAGCAATATAGAATTTTCAGACCATTCTGTGAAATATGAAGAGATGCATGTTAGGAATAACAAAAAGATATTGAAAACTAAATATGGTTGAGAGAACAAACAGGTATTATTTATATGATTGAAAAAATTAAGAGACTGAAGTAGAGTTGGACTGCACATATTTCTAGAAGAGATAATAATAGATGGACAGTTGAAATTTTAAACTAGATTCCAAGAGATCATAAAAGATCTAGAAAAAGATCACATGTGAGATGGATGGGTGAAATAAAAAAGTATGCTGGGGTGATGTGGAAGATAGGCTAGAGATTGGAAAAAATGGATTGAACTTGGAGAGACCTTTATCCTGCAATAGAACGATAATGACTGAAAATAGTGATGATGATGATGATAAGTTTTAAAGAAATTGTGGAATGTTTAGGATATTCATTTGCCCAGAATTTGAATCTGGGTTGGATAAAACTTGTAATTTTTTAAGGATCCAAGTAGAATTAGAATTTTTTTCAAATAACCGGGAAGCCAATAGTTAGTTTCATAGTAGAGGTTAAATAAAAATGGAAAATTCCTAAAAAAAAAAATATTTGCAGTCAAGAATTGAACCATTCTGATGAAATTAGCCTTTTTATCACTGTACCTCATCAGAAGGCTATTTAAAGACTATTTTACTTTTTAATATATATACTGTATATAGAAAGGAGACGGAAGCACTTAAGTAATTCGAAAGTAACGAACAAATAAAAAATAGAAGATATTTCCGAGATAAATATTAAATTTTCAGAGACTGGACGAACATTACTGAACATATTCTCCATTATAATTTATCTGTTTGTTGGCTATTAATTTATTGACACAATTTTTTTTTTTTTTTTAAATGAACTTTGAATAAATTTAAGGTAAAATTTTTCAAAATTGTTTTTTATAATTAAAAAGTTTTAATAATTCAGATAACTGCCCTTTTAATAATTTTTTTTTTTTTGTATAATCGTAAATTAAAATAAACTTTACAATTGTTCAGGGTGTTTATATTTGTCTTCAAATTACCTAATTTACCAATTTAATTTCTTGAATTATCATTAATTTTTTTCTGTATCTTTAATTTCTTCTGTGTTTAAATATATTTTATAATTATAAAAAAGAAGTGGCTAAATTATGTAAGAAAGAAAAGTCCAAATAAAAGTAGAAGGCACGAAGATCAAACTAAACTTTATGAATGAGAAAATAAGTTACATTTAAGGATAAAACATATAGACTAGCGGAATAAATACCCAGAAAACCATATAGTGAAAAACAAATAAATTAATTATTTTTGCTATGTGTGTCATTTAAATTTTTTTTAAAAAACTAAAGTTTATGGCTTCAAAATATTTAGGATTATTTACGTCTATTTAATTTTTTATGAAATATTTTTTTAACATCCGGCAGTATTAATTATAAAATTAGTGTTTTGATTATATTAAAGTTTTATAGCAACCTTGCAATGATCATCTCCAATAGTAAGCCATCAATCTATTTTATTAAATTTTACATTTCAATTTTTTTGCTTCACACATATGTTTATTTAAGTTTTGATATGAATGACATTAAAAAAAAGAAATATAATTTTCCACAAACACTACTGTATAGTAATGCTAAATAATGAGATGGATGCCAAACTCGGCAGTGTGATGATGATGACTGGAGATGGGAATACAGAAAGAATGCAGATATAAATGTGGCAAACTTAAAATTTAGACCACATTTAATCTAATTCAACATTTAATACACTCAATGTCTAAGTCCAAGTCTAGCCCAAAATAATAATTAAAATCATATAAATGCACACATATGAGATATTTGGTTTAAGTTAAATAAACGTTTCATGCTAGCATATTCATCTTTTATATGTGTGTATATACCTTATGTGTGCATGTTTTCATGTTGAGATATTCATGAAATTATAATTCGGCACCTGGGTTAAACCAGATACTCCACAACAACTATGTCACCCTACCCCATGCTCATCTCCACAATAGAGCACTGTCTCATGGTTAGAATTTATATGAGCCATAACAAATCAATTTATACATTAAATAAGTTTTATAGCCTTAACTAAGAAAAAATATGAAATCAGATTTTTAATATAATACAAGAATTACAAGATCAAAACAATAACAAAAAATATAAAACAAGCAAAACTCTCCATACAGTAGTGCCACTCAGTGCAAGCCAGAGTAATCAATAAATGCCAGAAGGCTTGTGCATAAATCCCTATCTAGTGCCTATTCATCCAGTATTATTACTCTGGTTTGCACTGAGTGGCACTACTGTATGGAGAGTTTTGTCTGTTTTAATAAGTTATGAGCAAGCATAAGAAATAATGATCATGTGATGTTTAGTGGTTTAACAAAAAATATAGTTATGATTCACAATAAGACATTATAGTTCTCTATGTTTAATTGATGTGTCAAACTAGTAATTAACTATCTATATATACTGAACGATGATAAAGATATGCATAAGAGAATGTGATCTGGGACAACAGATGAGTACTGGTTCAGCATGAAATGTGCAGTTTGGGGAGCATACATTTTTTTAAAATATATTTGGTCATATGTTAATAATTACACCCCATCATAGGGTGTTAATAGTGGATGGAAAGCTGTCCCTATCTTGCATGAGAATGGTGTAGTGAAAATTACATTACAGAAATATTCACTAATATAACTCTCCATTCTGTATAATTTAAATATGCTTGGACATGGCTTATAAACAGTTGTAAATAGATTAGGCTAAATTAATATTTATTTCCAAAGTCAAGGACAGAGAATTAGATATACATAGCTTTACTAAAAGAAATAAGCAGGTATGTGCATATGTGAATCAAACTACCATATTAAATTGAATAAATATAATGAAACCAGATTGTCTTATGTGAGCACTAAAGTTGCTCAGATTTGGTCATGTGTCACTCTAATGTTTATTAATACAGAAAAACAATATGGGCTTGAGAAGTTCAGAGAGGAATAAACTAGTCATTAGCCTTTAAAATATAAGATAAAATATTAGCACATAAACCTCCACATAATTGGGGTAATGACAGTATCTGTAATTCAGACCCATTCCTTCTAAATCTTAAGACTAAATACAATTCTTTATTTGTAAATATAGGAAAACTCAGACTTTCAAGTACCCATCAACTATCCACACTATCTTATACCACCAATACACATGATCACACACGTAGAAAAGATAAACATTCACCAATATATGTATTTCGTGCTAAACCAGCACTCATCAGTTGGTCCAGATTATCATCTCCCACACATATATATAATCATTGTTAAGTTTGTACATATGTATCAGTGGTATGAGATAGTGTGGATAATTGATAGGTACTTGAAAGTCTGAGTTCAAATCCCCTATATTTAAATTGGGCTCCAGGTATATGAAGAATGCCTGTATTTCAAATTCTGTATTTGATAACTACTAATTTCAACAGCAAATATATAGAAGGGTTTTCTGTTTCATCTACTATGAGGTTCCCCTTTTGTTACAATTTACTTAAGAAAAGTCACATATTCAAATAAATATAAAACTAGATATCTATTTCTTACTTAATAAATATATGTAATAAATAAGCCCCTATGAACTAAAAGAACATATTCTAAAAAAAATCTAAATGTACTTAGAAGTTAGCAAACTATAATAATAAAGGCTATAACATATTTAAATTAAAAGATACATAAATTTAACTGTAGTTTAAGTGAATATACTAGCTATCATAATACATTAATATACCTTAAACAAATCCATAACATTTACTTTAAATAAAATGTAGTGGTAAGCAGAAAATTCATTTTTTTTGTAATTAAAATAATCTAAAAGAATAATATATTTTTGTTTGAGCTAGATAGACGGACTTCACTTCAAATTTTGAGAGCTAAAAAAATGTCTATTTTGTATTATTAAAAAGGGAAAATTTTATCTGTATGCTTAATATTTTGTTGTTGTTTTTTTTTTTTTTTTTAAAAAAAAAAAGAAGCATTTCTTTTCATCTGGATGGCTGATTCCTGATGACAATAGTTTTTTTTTTCTCATGTGTCATAGCATCAGCCGGAAAGCGAACCTGCTAACCCAGGGCAACTACTTGTAAAGCAGCTGTCACTGACCTCTCAACCACCAATGCTTGACAGTATTTTTCAAGTAATGCAGATAACAAGTAGCATGAGATTCCTTTGAAAATTGTTCATTTCTTAAATGGCTTGATAAAATATTAATAATGAAAATACTTTATTCATTCATGGCAAATAATTTAAATGTAGACAATATTTAATGTCATTAATATTAGAGCTAATTGAGTTTTAAATTATGAATTGGAAACAAAATTGAATTCTAAATTTTTTTATCGAAATTTATAAATATTATTGATTGATAGGTCAGATCCAATCTCTTTTGGTAAGTTGTCTACGTCAATGAGTCATGATGATCATTAAGGAATAGTTTGTTTGGGTGTTCTTAGCAAGCAAAACTCTCCACTGCTCAGTGCAAGACAGAGTAATCAATGGATGCAAGAAGGTTTGTGCATAAATCCCCCATCTAATGCCTACTCACCCAATATCCCCAGACTAGTTTCTAACTTGTGACTTTCATCAGTGAGGAGCCTTGCATCTGAGAGCACTGTACAAACACAACTCTCCACCACCTACTGTATGGAGAATGTTGCCTGTTTTTAACAGCTTGAGCAAGCATAAGATATGGGGATCATGTGATGTTTAGTGCTTTAATACCAATCCTGTTTAATAGGATAGTTGGGGCTATGATTATTAAAGAACCAAAGACACCAAAATGTGTGGGTACTGAACTGAATTCAGACCTATATGTCTACATAAGCTAATGAGCTTGGATTGAAAATATTGTTTTCAATTTTAGATTCATAAATTTTGTAGTTAAATAGAGATAAAAGGTGGCTGCTGGAAGATTGCATTAGATCCTAAGATCTCGATGCAGTGCTCTCAGAACCAAGGCTTCCCACTGATGCAAGCCATAAGTTAGAAACTAGTCTAGGGGTATTGGATGAGTAGGCACTAGATTGGGATTTTATGCACAAACCTTCCTGCATTCATTGATTACTCTGGCTTGTACTAAGTGGCACTACTGTATGAAGAGTTTTGTCTGTTTTTAACAGCTTGAACAAGCATAGGAAATTGTGTTCATGTGATGTTCTTGACAGCAGAGATTTTGCTTGAGAGATCCTGCAATCCTATATGAATACTTTTATCTACCTAAATGCCATTTTGTTTACAGAAACACCAATAATGAAAGAATGACAATGAATTAGCATATCAAGAAAATTTGCCTAAATTTATAACCTTTGCTTATGTCAGTTGTACTAGGTCACAAGGTAAACAATCCATGGAAACACTAGATGAAACTTAAAAATAGATTTTGCAAATTGTTTTTCATGTTAAATATTCTAAAAAAAAATCCGCATACCATTTTATTTATTTAAAATAGATAAATAAATAACATTTAAATAATAATTATTTAAATCTTTAAAAATATGATTAAAAATTTTAAATGATAAACCATATTATCTCACATATATGTAAAGATTTAATGCATTTAAAATAACTTATTTACAATAATATTCTTCCCCCTTTCCTCTTATTCATGTAATACTATTCCTTTTTTTTTTTTAATTAAAATGTTATCCAAAATGAAACTAAACTTACAGAATAATAAGAAAACTTTTTTTTATGTCATTAACTTGCTATTAATATTTCCTTAGATTTAAGTTCCAATCTAAATATGTACTTCCTTAATTAAATGTTTGTCTACATATAAATTTTCACTTATATACATGTGTATAGATAAAACGTGTAAGTAAAAAAATTATAATAAGTCAAAACAAAATGTATATAACTTTAGTAATCTCAACACTTTTTAGCATGGCAAATATATTAATATATTAGTGTTTTCCTTAAGATTTAATGATAAATAGTAGTATTTATATATTGGACTATTTCCATCCCCTAATATAAGTATTGAATATCTTTAGAAAAATTACTCAGTTGGTTAGAGCATTACCTTAAAATTCAATATTCAAGACTCCATAAGGTCAGGTTTGATTCCCATGCTACTATTGTCACTGGTCAGGCCAACAATACCTGAAGAAGAGAAGAGAATAATACCTCTCGAAACATTGTGCATGTACTAACCTGTGTGCTATTACTAACAGTTGAATGTATTTGGAATATTTAATATAGAGAGCATACCAATAGCTCAAACAGGCTCTTAATTGATAAGTGCTATAAGAGAAAATATTTAAAATCTCTATCTGGAATGTTCCTATCCCCAGATCAATTGGTTTCAAGCTTATGGTTCACCTCAGTGAAGAGTTAGAATATTCAGACACTAGATCCAAAATATTTTCTCTTATTTCACTTATCAATTAAGAGCTTGTTTGAGCTATTGGTACGCTCTCTATATTACATATTTGTAAATACAAGCTTATAAAAACAATATCGCACTCTATATGACTTGCTTTATTGATTAAAATATTTAAACAAAGTTAAACTTTTCTAAAGACATTCAATACTTATATTAAATATTGGAAATAGTCCAATATATAAATACAAATACTATATTAATAGATTATTAAAATAATGTAAACTTAGCAATTTCCCAATGGACTTAAAAATATATATTTAAAATGCATATAAAATAGATTCACAAATAATTATAATCCTTAGTTTTAAGCTAAAAATGTTTTTATACAAATACAAACTGCTAATGTATATTGACAATATGTATGAAGCATATATTATTTAGTACAAATGTGGAATGATGAACTCAAGATCTACAAGTTTCCAGATCAATTCTCAACTGAATAAAAGTAAAACAAATCTGATTGGTCAATTGAATTGGAACTGTTGTATCTAAATACAACATGATTCCTAAGCACATATCATTGTTTATTTAACATGAATTTTGAAAATAAGTGTTGCTTATTTCACTCTGTACAATCTAGATACAAACATGCACATATTGTATAATTTGCTTTGCGGGATTATTAAAAAAAATTAAAATATATTACATAATTTTCTCTTTTGTAAAAACACCTTCATAATCAATAATATGAGTTGACCTATATCTGAGTTGGCAAATTTTTATTAATAAATTTATATCTTTATATGTATTAATTTGAAGTATGAATTTTTAAATGTTAGCTATTTTAATGCAATTCCCTCTAGTATCAAAGTAATTTCCGTGGCAGACAAAAATGAATCCATTTTGATTTGCTATCCAAAATCTTGTATGAATAGTAAATTGAACAATATTTATTAAGGTGAATGTCAAATCACTGGAAATGTTTGCATAGTTTCATTCAAATTAGCTTATAATCTCAATTTATATGCTAAAGTTTAATTTTCATTCATTTTAATAATCTTGTAAACAAACAATCAAATATATAAATATCAAATTATATTATTGCAATGCTCTATTATTGTTAGTTTGTCATTCAAATTACTACTATATATAATTTGATATATTTAATTTTGGTAGAAATAGCTTGATATTAAAAGGAAATATGCCTATGTGTAAGAAAAGGAAGGTTTTTAATAAATGGGTTTTACCAGTTGTTACTTATGGATCTGAGACTTGGACACTTAATAGAAAAGCAATACAGAGACTTCAGACTGCTTAAAAAAATATGGAGAGATGCATGTTGGGAATAACAAGAAGAGATCGAAAATGTGTTATATGGGTTAGAGAACAAACAGGTGTTACTATCTTCATTGAAACAATTAAAAGACTGAAGTGGAGTTTGAGGTGGACATATTGCTAGAAGAGATAATAATAGATGTACAACTGAAATATTAAATTGGAGTCCAAGAGATTGTAAAAGACCCAGAAAGAGACCACATGCAAGATGAATGGATGAATGAAATAAGAAAGTGTGCAGGGGTGATGTGGAGAAGAGAAGCTAAAGATCGGAGATGATAGATTAAACTTGGAGAGACCTTCATCATGCAGTGGATTGATAATGGTTAATGATGATAATATTTGATTGTTTATAAGGTTATTAAAATGAGTAATAATAAACTGTGTTGTAGGGATTTAAATTATAAACCAATTCAAGTGAGACTACATGATTTGAATAAATAAATATTAATGTCTTTATCACTATTCATATAAGATGCTCAATGGCATGCGAAAGTGGATCTATTTTTCATATGCAATGTCAATTAAGTCTTAGAGAATATTGTAATAATGTAATTAGTATTTGGAAGTTTGCTCTCAAATTATTGCACATTTTTAGCACTGTATAATTTGATATTTATATATTTGATATTAATTATTTATTTAGAAGATTATTAAAATGAATAGAATTTAATTCTGTCTGGATAATTTAAATTATAAGTTGATTTAAATGAAGCTGTGTGAATATCTTTACTGATTTGATATTTTCTATAATAAATGTCATTATCCAGTCTCTTCAAAATCTTGAATATCAGATGAAAGTGGAATCATT
Organism: Epiperipatus broadwayi; assembly: GCA_028023455.1. Lineage (NCBI taxonomy): Eukaryota > Metazoa > Onychophora > Udeonychophora > Euonychophora > Peripatidae > Epiperipatus > Epiperipatus broadwayi. The sequence continues at coordinate 2,066,499 of JAQFVV010012396.1, read as the reverse complement.
TTTCACCTGTAGCATGATTACTTCAAAAAATTTCATAAATATAATTAATATTTGAAAATGTATGATCCAAAAAATTATATATTCTTATTTCTTGCAATAGCTCAAATGTAGGTGAAATTTATGTTAGTTACTGAAAAGCCCTAATAAGCTACATGCAAATTAGTACAGCTCCATCAATAAATGAAAAAGTACAGAATGAGCCCACCTGTACTTTAGTTTGGATTGCATACAAGCATTCAATTTATAGATATATTACAATCTAGAACATAAATTCTATATATTAACATAGTTTCAGGACAACCGTAAGCTGCTCTGAAATAATTATAAAATAACCAGAGGGTAGGTCTGAATCTCTTTAGTTAACAATCATGAATATTAAATGAATCAATAGTTAACTTTTGATTTATTTAATATTCAAGGAATGTTAAATATGAAGCTCAGTCTTTCCTATGATTGTTAATGATTTCAGAATAGCTTTCGGTTGTCCTGAAATTACATTAATATATATAATTCATGCTCTGTGTTATAACATATCAATAAATCGAATGCTTACATACGATCTAAGCTAAAGTACTGATGGGTTCAATCTGTGCGTATTCATTTATTGATGGAGTTGTATTAGTTTAAATATAAGTCCCTGCAGTTTATCAGTAATTTTCACATAAATATTTTTATTTCGGTATAATTTAATATTTAAATATCCTAAATAAAAACATATGATTTTTTTTAAAAAAAATAGTATGTCCTTTTTAAGGGATGCTCAAAATTAAAAAATTAATAAGCCTGTTTTTGTTTTGGTAGAGGCCAGCTCTTTCCTAATGTCAGAGTTCAGGGAATGTCAGTGCATACTCTTTTTGCTTATTAAAAAAAAATTGCAAAGTTTTTTTTTTTTGTCCCCAGATGTATTAGATGAAAATCTCATTGTTCTGGATATGTCATGAGTTACTTTATCTCGTATAAGTTTAATACTGCATTTATATACTGTTGTACCTTAAAATATTCAAGTTTTGTAAAATATCTTGTGGTCCCACTGATTGATATGTGCTATATAAAATCAAATCTATTCAGAATGTTTAGTGCACAATGCTAGAAACATTATGTAAATGTATTTGTCCTCTATAAAGAATGCTTCCCATATACTAATTAAATTTAAATTCTAAGATGGATTAATAATAATTATTATTATTTGCTTTTGATATAATTTTTAGGTAGATATCCACTTAGATCTGGACCTGATATATGGTGGCAGATTGATAATATTAATTGTGGTGTTACTTATACAAGTTTTGAAATTATTAAAAAATAAATTACAGTTGTAAGAAGAGAGGCTGTCTTTAGCCAATCATTCAAAACAAATAGATAAAGTAATAGTAGAAAATGGTAAACTATATGTATCTCATGGAATAGGAAAATTTGACAAAAAAAAATATATAAATCTAATCTAAAAAAAGAAATAAAACTTTATATATTCATTCCTGAGCTTTTTTTAATTATTTCTCCATCATAAACTGAATAATATACTATTTATGATCTGAATAAATAAAGAGATCTCTGTGGAGAATTTACAAATTGTTTTGAGTTATCATATTTTGCCTATTTTTAAACTTCAAATTTATTACATTAGAAGCAATAAATCACTCTATTTACAGAGTCATCTGTTTTAAGCTTAAATAATCAATGAACACTAGATGTCACTGTTAAATCCAAATCCCTGTACTAGTTTTTGGCTACTAGTTATCTTTAGCAATGAGCATTGAATTTGCTATCACATATAAATTTTTAAAAATTTTTTTAGTAATTATCACTATTTTATAATAGTCTATCTTGATATAAACCAATTTTACAGAGATTTATTTATATAATCACAAAGCATTTTTAATTTATAAATCTTTATTAATTTTAGCAAACAGTCATTTGTTGGAAACTTTGGTGATATCGCCCACTACAAAAGGAAAATAGTATTTCACTTGCTATGATTTTATAAATTTCCTTATTCTGTTCCACAAAAAAATGAATTAATTTTTATAACCTAAGACAACACTTTTTTCTGCATTCTCGAGGTTCTGATTTTCATGTTGATAAACATCAAACATTTGCACTATAATATTGATATATCACTTTTGTACATTGCGTTAGTTATCGAATTTTTAATAAATTTGAATTGTTTTTGAAGCATTTCACCGCACCACTATTTTCAATATTATGACACTTTTACTACTCAGAAACAAAAATTGCATCATTTTAAAATTTACATATAATAAAATCTTCCAATCTTGGAAGAACTGAGAAAAAAATAACTGTAATAATGAATACTAAAAATATTATGCACTTAAATCACATTTATGTGAAGCTATTCTTGTGGCAATACATATAGTGAGTTTTTGCCTGTTTTAATAAAAGTTATAAGCAAGCATAAGAAATAGTGATCATGTGATGTTTATTGGCTTAAAACCAATCCTGCCTAATAGGATATTGGTGGCTATGGTTATTAAAGAACCAAAGACACTAAAATATATGGGTACTAAACTGAGTTCAGACCTATATGTCTATATAAGCTGGTGGGCTTGGATTGAAAATATTATGGTGTTTTCAATTTAAGACTTATAGTTTTGTAGTTAAGTAGAGATAAAAGGTGGCTGCTAGAGGGTTGCATTAGATCCTAAGATCTAGGTGCAGTGCTCTCAGATCCAAGACTCCTCACTGATGAAGGCCACAAGCCAGAAACTAGTCTGGGGATATTGGATGAGTAGGCACTAGATGACAATTTTATGCACAGCTTTCTGGCATCCATTGATTACTCTAGGTTGCAGTATGGCAATACATATAATGAGTTTTTGCCTGTTTCATTTTGAAGCTACTCTTCTGACTAAAAGGACTTTCAATTATTTAAGTCAGAGTATAGTCACAACTGAACCTTCATATAAAAACAAGAGACTAAATTTCACAATTTAGTTTTGTTTTCCTTCCTGAAATATAGTAATAATAAAACCCAATGCCAATGTATTTTTTATATGAGTGCATATTGACATAAATGAATTGCTTATCCAGAACAATAAAAGATATACATTAGTGTTATTTTTTATTTTGAACTACAAGCCTATATCAATCATTATTTATGTACATGTTAAAAATCAAATAATGGAATAGATTTAACTTTTTCTATTGAAATGAAATGTTTATAAAATAGAAAAATTGCTATAGTGAACTACTCTAAATGTTAAATATAGTTAGGCTAGGCAACTATTTTAATTCTTTTATATATCATTTTTATGTCAGATAGAAGTTATTTATTCATCAATTTTTTTTTTTTATGTTTAATACCTTATTTGTTTTGTTGCTTTATCTGGGAAGATTTTTGTAGTTGTAAATCTATTGATCGTTTAACTTTCAATTATAATAATAACAACAACAAAAATAATAATAGTAATGTTAATATTAATTTATTATTATTATTATTGTTATGATGATGATGGTGGGATGCTGCTGCTGTTTTAAAAAATAACTATTTCAGGCTAAGAGTTACATTGCTTGTCAGCGTATACATGTGCTTACATGATTTAACTTAAGAATATATTTAGTTTTAATTTGCATGGTCACATATTTCAATGGGGTGGGGGGTTACATTCATGCATGGGTTGACAGGATAAATGATTTAAAGGGATTTAGGGTGCTTATTATACATTACACTGGTATTTTTATATAAAGTTGGGTAAAGCTTTTCTAGCCTATTGTTAGTGATATGTTCTAGATCAGTGGTCTTCAACCACTGGGCCGCGGACCGGAACCGGGCCGCAGAAGTTTTTTGCTGGTCCATGCTAGACTGGCAAAAAAGTTTGTAATAAAGTAATAAGATTTTAAACTTTTAATTAATATAAACAATTTTTATTTATTTTTTCATTGCACTTTTACCTGATTTAAAAAAAAAAAAACAGAACAAAAACAAACTCTAATCAATCATACATAAATTAATTTGTTTTTCTAGTTATCACAGATGTTTGTGGGGGGGGGGTATAGAATTAAATTTTTTATTACTTTTTTAAAAAAATTCAAAATTTAAAAAAAAAAGTTTTTTATTATACAAACTCCAGATATATATATAACTTCATCTAAAGCTACATCTTTAAGAAAATTTATCTATAGACTTCTGCTAGTCCGCGTAAAACATTATTCTTATTTTTACCAGTCTGCAGATGTGAAAAGGTTGAAGACCACTGTTCTAGATCAGTTGTTCCTAAAGTGAGGGTGAAGACTTCTAGGGGGGAGATAATGGGTTCAGCATTTGGGTAATAATGTTAAAAATATTATTTAGTGAAATAGAGATAAAAGTTATAAAAAGTAAAATTAAAGATAGTAAAGTAAAAGATGTTATATATTAGATAATTATAAAAATAATAATAATAAAATAGTATTAAATATTATAAATAATATTAAAAAGAATATTTAAAAGGTTGATTTAAAAATAAGTAAAAATGGAATTGTTTAAAAAGGTAAAAAATTAAAAAACGGTGAATTGGATATGTTTTGTATTTTATATATGTGTAGATAGAATATACATATGGATGTGTATTAGTAAAGATATATGAGAATTGTATATATGTTTATAGGTGTATGTATATCTGTATATGGATGTATGTTTAAAAGAGGTATGTCTAGGTATTGGATATGCATATATATATAGATGTAGATATGGATTATATATATGTCTAGGGGTGATATAGATTTATATGTGTGTATATATGAAGAAAATATGTGTATATTTTGATATATATGTATATATGTGTGTGTGTTTTATATATGTGTGTAAAATGATGGAGATATATATATGTATATATTTGATTTATATAAGATTTATACATATATATGTGAAATGATAATTATGTATTTGTATTAGTCAAATCTTGGAGCTCTGAAGAAGACTGCTGGACAGTTGAAACTGTAAGAAAATAAAGAAGTTTTTAAGAAAATTAATTGCATTAAAGTGTATATGAGTGAAGTATTATAAATAATATATATGATTATATGAAGATATGCAAAAAAAGTGAAGGAGAAAAATAAGAGAATTTATATCATTTATTCATTTTGTTTATGCTTCTAAAGAAAATCCTGTTATTCATTACTGATTCTTGTTTCCAAATAAACTTGATATCTTTTCATTTTGTTTTGAAATTTTTTATCCTTTTTAAAAATAAATCTTGTATTTCTTTTACTTTTCCTATAATATTTTGTTGTTTTTTTCTTTCTTTTTCTCCTGCATTACATCTTTAGAGCCTTTAAATTGTTTTTGAGATTTTTAAATCTTCATCCTTAATTTTTTTTTAAATTCCTTGACTTTTTGTTTAATATATTCTGCAGTTTCATATTAAGATTTATTTAGTTTTTTTTTCTGCATTTTATTTAGGAACTTTAATTTTTTAATAGATATTTCATTATTATCTGCTATGTACCAGGTAGTCAATATGATTTTAAATAATCATGAATCACTATAGATATGGTTTTTATTGAGGCAAAGGCAAAAAAAAAACTTAAGACCAAACAGAAAATTTATATATTGCTTTGTAAGGCTTTTAACTCAATTAATCAATGGATCTATGATATAGTCTGAAATCAGTTGGTTATCCATTAAAAAATTATTGATACCATATAACTTCTATATGGTGGAATAAGAAGAAATAGTATTAGAGGCAAAAACTATGAGGAATTTGAAATGAAATCTAGTGTTAAACAAGAATGGATTCCTATGTGCTGTTCAAAAAGTTGAAAATATTTTTTCCACAGAGAAATAACTTCTGCAACAAATTAGTTGGATATAGAATTGTTATTTTATCCAGTTTGTTATATGAGTGTTATATTTGGAAACCCTGTTGTTGCAACATAAAGGCATTGGAAATGTCTTAACGATGCTCTGTAAAATTTTAAAAAAGGATGGCAAGATCATAAAGCCAATCAAAATGTTGTTCAATCTACTAAATGTGAAATTATAAAGTCTATTATAAAGTCATACATTGTTAATTGGTCATGTGAAACAAATCAACAGTGTAAGATTTCCTAAGACAAGATATCAAAATATTAATTGAACAGAAAAATGAACTAGCATATTCATATATGTGAATGTATTTGATGATCAGTTAGGCATCACAAAACTTTTCTGTAATGTATTATTATGTATCTTTTTTTCTTAGAGTAGCTGCTGCTAACCTAATGTGTTATATAAAAAATTCTAACTGTAGAAATGTTTTATTTTGCTAAGCTTGATCAGAGGTCTGCTATTAGTGAATGTTTTCTCCATATAGCACTAATTATTGCATTCAGATTATGTTAACTTAAATATTTCATTTAACATAATACGTTTCAGTATTTATAGATTGACTTATTCACAATACTATCTCTCAAAAATATTTTAATTCAATTAACATCACATGATCAACATTTCTTATGCATGCTCTTAACTGTTATTAAAACAGGCAAAACTTTCTATATGTATTGCCAGTCAATACAAACCAGAGTAATCAATGGATGCCAGAAGGCTTGTGCATAAAATCCCCATCTAGTGTCTACTCATATGGATACTGAACTGAATTCAGACTTATATGGCTATATAAGCTGATGAGCTTGGATTGAAAATATTACAGTGTTTTCAATTTAAGTCTCATACTTTTGTAGTTAAGTAGAGATAAAAGGTGGCTACTGGAGGGTTGCATTAGATCCTAAGATCTAGCTGTAGTGCTCTCAGATACAAGGTTCCTCACTGACAAAGGCCACAAGCCAGAAACTAGTCTAGGGATGTTGGATGAGTAGGCACTAGATGGGGATTTTATGTATAAGCCTTCTGGCATCCATTGATTACTCTGGCTTGCACTGAGTGGCAATACATATAGAGAGTTTTGCATGTTTTAATATTTTAATTTTTGGCAATGAAACAGAAATTTTTAAAAAAAGTCTAGTAGTATATAATTAAATTGAATGTCCAAGAGATAAAATGATTATTTAATGTAAAGCAACTTTAATCATTCCTTTAGCTTGGTAAGTTTTTATGAAAAAATATATTTTCTAAAGATTAGTATATCTCTCGATTGAAACTATTAAAAACAGATCAATTAACCAGGGAAAAACTCTAGTAAGAGGCTTTAATAATTATCTTTATTGTAAAATCAACTGTTAATTTATTTTGATTCAGAAAGCCTTCATTGGTTATAGCTTAAGCAATCAACATCCCAGCAGAAATAAGTTATACAGCCAACCTATAAATCTTTATTGTATTATACAATTCAAAATTTTTATGTGTGAAAGCACTATCAAAGTATTCATAGACCATATGTCATTATTAAGTATGTTTCACTCTGCAAATGGTAACAACTTCATACTAATACTACTTACATGAACCATTATTTTTTGAGAATAAATGATTTTATATTTTGAAATATATATCTGAGATAAAATCAGCCAAATGATTCACTATCAAAATATCACAAGTCAAATTCATCATCTCATTTGATATCATTACAATGTAATTAAGAGCTTGTTTGAGCTATTGGTATCCTCTCTGAATTACATTTTTGTAAATATAAGCTTATAAAAGTAATGTCACATTATACATGACTTGTTTTATTATTATTATTATTATTATTATTATTATTATTATTATTATTATTATTATTATTATTATTATTATTATTATTATTATTATTATTATTATTATTATTTTATTATTATTATTATTATTATTATTATTATTATTATTATTCTATTATTATTATTATTATTATTATTATTATTATTATTATTATTATTATTATTATTATTATTATAATAATAATAATAATTAATAATAATAATAATAATAATAATAATAATAATAATAATAATAATAATAATAATAATATTGTTAGAATAAAAACATAAAAAGAAAGTACTTGAATGAACTCACTGATAAAAGTGAGGAATATACCATATAATAAAGCTGAAATTATATTTCTAGGACAATGTTAATCAAATGCAACCCCATCAATTTCACTAAAAAAAACACCATCAGAGATGCTGCTAGGACAATGGATTTTAAACTATTTATATATGTTTAAAAAATTTATCAGATGATTATTAAAAGTTAAAAAAATTATATAATAAGGAGATGTTAAATAATTCATCCAGGATTAACACATAAAAGTCATCCATATTTTCAAGATCCCCATCAATTCAAAATAACCCTTAACAATCCTAGAGAAATATGGCCAATTCTCTAATACTATAACTATATATAGCAAAGCAGTGCTCAAAAAAGGAAATTCCTAATACAGATTCACCAATAGGTCTTTCAGAATATCATATATCCTAATGGGAAGAGAGCTTGACTGTAAAGTAGGATTGTTTAGACAATTAAAATGTTAAAAGTGCTTATATGGAAAGACATTTTCTCTTAAAAAAAAATGTAAGCATTTAGTTTTAAAATCTTTAAACACCTAATTTAGTTAATGTCGTCATTTACTTATAATGTCTATTTTTACCAAAATATTTACTTCTGATAATTTTCTTTTCATTCCCAGCCTGCATGAATATAATCCAAAATATTTTATACAAAAAAAACATTCAGGTCTCCAAAGAAAAAAACAATTTATTCTGATTGCTCAGATAATCTCATGACAGAATATTATCATGGACTTCTCATTTGTATTTTCTGTTTATTCATATTCTATTGAACACTCCTGATTCTACAGAGATTTTAGAAATTTTAAAATATAACTTAGCAGCTTATTATTGCTTTTCAGTTATCATTTAAGTCTCCAGAAATGCCTTTTTTGCAACTTATAAAGTTCCATTGCATTCTCTGATGATGCATAGTCTTCAATCAAAATCCTATAGCTTTAAAAACACTTGACTTTGAAGTCAATTATATCTTATTAATCAGAAACTGACATTGGTAACACTAAAAATGCTAATTTCAAAAATTTATTTAATTCCATTACCTAATATAAGTCATCTTTGAAGTTATCAGAATTGTTTAACTTGAAGTCATCTAAGACTACTTATACTGATGACAATTCTTTCAAAACTACAGCAAGTAAGACACTCTCAATGTCTTATCTCCAAACCTGCTTATTACCAAATCTACTACTAAAATTGTTACTAGTGAAAATAAACCAGGATATAATAAACAATCATTGATCTTCATCAATATCTATTTTGATTATCATCATGGTATCTTCAGTTGAATTATGGCTGTAAAGTTATATTCAATAACTGTACAAGTTTAATGCAAGCATAATTAACTTAAATTTATTAGCTAAGTTATTTTCATATTAAAAATATTCCAAATGATTAGAGATATCAGCCAGGATTCACCATACTTTCATACTTTATAGTTATTTTTTGTCCCCCAATATTCTAAAATTAAAATGGTTTTTTGATTTCAATATTTAATCGATATTATAATTTACAAATAAAAGACTTCTAGAATATAAAATTAATATTTGTTCCCATTTGTCTCATTAAACTATTAAATCTTTAAATCATAAGTTCTTAGTTTATTTTGATTTAGTCATTGCCTTTTCCAGACCTCGTTTCTCCATCTCTAATTGGACCTTAAATCTTTAATCCACTATTTTTAAAACATTTTATTTAGGTAGTAGTGAACCATTTCAAAAAAAATTCTATCTTGTACAGCCAGTTGAACTAACTGCCTTAAAATAATAAAGGTTTTTTTTTACTAAATTAAATTTTTATATTTGTCTTACATAATTAACCATGAAATAAATTTAAATGAATAAGAACACATCAGTTTTGTTTACATCAGCAATCATCTGACTAATAATGTTAAAAAAAAGTTCAACAAAATATTGGAGTATTGAGAGGAATCATTTTTGGAAGTGAAAAGTGTACAACAGTCTTTAATAAGCACATTAAATCCTCTCAAACATCTCTTCATAAAGAAACACTGAAGGAGACGGCAGAACTAATCACGATTTCTAATTAGTGGACAGTTGAGGTTTGAGCAATTTTTCAATCTTGCATTACTCTTTAATTAAAAATATTTAGATTCTAATTTGCTGACCAATTTCAAAATTATCTGAATGGGTTACAGGCCAGCTATCTGAAATAGAAATTTAAGCGACATTGGAATATAAAAAAAAAAGTAAAACTTTATATGGCTCAAATTCAAATGCAGGTTATGGTAATGGCAAACATAAAAGTACTAATCATTTTTTGGGATCATTTTTACCAAAAAGTAAACTATAAACACAAATTTTAAGCATTGGTTCTGATAAAGTCACTAAATTTATTATAAAGCTGAAACGTTTCTGAAACTTATGAGTGGGAAACTTTATATTGAACTGCAAAGATTTATACCTATTTGTAAGTGCTATAAGTTCTTATAAAATGATTTTATTTAATTGACAAACTGACTTTCTTCTTTCATGCAACATATATTTATGTTCACCATAACTTTTCAAAGATCTATGCTAGTGTTTTTGTCTTTGCATAACTTCTATTAAAACTGAATCTTTCTTTGTACTGTTGGATCAAATGTTAATATCTCAGGTGACTATACATACTGATTTTACCAGTATTGTATTGGTTTTCTAGCCATTGGTTCTGGTTAGTTGTGGAATGTAACCAGTACAGTTTAGGAAATTATAATTACTTTTTATTAAAACCATTTTGTTCTAATGCTACAATTGATTCTTTCTTTGTATTCCTTCACTTAAAGACAAAAAAAGATAACCATACTCCATTATATTTTATCAACTTATATTCTACGACAGCGACTATACTCATGTTGTCTGAGATTTCAAATGTCCTAGTTTAAAATTTGAAAAAAAAAATAGTAATCTTATTAATATTTCATTTTTAATAAATATACTTTTAACATAAAATATATAACTTCTAGATAAATAACTTGTAAAATTTTAAAAAATGACTATTCTTAAATAAATATATTTTATAATTTGAATTATAATGGGTGAAAATGGGTGAACAAAATTATATCGTCATCGATTACGTAATTGAGGCAATACAAATCTATATATGTTTAAACATTTTTATGTATAATAGCTTTAATCGCCCTCTATTATCTCATTGTGAAAATAAAAAAATAATTTATATTTAAAAAAATATTTGTTCTTTATTTCAGATATTTTACAATCCTACATTTATCATTTTTAAAAAATAATTTTCAACAATAAAATGCAAAGAAATAAATAAATATTTTGAATGTTAGAAGTAAAGAAAAATATTGAAAGATACATTTTTAATGATAAAATCATTAAAAAAAATTAATTACAATAAAAAATACACCAATAAAACAAACGTATATTTAACAATGAAATTAGTTTAAAGTTTTGTTGTTGTTGTTTTAATTTTAAAATTTTAATCAATTTAATAAATTATTTTTTTTAATTTTATTATTCCAGAGATAAATCAAGTTTTGAAAATATTTCTGGATCCTGAACCCAATCTAAGGATTCTGGATCGCTATCTGGCATAATTAAACACATAAATGTTTTTCCAGTTTGTTTATTACAAGGATAAATAATAACAGGGCTAAAATGGCAATTATCGGCAACATATGAGCATAAATTATTGTAAATATCAGGAAATTGATGGCGAAGGCTGACTCCATGCTGGCGCAACTGACGCTGGATATTTGCGAAACACACTTCACGAGCTTTTTTTTCTGATAAATTATCCATTGATCGTGGAACCGATGTTAAAATTAATGTTTCAGGTCCATTATTAGGAGGATCACTATTAAATGGATTAACTTTTCTCAAGCGAATTTTTACACATTTGCGAATTAAAGTTCCTGATCTTTTTGGAATTGGATGAGAAGGAATTTTATCTTTTGTTGCTACAGAGATATCTAAGACAAATTTGATCATAGGGTCATAATGCTTACAAATATCCAGCAGACTGTGGCAGTAATCATCCACTTTTGCACACAACTCAAGCTCCTTGTAATGAACAAAAGTTGGATGGAATTTAAGAGAATGCCAACCATCCATAACAAATTCATTAGCCAAACTTAAATCATCAAAGTACATACTAACAAATCCACGTCCTTGACAAAGAAATCCTGTTTTTGCAATGCGTGAAATGCGATACAGTGTATATTGATCTTCTTTAATTTTGATTATAATATGTTTGCATGCACTGTTCAGACGACTATAAATACATTTCATTTTGTGCTGTTCCCAATGTTTTCTACGACAGTCTCGAGCACAATAATGTGTATAACAGTTATGACATGATTTGTAGGATTTACGTGCTTCAGACAAAGGTTTTTCTAAACCACAATTAGAACATGCAATTATAACTGTCTCTTCAAAGTCATCAAGACCCGCTTCAAAACTAATTCCAGAGTCATTACAATCCCTTTGTGGTGTGTCACATTCTGCTCCTTCAAGTTCTAATTTATCTTCTAAATGATTAGTATCTAAAGAATCACGACTGCTCTCTAAAGAATAGACTGCTTTATGTTTGCTGTATTGCATAACAGGACTAGATGTATGAGGGGCAGAACATAACACTAGCAAGGGTTCCATATCTTCCAAAGTTCCATAGTGATTTGCTAAATAAATAAAAATAAAAAAGAGAAATATTATAAAAATGAAATATTAAGATCTAAAATCAACAAATTTATAAAAATATTACTAATTCACTCTTTCTTTATATATAAACCTTAAAATGCTAATAGTTAACTGGTTTTTGTAATGAAATCACATCTGCTAAAACTTAAATAAATTAATAGAATGTCATCAATGTGCAGTTAAAAGCAATTTATCGGCATTGCCTTGGCTACAGGTTGGTAACTTTCCTTATATTTATTTAAGTTTTAGCTGTTATAAAGTGATTTGGGTATGTGTGTGTATTGAAATGGATTTATCTTAAGGAATATATATAGAGTTTGTATACATATATATAGTTTTAAATAAAACAGAAATAAATGTATAAAATCATGTATATAATTATTTAAAATAAAGTCTAGAATAATTGAAATAATAATATTTTTTGGTATTTTTGAAATTTTACAATTTGTTTAAAATTAAAAATAAAAAAAGTTTCTGATGCAAATATTTGACTTATTCATGATTTTGATAAAAATGTAAAATTTTCAATTTAACAAAAAAAAAACTAAACTATTTATTTAACTAAACACATTAACATATCATACCATTTACAACTTTCTTAAACACTTTATCAGTACTATTTATTTATACAGTTGAAACTGTTAGTTTTGATATAAATAGTATTGATAAAATGTTTAAGAAAATTGTAAATGGTATGATGTGTTAAAGTAGAAATCAATACATAGTAAAAGGAAAAAAAAGAATACACACTAATTGTACAGTTTATTATAGTTAACACATTTTAGCCTAGGATGGTAGTTAGCATGACTTATAATTTATATATTTCTTTATTAAACTATAATTTAAGCTATACAGAGTTCGAACTCAGACTTTCACATGATCCACCATTCTCAGTGTCATCTCATATTGGCACTGAGAGTGGTGGGTTGTGTGAAAGTCTGAGATCGAACCAAGCATATATTACATATATAAAAATGCAGGTTTAAGCCTGTACAATGTATTAATTTAAGCTATAATAAATCATTTATTCGTTTTTTTTTTAATCTATGGAAATATTTTCTAATATTTGACAATAATCAAAATCAGAATGACGTATTGTATTGTAGAATATTTATCAAATCTTATATTTTTTATTATTATTTTTACTTTTATGTGGTTACCACAGTTCTTGTAATTTTAAAATTGGTCTAGATAACAGTATATGGACTATATTTGTGTGGGGACATCTACATGATTTTTTTAAAAATTATTTAGATGATGCTAAGATAATAAAAATCATCTTTAAAGTGTACCCAATTTATTTGTAATAGCAGTAATGACCAGTGCACCTGATTTACCTGTTTTGGCCAAGAGCAGTGATGATGATCAGCACTGATTTAATTATTCCAGTATTTTTAAAATATATTCTTACTTTTGTAACTATTTTAGCACTTATGTATGTATATGCAGCAGAAATAGTATTGCTTTTGTAATATTATGCCCCAAGTTTGGTATTGGCTTGATGGTGATTGGCTAAAATTTTAGTTATATTTTTTTGACAAATCCATTTACTCCTGTTTCTAATCACGACTCAATCCTTTTTTAATTATAGAATTATATGGCTATATTTTTTTGATTATTGATTATTTGCTAGTGGTTCTATATTATTACTTACATTTAATTTTATTATTCTACACAGCTGTTACTTAAAGTTACTATAAATTAAAACACATTCATATATATTAACACTTATTAACAATATATATTTTAGTCAAATAGTTGATTTAGTAAATCACAAAGCTAAATATCACTAAGAACTAGACAAATTTCCCCATTGTGATAAGAGTTCTCTATGGTAACTGATGACTTACTCAGATGATCCTGCAAAAAAAAGACTCCAAATATTTGCACAGACACTGTAAGAAATATTTAAATAATACATTTATGATTACGTTAAAATTTCAGGAGTGTGAGAATTCACTTTTGAAATAAAAATCTAAATTTAAAAACTTAAAAATATAAAACTAGTGAAAAAAAAAATCCTTAAGCAACCAATATTAAAATTAAATTTCAAGAAAAAAATATAAATATACAAAACTCCCAAATTGCAAATTAAAAACCTTAAAACTTATTTTTAAAAGGCTAGAGAACATTTTTTAAGTCAACTTACACCAAATATTTAAATAAGTAATGCATGATTAAGTTAAATTTCAGGAATGTGACTACCTAAACACTTGAAATACAAAACTAATTTTTGAATTTTAATTTTTAATTTAATACACTTGTACAGGCTTACACACCCTTGCACATATATAATGTAATATATAAGGGATTCGAACTCAGATTTTCACATGACCCTCAACTCTCTGTGCCATCTCATATTGCTGACCCACCTGATTACTCACATGTTGAAAAGATAAATAATCACCAATATACATATTTCATAGTAAACCAGCAATCACCAGTTGGTCCAGATTACTATCTCCACACATATATACAATCAGTGCTCAGCTTTATATTAAGATAGCCAATCTTCATATTTTAATGGACAGGCTTCAAACTACTCCAACCCACAATACTTCAGCCATCCATTTCATTGAAATTCTGATGATGAAACGTTCAAAGCCCACATTAGTGCCAAGGTTGTCATCCTACCCGTATTGACGTCAGTCATTCGGATCTCTCATTTTTGTTTTCAAGTATTTTAGGTTGTATGAATTTTAATTAATCAGGTTATTCTTATTTGAATACTTAGTTGTTAATATAGCTACATGAAGAAATGTTTTTTCTTAGCTTTGTTTTTAAAAGTTTACATAATTCATAAAACAGGTTCCCTAAAGAATCATTATTAAAAAAAAACCTTGTAAAGAATGATCAACATATTCCCTTATTAATGTCAATTCATTGAGTAGATCAGAAATGACCATTTTTATCTGAACCTAGATTTTTAAATATTAAATGAACCAAATATCAATATTTTGAAAGCATGAAACTTTTATATTAACATTTAAAGAAGTGGGGGTGAGGAAAAAATCATTTTTTACTTAACCAATCAATTGGCATCAAGAAAAAATGTGAGGTTATTTATAAATTTGTTTAAAATTTTTTTTTAGGAAAATGACTTATGATTTATAGTAATATACTGAAACCTAACTGATATGTAAATGCGTTTATATATTCTCAACATTACATATTGTAATGATTCAAAAAGAGAGAGGTAGTAAGGGCATGATGGAAATCACATCCTCAAAAGCACCACTGTTTTATTGATCGTAGACAATGAGAGAAAATCTGTCACAGTCATCTTTTGTGATTGGATTTAAAAGAGGTATATATAATAAATTTTTAAGCTAATTATCATCTAGCCAATGTAAAACTTATGATATATTATAAAAGTAATCAATATTTTACCTGAATGAACATAAACTAAAATAACTGTAATAATAAACATATCAAAGAAATTTTAAAATCATTATATCAATGCTGTTCATTGTCAATGCTCTAGACCAGGGATGGCCAACTTTTGTGTTCATAAGATCTATTTTTTATTTTTAAAATGTGTTGTGATCAACTTATTTCTTTTTAAAATAAAAAATATATATATAGTCACACAAATAAATAAAGTCAATATAAATTTAAATGCAATTCAATTTTTTGTTTACTATTATTGTTTGCATTAAATTTACTACTCTGCTTATCTGAGTATTTAATTATCATAATATAAACAGAATTAGTCAGTGAGATCATATTGCTTCAATTTATATATGCATTTAGTAACATTTTGGAATAATCATAATGAAAAACATTCTTTAATATATTTTTTTATATTCAATAAACATATTTAAACATGTGTGTGTGTATATTGTACCAACATTGAAATTGGCACATAATAATTTTATCTAAAAATTTTATTAAAACAAAAATCTTTCGTTAAGAGAAATAATAGGTAAAAGTTGAAAAGTTTTATTACAGTTTGTTTTCGAAAAAGTAAGAGTCAAATAGTTTCTATCATTAGTTTTTAAAATAAAAGTTACAATTAATTAATTAAAAGTGGGGAGGGAAAGTTCACATCAGAAAAGTCAAACTAAAAGTTTTATAAAAGAAGTAAAGAGTTTATTATTATTAGTTGAAATATAATTTAAAAAGTTTAAAAATAAATCTCTTTTCATTCCAGTTTAAGTAAAAGAAAAAGTCATCTTAAAAAACTAAATAGTAAATTGTATTAAAATATACATGTATGTAAATGATTAATATAAGTTTGTTAATAAAAATATATGTGCGGTTGCAAATAAAAATAAATGTATGTGTATTAAATAGTAAAAAATAAATGGAAGTTATCATTAAAAAACACGGTGGTGGCTACTAATTAAAGATATAAAAACAACATGTTTGTGATGGCTACTACTAATTAAACAATCTTCAAAAACATGTTGTCAAAGGATTAGTTACTAAAGGAATTTTGACAACATATATTGCCAGAGGATATTAAAGGGACAACACATGACAGGTATAAACAGCCAATTTTTTATCGGAAAGTCAGTAAGGACAATCATTCAGTCGAGTTAATTGTTTCAGTTCAGATGACAGTTCAGTTTATTATGTATCTAGAAACAAAAATGCAGTGCTGAGCAGCTTTTGGGAACATATGTCTCTCCAGCCTGAAGTCTGATGAAAACAGCCAATATACCCGATCTTAAATAATGTCTACGTAACAGCTTGAAGAATCTCCATCAGTATCTATTTGTCTCCAGGAATAATACCAACTAATAATCATCAAATCTCTGCAGGAAAACTTCAAATCTAACTGGTTAGATATACTTCATTAGAAGCAGCAACAGCAAGATGTATCCACATTCCAAAATCCCAGGTAAACATTTTCTTATTCTCATTTATAAAGTAGCCATTGCATTCGTAAGAAAATTCGTAAAGCCTCCAGAGACAAGTAAATTGAACTCTATATGCATGCATAAAATGAACTATTGATGTGCGTGTTTGTAAATGCTATATGATTTTATAAATGTCAAATATTATTTATGCTTTCACATAAGAGATTTATTATAACGTGTTAATTCAAAATGTGCATGTGTTATATTAGATTTATAAAATGTTTAAAATTAGTAAATGTTAATTAAAATAAATGGTCTTTGAACTTAAACTTTATTTGTTGGTCAATTCTTTTTATCAATTCCTTTTGCCAATTCTTTTTCATCAATTCTTTTATGAATTCTTTTCACCACTAATTATGTATAATCTGTTAGTGATTACAAAGAGCTGAGCTAGTCTATGAATATATCTTAAGTGTTGAGTTAGTGGCCATTGTTCAAAGTGCATTGTTTATTCTTTCTGAATAAATAGCTGGTGCCCATGTTTACACAAAACAAAAAAGTGCTTTGAACTTGGTGTTGAACTCAAAAGTTGAGAAGAAGTTATGTCCTGGAAATGTAACACTAGTTATATACTATATAGCTATCACTTGGACATACATACTTTCTGAGTATGTTCTTCTCTGCCTAAGAGTCCAGTGTTTTGATCATCCCATATTCAAACCCAGTACAATGGCATGACCAACATGGACCGAACGTCTCATAAATGACAGTTAACTAAATACTTTGTTTCTTGTTTAAAAAATTTTTTTATACAAAAGCTAAATTACGTATGTTAAAGTAGTTTAATTAAAAAAAAAAAGAATTGACCGAAAACTTTTTTTTCTTTAAATGAAAAGAGATTTATGCTATTTACGTTAGTTAAAATAAATCAATCTGTTAAATCAGAGACAATTAGATGTTTGGGCAGAGTTAAAGCATTAGAATGAGTAGAGAAAAAGGACAAAGGGGGTGGAGTCAGTGTATGTTTCCATTTCCGTCTTAGTAAGAAAAATAAATAAACAATAATATTATTCGATTTGTTAATGCAAAAGATAATTTTTTTTAAAAAAAGCAATAGCGTAACTATGAATAAAGAAATGGAGCTGGAAGAAAGCCCAATATATTTTAAAAACCCTCAAATTGTGGAAAAAGAAGAGAGTGAGTCACAGATGATGATGAAGATGTTGATAACGTTGGTGATATAAATGAAGGAGGATATGAGTGAATTCAAGCAGAGTCAGCAAGATTTCAAAGAAGAAATGATTAGAGAAATAAGAGAAATGAGATGCGAGATAATAGGTAAGGTAGAGAAGAGTCAAGAAATTATAGAAGTAGATTTTGTCAAAGAAAATAAGAAAGTTGAGGTCATGAAAGAGATAGTAGAGTCAGATAGTGGCAAATATAGTCGTTTGGAAATAGAAATTAAATTAGAATCAGATAGCGTTGCTACAGAGAAAGTAGAAACAAATGTAGATCAAGAAATAGAAGAGAGACATAAGTTCAAGGTAGAAGATAGTGTTAAGTATAGTAGTTTGGAAATAAAATTAATCAAGATAGAAAATAAAAATAAAAAGGTTAAAGTAAATGTTCACGTTTGCTGTAGATGTAGATTTAAAACAAAGAAAAAAAGCAGAAAAAAACATTCTCAGTTTGAAGTAATACGGAGTTGTGCTAGGTATCAAGGTTTTCTGATTTACAAAGTTGGAAATAGAATGGAAAAGGAAAGAGATAAAGCAATAAATTTTAATCTAGGGAGAGACGTGAGAATATGGAGTATAATCTGTAATAGTGAATTAGTAGAAAGAAAGAAGGAACCGCCTGACATAGTTTAAAAGTTAGTAAATGGGCAAAATAGTCAAGGAAATAAACAAAAAGAACCGGAAATGGACAATGAGCACGAATATGATTATTCTAATGTCAATAATTTAATAAATCTAAATCTGAAACTTCTATTTAAAACTAAAATAATAAATTAAAAATAAAAGAATAATGATCAATTAAAAGTAAAGTTAAAATCAGGATTTGTTTAAGTAATAATAATAACAGAGGCTTCGTAAAATTAAGATTTTGTTTTCTCTCCAGGCACATATTAAGAAAAAAAATGTTCGCAAATAAACAGTTCAAATAAAAAAAAAAGCAATCAATGACATCAAATTAAATAAATGGGTTAAATTAATGATGTAAAAGTAAAGTTGTAGGTTTAAATAAATGAAAAGATAATGGAATTTCTAGAATAAAATTAAGTTAGTCAAATAGATATTTGTATAATAATGAATTGCAATAAAGTAAAACAGTTTTTTTTTCTGAATACACGTACGTTAAAATAAAATAGTTTTGAATATACGTAAGTTAATAAAAGGAAATAAATAAATGGTTTAAAGTAATCAAGTCCAATAAAATTTTTGTATAATAATAAAGAGCAGTAAAATAAAATAGTTTTATGAATGCACGCACATTAAATAAGGAAGTTAAAGTATTGGTTTAAAGATAATATTATAAGATTAATATAAATAAATATTTAGAATAATGTTCATAAGACTTTAAAAATAATATTGTAATGTTCATAAATAAAATATAAATGAAAGTCAGTCTAAGTTATATTAAGAATGTATAAGGGTTTAAAATTAAGGTATGAGGGTAGTATTGAAATAAGTTAGATAAGAATAAGTTTAAAGCTGTCAGCTGGATAAAATTTAGTACCCGTAATGGATTGGCAGGGATCATTCTTCTTTTAAAATGTGCACTGGGAACAATCCAGCATAAGTTGCAAGTCACTTTTTCAGGGGAGAATCCCCATACCTCCTACCTCATTTTCCAAAGCACAAGACGGAAATGGACAGTTAAAAATTCCTGCAATTCGCAGCGACCTTTTCTTTGTCAAAGTCCAATCAAAAGAATCGGTAGCCAAAGCTTTGTTTTTTCATACTGTAAGTTGGTATAAGACAGTGAATCTGCATCCGCCTCATTTCCAAAGATCCCTGTGCCACAAAATTAGTTTGTCCTCATGATCAATATCCAGGACTCAGAACATTGTAAGCAATGTTGCCAGTATCGAAAGAAGAAAAGTATCATTGGAGATTGCCCTTAGTATGGAAAGTAAAAGATATTAACAGGCAAACTTAGAAAAACAGTAAATATTTAGAATTAAGATTTAAAGTTGTCAGAGATAAAATGGTCAAAAATAATGCATTTTACTCTCAAACGGGGATGGTGTAATGTACCAACATTGAAATTGGTACATAATAATTTTATCTAAAAATTTTATTAAAACAAAAATCTTTCGTTAAGAGAAATAATAGGTAAAAGTTGAAGAGTTTTATTACAGTTTGTTTTCAAAAAAGTAAGAGTCAAATAGTTTCTATCATTAGTTTTTAAAATAAAAGTTACAATTAATTAATTAAAAGTGGGGAGGGGGAGTTCACATCAGAAAAGTCAAACTAAAAGTTTTATAAAAGAAGTAAAGAGTTTATTATTATTTGTTGAAATATAATTTAAAAAGTCTAAAAATAAATCTCTTTTCATTCGAGTTTAAGTAAAAGAAAAGGTCATCTTAAAAAACTAAATAGTAAATTGTATTAAAATATACATGTGCGTAAATGATTAATATAAGTTTGTTAATAAAAATATATGTGCGATTGTAAATAAAAATAAATGTATGCGTATTAAATAGTAAAAAATAAATGGAAGTTATCATTAAAAAACACAGTGGTGGCTACTAATTAAAGATATAAAAACAACATGTTTGTGATGGCTACTACTAATTAAACAATCTTCAAAAACACATTGTCAAAGGATTAGTTACTAAAGGAATTTTGATGACACATATTGCCGGAGGATATTAAAGGGACAACACATCACAGGTATAAATAGTCAATTTTTTATCGGAAAGTCAGTAAGGACAATCATTCAGTCGAGTTAATTGTTTCAGTTCAGATAACAATTCAGTTTATTATGTATCCAGAAACAAAATGCAGTGCTGAGCAGCTTTTGGGAACCTACGTCTCTCCAGCCTGAAGTCTGATGAAAACAGCCAATATACGCGATCTTAAATAATGTCTGCATAACAGCTTGAAGAATCTCTATCAGTATCTAATTGTCTCCAGGAATAATACCAACTAATAATCATCAAATCTCTGCAGGAAAACTTCAAATCTAACTGGTTAGATATACTTCATTAGAAGCAGCAACAGCAAGATGTATCCACATTCCAAAATCCCAGGTAAACATTTTCTTATTCTCATTTATAAAGTAGCCATTGCATTCATAAGAAAATTCATAAAGCCTCCAGAGACAAGTAATTTGAACTCTATAAGCATGCATAAAATGAACTATTGATGTGTGTGTTTGTGAATGCTATATGATTTTATAAACATCAAATATTATTTATGCTTTCACATAAGAGATATATTATAGTGTAAAAATGTGCGTGTGTTATATTTGATTTATAAAATGTTTAAAATTAGTAAATGTTATTTAAAATAAATAGTCTTTGAACTTAAACTTTATTTGTCAGTCAATTCTTTTTATCAATTCCTTTTGCCAATTCTTTTTCATCAATTCTTTTATGAATTCTTTTCACCACTAATTATGTATAATCTGTTAGTGATTACAAAGAACTTAGCTAGTCTATGGATATAACTTAGGTGTCGAGTTAGTGGCCATTGTTCAAAGTGTGTTGTTTATTCTTTCTGAATAAATAGCTGGTGCCCGTGTTTACACAAAACAAAAAGTGCTTTGAACTTGGTGTTGAACTCAACAGTCGAGAAGAAGTTATGTCCTGGAAATGTAACGCTAGTTATATACTATATAGCTATCATTTGGACATACATACTTTCTGAGTATGTTCTTCTCTGCCTAAGAGTCCAGTGTTTCGATCATCCCATATTCAAACCCGGTACAATATATATTAAATTTTTATGGGTTCTATAGATTTAAATGTTGAAAGTATAACAGGAATTTGTATGTATTAATTACATCATAGCTGAAGTTTGTGTAGGTAAATACCCCAAAATTCAATTATATTTTCAATACATACACAAATATACATGATTTGCTTGCATGCTCTACTCATTGGTGGAGACATTTTATGCATATTAAACTATAATATATTTGATAGCATAAAAATAATGTATTTTTTTCTAGAAAATGTCCCTGAAATTAATATATTTTGCAAATGAACAATTATCAATTTAGAAATAATGTTTGAAAACATGAAAATATTATTTATTTATAAAGCAAACTTTTAAAAACAAATTAAATTAGTGAAGATCCAAACACATTTCTATACTACACTGATATTCTCTGATGGCAAAAATGTGCATTTAAAAGAATTGTAAGTAGGCTGTCACTATTCAGCAAAAACAAATACAATTCCAGAATAAATTAAATTAGAAAAATCAAAAAGCATATAAAAAATGTTAATTCCACAAAGCAGGAAAAAAGATAATAGCAAATACAGAGTAAACACTGCAATGTTCATTTTAAGAAATTATAGGTAGGGCTTGATTGGCATTAATTGATGAAAGGAAGCATATGCTGCAGTACTGTGAGATGATCATGTGATTTTCCATAATTCAGTGATTTTAAATCTGCACATCATAGTTTTATTTATTTTATTACTGCCAATATCTTATATAACATTTCTATTGTCACATGATCAATTGTGTAGAGAGAATTAGCTTCATTGGTCATTCTAATGAATGGGCAGCTTATTTAAGTTTAAACATCAGAGGTTTCATCATTCAACTGCCAATCAACAGCAGTTTTATATTGACCCAATGAAATGACCCAACATAAAGTGTAAAGAACATTCATGGTTTGAGGTTTGCTTTGAAACGTATTGTTTTTCAACTTTTGTCTGTTAACAAAATATATTAATTTCATGTTTACTTTCTGAATAAATATTATTATTTTCATATTTTCAAACATGCTTATATTTTCCACACATATTGTTTTCCATGAGACTTAATTTACATTCATTTGCTTATAAATATAATTTGCTTTTTAATCATTGCCTTTTATAATAATATATTAATTACATATTATTTTTATGTTTTTAAACATATTAACACTCTCCATACATAACATTCTCATGGAGACTTTAAGCTCACTTTCAAAATAAATAATTTTATTTTCATATTTTTCAACATTTTATTTGTTCTTCCATTATTGCCTGTTTTTTGTAAAGAAATAATATTAATTTTATATTTGCAGACATATTACATTTTTTTCTTATCATTTTTTATGGAAAAAATGAAATCTATTAACTTATTTGGGTATAGTTTGTAGGTATAAAATGTACATGCAAACAACACTTATATATATATATTGAGACAATATGATCTCATTAGTATATGAAATTGAATTATATTAATATTTGTTTAAAATTTTACATCTAAGTTTGATAAATTTATATATTTTTTTAAAAAGAAACAAGTTAGTGCATTTTAATTTTCTTTGATTTAAAAATAAAGTTGTTGAAATCTCTAAAATTAAGTGAAAAAGATATGTTGGTTTGTTTTTCAATAAATAAATATGAAAAACTTATAATAATAATAAAGCTTATAAACATCTGGTTCATTATAAGATTAGAGTTTATGAAAGGAATAATAGTTTGTTTCTTAGCTGTCCAAGCTATAAAATTATTAAAGTAAAATGCTAGTCTTTAATAGTATTATGCAAATTTATAAAATGCTATTTGCATAAGAAACCTTCTTGAATCAGTACTGTAGTGCTATTTTGTGATTTATGTCTACCATTTATCAACCCCCCTCCACACACACTCATGTCAAAATATATATTGTGAACTTTAAAAAAAATCTACTATTTCTACAAAACTATTTATTATCCAGTCTAAATAATAAACTACAAAAAATTATATGAAGAATTATTTCTAAAATTTAAAATGCAGACTGCATAAATTTTAAGAAAAAATACCATGACTTTCATTTTATTATATTTAAAGCTATGCAAGTCTGCCAGCCAAAGAAATTTAAAAGCAAGAAAGAAATATTGATAATCTGGATTTTAAAACATCACAAGCTAGTCTATGACTAGGGAATGCAAGAAGAGAACTTTTTACCAAATCTTGAATTTAAATATCATCTCTTATCAAAAATACAATTTTGTTATTATTTATTAAAAACTTAAGTAACAAGAAACTCTGTATCTTATTTTTGTTTTATATAATATTCTTTATTTTATAATTGTTTTAAAATATACTGTAAATTACTATACATTAAAATTTATTTGAATCAAAATATCTTTCTCATTTCAGATCTATTAATTCAGTAATTTATATATTTTAAGAGTTAAGATAATCTTATTAAAATTAATAATTAAAGTCTGTTCTTAAAACAGCATTTTGATAGATATGACAGTTTATAATTCAAATTAGAATATTTTATCAAGTTTTGAAATTTGTAAATAGTCAATATTAATATTGTTGTAATTAAATCTTCTTTAATCTTTAAATTTGTCTTAATTTTTTATTTTCTTTATCTAAGAGTTTTTTTTATATGATGGTAATAATTGTGATATGTGTGTGTCTACTGAATGGGTTTAGCAATTGAGATAGTTGTATTCATATATGTGATAGTGTACTTAGTTAATTATTTCATACATAAACTAATTAAATCAGTTGAATTGTGATGACAATATAAAACAATTATTATTTTCATAGGAATAAAAACTAGTTATTATAATTATAAAGGTAAAATTATAGTAATCAATAAAGCAAGTAATATATAGTGTGACATTGCTTTTATAAGCTATAATTTTACATTTAATGCCTTGGCCATGATAAGGCTATTAATATATGGTAGATCTGAATTTAGTTCAATCCCATATATCTATTTAAATTAGATAGCTAGAGTTAAAGACATTTTCATGTCTGAAACTCTTACTTAAATATTACATATTAAATAAGTGCTAATTTTGAGTTGATATTTTAGATCTAGTGTCTGGGTGTTCTAGCTCCTCACTGAAGTGAATCATAAGCTTGAAACCAATTGGTCTGGGGATAGGAACATTCTGAATAGAGATTTTAAATATTTTCTCTTACCACACTTATGAATTAAGATCTTGTTTGAGCTATTGGTATGTTCTCTATATTATATAATTAAAGGTAACTAGGCATTATCCATACCATGGCTAGATTTTCAGATAAACTAACAATTAACCATGTATAATACAATTTCAGTTAATCAATATTTATGCATTGCTTTAGCCTCTGCATTCATATATTTCTTTTGTTTTCACTACACAGAATAGGTACATTGACATGTGCTTTACTTGTTAAATTCAAACTCATGCTTTCATTACATAAAATTGGCATATCAACATATGGCCATAGTTTTAGGCCCTGTTTTAAAAACAATATACATTGATATCTATGAAATTTGATTCCAAACCACGTCATGCAAAACAAAATTTGTGAATAAAAGTGCTCATACTACAATGTACATTTTAGCATAATTGATATGTAGATGAATGTATATGTGTATAACACACATATGTATTAGTGTACACTGTACATGCACTGTAATATAAATCTAAAATTTCTTTATTATTTTTTAATACTTTACTTGCTATTTTTTTAATTGATAATAATGAAACTACAAATTTGAAAATTGTAGATGAAATGCATATGTCCATGTATATAATAATGGAACCTTACAACTTGCTTGTTAAATTATATATAAGGATGAAATAGTACATTTAACTCTAAAAAAAATTTGATTATTTATAGTTTTCTTTAAATCTTATAAAGCTGAGAATTTATTGGAATTCAGAACAATGTGGGGTCTACATGTAAAGAGTAGTGGTGGAACCTTTAGATATTAGACTTAATTGTGAATAATGAATGTACAGTATTTATTTAACTAAGAATATCTTGTCAAGCATTGGTGGCCTAGCAGTTAGCATAGCTGCCTTCCAAGCAACAGGCCCGGGTTCACTTCCCAGTCAATGCTTTGACATATATATATATAAAAAAAAAAACAGAGTACCTTCTGCTGCCTTGAAGAATAAGAAGTCAGTTCATTAAAGACTCTCTACTGTTTCCAATACCATCTTCTCTCTGTACTACTTCTTTCATTCTCTTTCACCATATTGGTTTTAATAATGCAAGCCAAATCATCATGAGACATGCATAAAAACAGTCACTTCACTGCATTAATTATTTTTATCTTATCTACACATAAAATAATTCTGATTGTCCTTTTTTTTTTTGCAAAAACTTTGAGTACTGAGAAAACAATTAGGAGACAAATTTAGCAAAGAGTACGTTCTTAATTGAGATTTGATTTAAAGCAGCAAAACCAATGAGTTACTTTAGAAAAAAATTTACAAAATGGATGTAAAAATGATTTATCTTCTAAAACCTGGATGGTTCACTATGTCTGGTAGATTGCTCATCCAAATATTTAAAGAATTGTATGGAAAATATTTACTTTTTTTAAAAAAAAATTATGTACATCATATGGATTGGCTAACATAAATACTTTATTTATCCAAAAAGTATTGTTATAAAGGAACTTGGATGAAAACAACATCATCTTATTAATTTTTGTAATTAGAATAAGAGGTTAAAAGCACTTACAGAAGCAGATCTTCTCCAGTGTCAAAATAATAGTTGCATAAAAAATAAGTTCCACTTCATATATAGTGATAGAAAATTTAAAATTCATTCTTAATGAACTATTAGTAAATTTCAAGAACTATCGTATACATTTTCATATCTTTTATGATACTAAAACATAAGATTTTTTTAAAGTTTATCACAAACATTAATAAATCTGACTTATACTGAGTTTTAAATTATGGTGATATATTAGCTCCAGAACTACTGGAACTTTTTAGAAGTACAGTCCGATTAATAAAAGTAATATTAAGGATAATTAATATAAAGGAAATACAAGACTTCAATATATATTAAGGTAATGAATATGGATATAATTTTGAATATAAACTGTATAAAGTTATTGACAGTTAATCACAGTTTAGAAGGAAAATTAGAATCAGGTAGATTCTTTTAAAAATTTGGTTAATGTAATTTATAGTGATGAATTATTTTTATTGATTAATATTGTGAGCTCTTACTATTGTTTATATCACTATTTCAAATACCTGTAGTAGATGATTTTTAAAAATAATTCATTAGTAATTAATATTAACATATAATATTAAGTTTTCAAATAATTATATTTTACTGATTCGTCTCAATGGCAAGTTAGGAAAAAATAACTTTTCAAAAAGAATAATTCAGTTATTAATCACAATATATATATTGTACATATATGCATCTCATTGACATATATATATTCTTAGATTTAAAAAAAAAAATGAATTTTTTTTTATATATGTATAAATTTGTGTGTGTATTATAGACGATTAATAAACACTGGTTATTAACAAGCAGTAGTAAAGAGAGAATGTTGCAATAAATAATATTTAATATATTCTCTTATTTTAAATAAAGCATTCAATTATTTAGCTCTATTTTTTAAAATAAAACAGACTGGAAAGGAAGGTGTAAAAATGATCAGTAGATTAATAGATAAACTATGCACAAGTGTGAAAGAATGAAAGAGAGTACAGATGTGTGAATATAAAAACATTTTTACACAAATCCTTATTGACTATAGATTGCAAGCTTTATTGTTTTGTGTTATCTGGATCTTAGATGTCCAGAGAAGAATGAAATGCTTTGACAGAATAAATATAATTATTAATCTTCTTATTAACTGCTAAGGACTTGTCAACTTGTGAGAATTTGATTGCTATCTCCAAAATGACAGCTATTGGTAGGAGGAGATTTTTATTCTTTTAATCAGAGAGACAAAATATAAAAAGAGTGGCACAATATTAATAAAGGGCAGTTTTTTTTAAGGCAAAAGAGATTCAGTTTTTTTTTAAAGCTAAAGAGATGGGCAGTTAAAAAGTTAAAGTTTTTTGGCAGTAAAAGGCAGTTAGCAGCAGTTTTTTTAAACTCAGAATGAGCTATTGATTTTTTTTTCTCTTTGAAAAAATTAAAGAAGAAAATATGACTTTTGCTTTAATATCAGCATAAAAAAAGATGTGCACTCATATAAAGAATTTCACAACAAAATTAGTCTAAAGAGATGGATTTAAATTGAATCCTTTAAAAGAAGTTGGTAATATAATATAAAATGGTACATATATATATATTGGCTGTTTGTGAAACAATGAGGATGCTGTGCTAATTTTGCCATTTTTTTGTTCCTTGATGCCTCACATCTATGGGTTAATTCACTGTTCTATCTGTAGACTCATATACAGCTCTATAATAACCAAAGAATGGCCAAATTTAAAGCCAAACACATAGGCTATCTGAGAGGCTTCTTTTTATCTCCTGGCCTACTAAAGGATCATCATCTTTGAATGGAGGGAGAAGAGGAAAGAAGAGAAGGAAGATGTATAAAGCCATGCAGCCAACCTTGATTAATCTATAATCAATTTTTTAAAAGTTTTCTTCACATTTATCTAAAAGTGTCTGCAATAATTTTTAAAATGGTAGGAACAAGCCAAAACCAACCCGTTCATATTTATAAAAAGTGTCTGCAATAACTTTTAAAATGGTAGAAACAAGCCAAACCAATAAGTGGAAGCTATAAATAGGAGAGTGGTCTGATATTTGAACCTGGGACATTAATAAGAAATGAAAATGGATCAGGTAACTTTTAAAATTTAATTAACAAATTTTTTTTATTTACTTATTAAAAGTAAATTTTAATTTCAACAGTCAAGCATTTTTTTCTTTTTTAATACAGAAACATAAAGAGTTTATTTATTGATTGTATTACTACATAACATCACACACACACAGTTTAAATTCATTAAACTTAGTTTTTCATTATTTTTGATTTTTTTTATTATATATTGTAATGTTAAAATGTTTTTATTATTATTATTATTATTATTATTATTATTATTATTATTATTATTATTATTATTATTATTATTATTATTATTATTATTATTATTATTATTATTATTATTATTATTATTATTATTATTATTATTATTGTTGTTGTTGTTTATTCAATGTGATAAATGAGCAACCTATCAATATATGCTTTATAATGTTTTTTTATTTATTTATCTCTTTGCATATTAAATTTGGTATGGTTTATTTTTGCTCAAAGTTTTAATAGTTTTTTTTTTTTTATCCATACATAATTTAAAGGGATGCATTTTAAATATATAATACATGTTGACATATCACAGAGTGGGTGCATGTGTGACTTCTTATACCAACCAGACAAAATAGGTTAGACAGTTATTTTAAGGTAGCAAATTAAAGAGCAGGGTTTTACACATGTATGAAAGTAAAGAAAACATACACATTGTATAAATAAAAGTTTACCATAGTGACATATATAATAAGTAGGGAAGATATTAAATAGGCATTCAATAGAATTTTTTTATATGTCATTTTAAGCCAGCTTACTTGAAAATATGTAGTAACATGAGCAGATATATAAAATTAGTTGGTTATGCACATAGTATTATAATGTTTTATTTTAATTATGTATTTAATTGAGTCAATTGTATAGTTAGTAATTTGATTTATAAAAAGGAAGAGTGTGAATAAATATAATTATACCATATTTGGTTTCCGAGTTATTATTATTAATATTGTTATATATTTTTCTTTTCTTGATTTTATCGTTTTAATTGATCATCATCACTCATAAATGCTAAGTAAATGTTAAGCATTGGATATTGATTTACCTATAAGAATATTTAAGGATTATGCTTGGCATATAACCAAATTTTTTGAATAGTTATATGTTAATAATAAAAAACTAAAATTATGTTGTGCCCAAGAGTTATAATCACCATTATTGCTGAATAAATAATAATCATTAAATCCAATCTTAAAAATAATTAATATGTTTAGTAATTAGGGGTTTATAATAAGTTGAATATCATGTGGTGAGATTCGTGATGATCATTCATCATCACTGGTAAATATTGATGATTGAATCCTAGTTTTAATTATAAAAATATTTTGAGTAAATAACCATAAATGTATATAAATGCTAGTGAGTATTATAATTAAATCCCAGTTTAAACATATGATGATTTTAAGAAAGTGCCTATATGCTTATAAAGATAGATTTGTTGTTATGAGTTCATTATAAAGCTGTGGCTGGTATCATCATCATCATCTTTATATTATGATGAATAAGTAAATTAAATAGCTAGGTTTAATGGCCATTTATATAAAAGTAATGGTCTTCACTATATTTGTTTGTAAGCCATTAGTAAGTGCATCCACACATCTGTTCATCAATATACTTAAACTGAGCTGGTAATATCTATAAGAGTATTGGATATATAAATTTTATGGTATTGGGATCTTATAATTCTATTGACATGGATAGAATATAAGAATGTCATTTTTTTGTTATAGTCATCCAAGTCATGTGTAGTAAAGGATGTACCAAATGGGTTTGAACCCAGTACATTATGGATAGATGATACTTATCTAGGTTTAAAATAATCTAGTGGCGCCCGTGGAAAACACATGTAATTGGCTAAGCAAATCCCTTTTCCAACTTATTAACTTTCTTTGATATTTTTTTTAAAGTTATTATAAATAGTGCCAGTGTGTGCATGCGACCATGAATGGTCTTATATACGTGGAAAGAGAAATGGGAAGAATTCTTTATTGAAAGAACCTATTACGGTAGATAAGCGTGATGCACTCCATGGATTTCACAGCAATTTTATTCAGTTGCTATAGCTAGTATGGGTTTATCTGATGACAATGGCTAGTGTATTTTGTTGGTTAAAATGACTTCCCAAAATCGAAATATTTTAAATCTTAAAAGATAATAGTGATGAATTTTCATTTTTATTTTGTGTGTTTAGAAATGGGATAATTTATTTATCTCATTATTAGCGTGACTAAATTAATATTTATGATAGTTGCAAATGGGGTTTGGTATTATATTTATATTAATTGCAAAGTGGCCATCCAAAGAGAGTAAGAAATAGGTCATATGCCTGAGATGAGAAGAAGTCAGAATGGCCTCAGATTCTATTTTGATATAGATATCATCACTTATTCATTAATGACCAATTATAGCAGCTGTCATAGTATTGAAACAGTAAGATTCGTATTCGAATCTTAAGTTTCACCTTTTTCTGTCGTCTCTCACTGACCGGTCTATCCCGCCCAAATTTAAACTTTTTGGTATCGAATTGTGTGTGTAGCAATATTAAAAATGTATAAATATATGTAGAATTCAGCATAAACACGCACACATTTCGATCTCAAATTAAAGGCAATAAATAGGGATAAAATAATATAATTTAGATTTCTTTTAGTTATATAATTTTGTATAATTTTAATCATTTATTTTGGATTATAAAGTTCGTATTTATTGCTTTGTTTAAATTTCGTTTAATAATAATTCTAAAAAAATCTGATGTAATATTTAATTAAAAGTTAAAATAATCTTATGTTCCCTTTTTGTCTTTGAAATTTAAAAGCATCGGTCAGTGATAGATAATAGATTAATTAAAGAAAAATTCCCCAAAATGTAATTAGTAAATGTAAAATGTAAACAATAGAACGGCAGCTTTCTTTAATTAAAACCAACAAAATGCATTGATTATCCTCAGGGCAGATTAAGTAGAACCTAAAAATACCTTAACAAAAATGTGAAAGATCAAGATAAGAAAAGAGGCCATCTTAGACTTGCTGGAGACATTCACTTCAACTTTAGCTTTGCTCTCGATCACTGAGAGTCTCCAAAATATAAAAATAAATTGTTCCTGCCAAGGTATGACCGAGTAAAAGCACCTAGATTATTCTCCATCGGGAGATGGCCTATCGGATGCCGAACTTTCCATTGCCCATCATAAATTCACCATGAAGATCTGCTGCCTGAAATAAATGAGAAAGCTGCTGCTGCTGTGAAAGTAAATGAAATATCTAAATACAAGAAAGAATTGCCACTCGTGAACTTTTTGCTGCTAAACTAATGGAATCAGAAAACTTCTTATAAAACAGGTACCTGTCTGTGTTCAAACTCTAGAGTACTCTAATAACATGCTATAGCTCTTCTTCATATTACTTATCTAAATTATAAAATGTAAAAACTACCATTTGTATAACTAAAATTGAATAATTAACTTAATGTGTAAATTTCTCTAATAATCTAGCTTACCTCATTCTA
The DNA here is from genome assembly GCA_028023455.1 of Epiperipatus broadwayi. Lineage (NCBI taxonomy): Eukaryota > Metazoa > Onychophora > Udeonychophora > Euonychophora > Peripatidae > Epiperipatus > Epiperipatus broadwayi. The sequence goes on along the minus strand of JAQFVV010012396.1, from coordinate 2,033,862 downwards.
TCTTTCTTGGGTGCGTATTTCTATAATCTACATTTTTATCTATAGTTATTATTTAATTATTGCATGCTCATAATTGTCTCAATTTTCAAAGTTTAAATCTATGATCGCTTAAAACAGTGAATGCGTGTCAAATTTTCATTAATATTTACTTTCCTAAATAACTTAACTTTCATATAAATCGACACGCATTCAGTGCATCATTTATTGTAATGCAGGGTCTACTACTTCGCAAATGGCTGGCATATTAGTTGTAATAACTCCCAGTTTATATAGGTTTTGTATTTATTAAATCTTAATGAATAATTCTAGAAAATTACATTTCTTTGAGAGTCGCCAACGTTCTTTAGTAAATGTTGATAATGTAGGGCCGAGTTAGAAATCTATTTAAATCTCATCATAATCGTTTATACATTATACATGTGTTACGTTTTAGAGATGCGATGACCCATTCCGCCGTGAAATTTCCGGATTCTTCAGGGTTGAAATTAACCCCAGTCGTCCTACACAAGCGGGCATAATGGGTGCTCCCGTAGGACTTGACAACGTCATGCAGCCAGCCGGCAAACTGCGACATGGACCGCTTGTCCCTGGTTATGCTTATGTGACACCTTACTTCGTCGGGCCGATGGCAGAGACCAGCCCGACATTCTTATAAACTCATTCACGGCATTGCAGTTTCGATATACTGCCATTCCATATCGCCTTTCTAAAGCGTACCACGTGTTCCTTTACTTAGTTTTATTATTCTATATATCACTCCGCCTCTGCATTATCTTCATAATTCACTCTCAAATAAATGTTTGCCCTTAGTCATAAAATAAATATTTTAATTAAATAAATATATGTCCGCCGCTACTCTTAAATCTTACTTTAGACTCTTGCATTGCAAAGGTATAAATCCCTCCAGGCATGCATTAGAAATACTTACTCGAGAATTTTAGGTAGCTAGATTATGCCTTCAAATAAGTGAATTCCTTTTGTAAACATTACAGTATCGGAAATACCGCTACTGAAGTCCTCAATATAAAATAATGTCTAAATAAATAAATGTATTCTTTAAAATATAATCATGTCGCAAATCCCGCTACTGAAGCTTTGAATCCACAAAATATTATTAGTAAATGATTGTTTTATTAAAATGTATTAATAAATAATTTTAAACTATACGTCTGCAGTTACGTTTCATTTATTCGATACCCATTCTATATAATATTTCCTCGATTATGTAAATATGAATGTTTAATTAATATTAGTTTGATTATTGGCTAACTCGAAAATAAAATCATGAATCTCTTGCATATCCCTGACCACCGTGCCTAAAGAAATATTTACTAATGTCGCATCAGATGCGTTGTTTCGTGGATTGTATTGTGGAACCGATAAACTATGTTCGAACTCAGTACCACGGGTGGCTTCGCTACCTCGATGGTGCTGCTGTTCTGTGTGGTGGTCGAGTTCTGCACTATGTTTACGAGTCACATGTTTTCTGACTGTTACAGTATTCAGATATATATGTCGTAATGTTATTTAGTTACAAATGAACCACCAACTGGGCAGGAATAAATATTAGCATATATATTATACAATTGACACATGAATTACCAGGATCGTATTTAACAAAATTTACATTAAATAAAACTTTGACTTAATGAAAAATTACTTCACCCAATGATTTTGTTATATTGAAGCTAATAAAGTTAAAATGCATAATTTTTCAATATAAATTTTGGATAGTTGGATCTAATTTTTGAGCTGACGATATAAAAAAATATTAGAAGGCAACACAAATAAATAAAATCACATGTAAAAATCAATCATATATCACATGACCTATATAGCTTGTATTACCAATATGTAATATATAAAGAGCCTGCTGTTATGTAATATTATCATCATCAAACATTATCAATCCACTGCAGGATGAAAGTCTCTCCAAGTTCAATCCATCTTCAATCTTTAGCTTCTCTTCTCCACATCATCCCTGTGCATCTTCTTATTTCATCTATCCATCTCATGTGTGGTCTCTTTTTGGATCTTTTACAATCTCTTGGAATTCCGTTTAAGTTTTCAATTATATAATATACACAATTATAAATAGAATCATTCATCACAATGCAAAGGCTTTTCAAATACTTTCCACAAAGACTTTCATAAGATAACGGATACTTTTGAGAATAAAGTTATCTCTTGGTATTTGTCAAAAAATTTCACTAATTATTTAATTACTAGTTTTTTTATACTGAACTATGTTTTATGTAAGTATTTTAAATTTTTACAATAATGATCAGAAATACTAATTTGTTTCAAATCCTTTTTTTTTTTTTATCTCGATAAATTATTATCATATATTCCTTAACACATGCAATGTTATTTCATTCTCAAATGTTCATATTTTGTAGTCATAAGACAAAATAAGCTCAATATGCTGTAACATTAGCAATATATATATATTTAACTTATTGTGTTCACGTACAACCTTAAAAAAAACATTTCCAATAAAAATTACAAAATAAAGTTTCACAAAACAGTATTCATTTTAATAAATTCTAATGATTAGCATTATATATTTTATTAATATTATTAAAAATTCAAATGCATAGAAATAAATCAATATTTTTATTTAATTCTAAAGCATAAATTTTTATACATGCATACACATTCTCTATAATTGTTAATATTAGTTTATAAGCTTATCGATAGATGGCGAAGCAATCAAACACTATAAAAATGTTCATGTAACTCGTAACAACCGAGTTAATATCTGAAAGCTTTGCAAAGGATTGGAATCAATTATTAATATAGGAATGAATAGCATTGGGTACTTACTTTATATTAAACATAAGTAGAGTTAGCAGCCTGGAAGGAAAAAAAAGTTAACATTAGAAGGGTAAAGGAATATTTAATTAATAAAAAAAAAAAAACAATTTAAAGCTCACATCATATTAAGGGTTAAACATTAACATATTAGTGACAAGGCACAATTAAAAAGCAGTTATCAAATTTCATTTTTTTTTCTTTGATCTTAGACTGAATATAAAACATACAAAAATTAAAAATCTTAGTTGGACTTTTTATAACTAATAAATGATAATATATTCTATATATAAAGAAATAAATCAAATATTTTCTTATAAAATTTATAATTCACCACATTTTAATTAATAACAATTTAAATCAGTCATGTGACATAATAGCTATTAGAAATATGGACAAAAAAAATGTAAATAGTTGCACTTTTAGAATTTATTCTTAAAAATGTCACCCCACCTCCCCGTACATAAAGAGTTGCTAGAAAATATTTAGATTTCTCAGAAATAATAACAAAACTACATTAGGAACAGTAATTTATTTATTCTAAAATCATTTATTGTAAACTTGAATAATCTATGACACTAGATGGCAGTGTCAATCAAATCATCAGAGCAATTTCTGGCTATTGACTCTTATCAATCGAGAGCATTTGTATCTTTATATCAACAGTAGTGTTGAAGTTAGAATTTTTGGGCACCTACATAAAACTTTAAACAACGGTTCTTTTAAATATTTATATCTTATAACATAATATTTTTTGAATATATAAAACAAAAGAGCACTTAAGACCCAATGACCTATACACATTGGCTTGGTTTGCGTCATGATAGTTTTATCACTGATCAACAGCCACTTTTATTTTTTTATACTATGAAAGCTAGTGATATAAAATTCAAACACATAAGTGATGAACATAAACTAACTTATTAGTATGGTCACCAGATAAAAAAATATCTTTTAGTAACTCTACTTATATGCTAACTGTAAGCATCTTTCATCTTTGTCAAGGATGATTCATATCAATGTGATCCTTGTCAGAAATGCCTATAGCAAGTATTATATATATGCTGTATGAACAGATGATAAAGATAGTATATATAATTGAAAGTCTGTGCATACAGCACATATATATATATAGTATTTTACAATTTAATGAAATAAATAATTCAATTATTTTATAGCAAGTATATAATAAAATTCATCCCAATATATGGCTACATAAACATGATAGCTTAATAATCTTAAAGCTTTGTTAGATATAAGTAAAAAAAACATATTATATGTAAAATTATAATAACTTTACACAAAAAAGGCAAAACTTTTTGATTTAATAATTCTGTAATATAGTTCATCTCATACACTGAGTATATTCTATATATGATTGCCAGTTATTGTATTTGTCGCCATCTTCAATCTTATCAGATAGTATGATAAGAATAAAACAAACAGTATTTGGGATGGAATTCAACAAAAAGAAGAGGAGAATATCTGTGAATGAAAAAATTAATAACTTAAAAGATTAAAGTGAAATCAAGTTACAAAGATATCAATATTGTATCAAAATTAGCAATAGATTCATATTCATAATAGTGCATTATTCATATTTAAATTTTTCAAATCAATTGTAAAATTGTCTCAATTTTCCATAGTAATTTTATTTATGTACACATACGTGTACAGGCATTTAATTTTTTAAGCTATCTTTTGGAACATGTGTGTGCGTGTGTGTACATTTATACCATCTTTTCTGCATTGCACTGTGTAATTTGGAGCGGCACTAAAACATGTGACTTCAGATTGGGAAGTCTCAGGATCAAGTCTGTCACTCAAGCTTCTTATGACCTCCTAAGCAATAAAGTCATTCAATTTTTATTTTTTGCCCTGCAAAGTTTGGTACCGTGGTAGAGATGTCTGACTTGGAATTGAGAGGTCCCAGGATTGGTTCTGATGCTTGCAGGTCTATCACTCAAAGTTCTTATAAACTCCTAAGCAATAAAGTCATTAGCCTTTTTAGCCCTGTATGGTTTGATGCAGAAGTAATGAGTCTGATTTGGGATTGGAGGATCCTAGGATCAATTCCGGTACTCATAGTTCTGGTAGTTGAACTTCTTATGAACTCCTGAAAAATAAAGACATTAGCCTTTAGCCCTGCATGGTATGGTCCAATGGTTGAGAATCTGATGTGGGATTGGAAGACCCAATGATCGATTATTGTGCTTGCAGTTCTTGTGCTCAAATTTCGTATGAATTCCTGAGTAATAAAGCTGTTAATTTGTTGCCTTGTATGGTAGGATACAGTAGATAAAACATCTGACTTGGCATTGGAAAGTGCCATGATTGATTTTGAGGCTGAAAAGTCTTTTTATGAACTCCCAAGAAATAATTACTTAGGATTTAGAAAGCATTTTAGTTAGCAACAAATTGCTGCGCTGCTGCTACTGCTACTATTACCACTACCACCACCACTACCACTACTACTACTACTCATTACTTTAACAACAATAAAAACATTATGGCTACATTTTTTGTAAAATGAGTAACTACACTTCAATTTATGGGTCATTTGATTAAATATTTATTTATCTGCTATTAAATTATATAACCAATAAAACATTTGAATTAAAAATATGTTGTGCTCCAATGAATAAACAAGCAAACAAAAAATCATTAAAAGTCACAAATTTTCAATATTCAATCATCCATTTTTTCTTCTTTGAGTGCTGCATGCATTCACATTTTTTTTTTAAAAAAAGTAAAATTTACAAATAAATTTTATAATATGCCCATAGCCATTTTGTGTCACAGAGCATTTTACATGCTTATGCTTATTAATAAAATTTCTTTGGTTTATGTTGAAAGCATATAGATTTTGCTTATTTTTTAATCTTCTTTCTGAATTTGATATGAAGTATTTTGCATAATAAAATATTTTCTGATTATAATGCTAAAAGTTTTACAAAATTTTAGAACACTCTTAAAACTAATCCTGACTTGAAACATAAAATAGTGAGATGATAGGTTCTTTAATTATGACACTGCTATTACATTTCTTAAAAAAATTATTGAAAATTAAAAAAAAAAAATTGCCCAGATCATGTCTGATTGAAATGAAAGTCAAACATTTTATTATTTGCAGTACATTATTTAAAAAATAAAAATATGGAACAGTTAGATTTTTTTTTCCTTTTTTCAGCTGAATATATAAATAAAGACACACCCAGTAAAATATATGTAAATGTGTCTTCTCAGTTTATTATTAATAACTATATTGTTATTATTTAATTTTTTTTATTTATACTATGATTTTAATTTATATATGCGCACTATACATATAAAAAACCTCATTCTTTAATTACTCTGGCTTGTACTGAGTGACGCTACTGTATGGAGAGTTTAGCCTCTGTGTAAACAACTTGTGCAACATAAAGGATGGAGATCATGTGATGTTTAGTGATTTAAAAAATCTTCTGTACACTTATAGTTCAATAAGCAATACTTATTTTAATCTAATCAATATTTATCACAAAAAATGCCCTTTTATATGTTATATATGTTTGTACACAAATGGACTCGGAACAAAATATAATATAATTCATGGCTCCTCTGTATATTCTTTCATACTTTATGTGATTTTTATTTTACATAACTCCAAACAATTTTTTAAACAATTGTTTTTATTTCTAATCATTATCCATAACTCTTTCTTTTTAAACCCAAATTAACTATTCTCTTCTCTCACTTCTCACAATTATGTATCCGTAAGATATTCTCTACACATTTAACCCACTTCTTTTATACATATATAAAAAACAAATTATTTATCTATTATCTTTTCATATTACAAAATCTTTTTTGCAAACCTGTTTGTTATCCTTTCAAAATAATCAGATTACTCTCTATTTTTACTAATCTACTTTCATTCATATATTGAAATCTTATGAATAATGAAAATTTACTTTCAATTTATCTTATTAAAAATGAAGTTCAGTTTATTTTATCTTGAATAACCTCATTTGCTGTCTACTTTTCATCAATCATTGCATATCTATTTTTGATTTTTTTTTTTTTGTATTCAATCTAAAAATTTCAGGAAAACATCAAATTAATCCCATTTCTATTTTTTTCTTAACTATATATATAAATAATTTCCCATTTATATTTCTCTATTTGTTGAAAATAGATATCTGCCTTTTTCCATATTTCAGTTTTAGTTTTCCTGTTAAATACTATAAGTTTAAATTTATTTTTATGGATTTTAATTTTCATACTTCATCCTTCTCTCTACATTTATCTAATAACAACTCCATATCTTCTACACTACTTATAAAAGATGCTATATTATAATAATAGAAAAAAGCCAGCACATTATATATTCTTTTGGTTCTAACTATGGAAATGCCTAATCGTATCCCTACTTTAGCTTCCAATTTTTTTAGATACAAAATAATAAAGGTAATAAATAATATGAACAGTTAAATACTATGTTCAGGCTAGCAATAAGTTCAACAGCTGATAGGTAGTGGAATGATCTTCAGAGTCAGCTGTGAAAAATGAACATTGTCAATTAGAAGTACCTTTTGCATTCTTCAGTCACTTAAGTTAGTGTCCATTCATCATGAGACTCTCAATGCATCAGCCATCTCTCTATAATAATTGTGACAATAGGAGTGTGTATTTATGTGACCATATTTCCTTCCTTTAACTGCACACATAGCATTTCTGACCAAATCCTTTTTCATTTTTTTTAATTCAAGCCCTTGAGAATTAAAAAACCAATGACAGGGGCAGTTGTATTCTTAATGGTGATCTTTGCTTGAAATAGTACAATCACTAGTGGATCTGTTTGGAACTGGATTTGGAACAAGAATTCCAAGTGGCAGAAATTGTATGATTATGCAATACTAATTAAGAATTTGCCTGCTTACTGAAAAAGTGAGGAGGAACTTATAAAACACCTAAAAATGGTCTATATAATACAGTCTGGCTTGGTTATTTTGCCTGTTGAATTACTCATTATTGTGATAGAAATAAAAATAATAATATCAATAATAATAATAAATTTTATTTGATACAAACCCTTCAAGACTAGAATGGAGAACTGCACTGATGGCTGCCAATATATAAAATTGATATAGACACTTTTAGTAATAACTTATCTTCCAGATTAAGGAAATTTAATAGAATAGGTGGATCATTACAAGTAACTTTTGGAAAGGCAGATCTGTAAGCAAAAGAGAAATGCATGGTGTTGGATTTGCTGTAAAGTCTAATTTTATGTCTTCTATTGATGGAATTTCTTGTACCAGTGAAAGACTAATAATGTTAAAACTTCCTTTGCACAATGGTACTAGCACTCATTTTATTAGAGCCCATGATCCAACTTTAAATTCAGAGAATCCAAAAAAAGGAAAGCTTTTATTTCTTGAATAGATAGCATTATCACACAGATACCATTAAAAAACTTTTTTTTCTTTGAGCTTTTAAGACATATATTGGTCTAAGTAATACACTTTGGTCAAAAGTTGTTGGAAATAATGATATTGGTGCACCAAATTCAAATAGTCTGTTATATTAAAATTTTACACATCACAAACACTTTGTTTAAACAAGAAAATGTTATATATAAAGAAAGATGCATATGAGCTCAAAGTAAATGACATAATAGTTCACTTTATAGTTAGGAGTCAGAATACAAGTTCATATTATATAAGCACTTACAAATGCACAAATTATTGGATGTATCATGAATAGCACATTACAAGATTTAAATGTTAGATATATTAAAAAGAAAATCTTATTTCAATCATATTCAAAAGAAAATTAAGGTTCATTCTTTAGAAATATCTACTATACATAATAATTTTTAACAGTTATTAAACACTAAAAATGCTAATTTTGATCTTCAGGATTATCATATTATTGAAGTATGAAATTCTTTTACTTAATATGTTATGGTCACAAGTAAATCTATTCTTGAGTTTGCCAAAAATAAGAGTTGTGGTTAGTTTACTAACATTGAACATATATATCTGATTAAAAGAAAACATGGCATTTTCTGCTTGGAAGAATAACAGATTGAATGTGGAACTTCATAATAAATATGACCTGAAAGGAAAATTTCTCAAAAGGCTCAAAAATGATTCATGGATTAAACCATCAAACATCACATGATCACCATTCTTTATGCTTACACAAGCTGTTTTTACAGAGGCAAAACTCTCCATACAGTAGTGCCACTCATTGCAAGCCAGAGTAATCGATGGATCCAGGAAGATTTGTGATTGGTGGATTAAAACTATAAAGAAAATACAGACATTCATTGACCATTGTCACTCTAGATTCTTTTAAATGCACTGAAAGCAACATACTTCTATTAAAACTGCATTGACACTCTCTTATATGATGATAATGTTATTCTGAACAGGTGGAAGGAATGTCTTGATTATCATTTGAATAATGATACAAGAATTGAGAACATGACTTTTAATAATATATCCATTTTATTTATTCCTTTAGATTTGAACAAAGATATCCAAACAGCTCTTTATAATCCTAAAAATGGAAAGGCTACAGGTTCTGGTGAAATATCAGGAGGTTTTAAATAATGGTTATGTTATGCAAGCTTCAAAAATATTGGAATTTTGAAGAAATCTATGAATCCATGATGTTATGCCACCCAATCTTAAGGATGTTTTTATTTTTCCAGTTTTTATAAACAAAGAGAACAGACAAGATTACAATAATTATCATGGAATATCATCATTATTCATTATAGCAAAGGTAATTTCAAGAATTTTGTTGAATAGGTTGTTTCTAATTATAGATGATTGATTATCAGAAACTCAGTGTACTAAGGACATGGTTTATGTTGCCAGGCAACAAAGAAGTGATATATATATTTTCCTCTTATGATCAAGACACTTTGTTCAGTTAACAGAAGAGGTTTATGACACTGTTTGAAATTAATTGGTTGTCCAACAAAATTTATTCATATTATACAGTTTCTATATCATGATGTGAGAGGAAAATTTATTACTACAGATGAAATATTTAACACAATTCAAATGAAAATTGGTGGTAAACAAGGTTGTGAACTTATTACAACATTGTTTTCAATTTTTATAACAGTTATCTTTGTAATTATTTATATGCAGCTTAATAAAATAGTGAATCAAGATATAATACAGGTTTGATATTTTAATTTTTAAAAGCAAAAACAAGAACTTCATCTTTCTGTATTCTGGATTTACACTGTTATTTTTGCTACTTCAAAAGATGATTTACAAAATCTACTTAATGTTTTGAATGCAATATTTAAAGACTTCGGTTTAACAATTAATGTTCAAAAAATTCAAGTTGTTGTTTTTTTTTTATCAGTAAAGAATGTAAGAAAAATTCTCAATATCTTCTAGCTTTGTGAATTATCAATTTGAGACTGTAAATGAATTTATGATCTTGTTTTTTTTTTAAGAAGAAAGATGGGTTTAGAAGTTGAGGTACAATATAGATTCCAATATTCTGCTTTTAACAAGTTAAAAGATAGAATATTTTATCACAGAGAAATAACTATTGCAAGCCTAGATCACTCTATCAATACAATGTAAAAGCATTACAAAAATTTCATTTAAGGTTGCTCTGTAAAATTTTAAAAATACAATAGCAATATCATTAAACCAAACAAAATATTTTTCCAACTTGCTGGATGTGACGACATTGTAAAATTTCATTATATTAAACATGTAAAATTAATGAACAATGAAAGGCTTCCTAAATGAGTGTTTCATGGTAGCCCAAATAGATAGACATAGTTTATAATATAATGTTTATCTCAAAGACATTGTAAGGAAGTGCAATATTGAATGTTTCCATTTGGAAAGATATAGTAGAGAATAGGCTACATTAGAGAGCTAAAATTTGATATGATGTTGAAGTATTTTAGAAAGAATTTTTTTTGTTGAGAAAACTAAAAGACAACATTGTAACTATCAAGTAAACAGAAAAATAGGTCAGCATGTTCTATATATATGAACATATTTGTGGTTCACATATTAGTTTGTACAATCACTGCAAAATCATTTCTAGATTTTTTTTTTCTTTTTTTGAAATTGGAATGGTGATATTCATTCATGAATGACAGCTATATGTATGTATGTAATATGGACATTCTTATTTCAACCTAATGTCACATTTAAACTTTCATTGATTCTATATCCCTCTAGAAAAATAATTTTTGTAAAGTCTCTTACCTTAAGACTAGATTCAGTAGTTCTGCCATTTAATGGCCATAAAATAAAACTCAACTGTAAACAATCATTATCATCATCATCAACCATTATGAATCCACTGCAGGATGAAGGTTTCCCCAAGTTCAATCCATCTCTGATCTTTAGCTTTTCTTCTCCACATCACTCCTACACACTTTTTTATTTCATCCATCCATCTCACATGTGGTCTCTTTCTAGGTCTTTTACAATCCAAGTCTTGAAATACAGTTTAAGATTTCAACTGTCCATCTATTATCATCTCTTCTAGCAATATGTTCAGCCCAACTCCACATCAGTCTTTTAATTTTTTCAATGAGGTCAGTAACACCTGTTTGTTCTCTTACCCATATATTTAAAAACATATTACTTTAATTAAAAGGAAAGCCATCACTGATTAATGATTTTAATATCAATTTTTTATAAATTGTACCTAGTTTCACAATCCCATTTCAATGTTAATATTACATGTGATCAATGACTTTGATGAGGATGTTTATCATTTATAATCACTGGTCCAACATTTTAGTATGCATATCATCAAATTTAAAAATCTACTATTTGAAAAGATATTTATTTTAATACTATTCTATAAACATTCTAAAAGTACTTTTGACTACTAGAAATGGCATTAATTTCAACAATAAGAAATATTATGTATTCAAATGTAATAAACAATGACATAATCTTGATACAAATAACAAAAAATTTGCAAATTAAAGATTTTATTTGTTCCTAATTTGAGACAAATGTGATTAAAATTCATGTTGCTCTCAGATACGAAAATGTTTATTGTATTCCATAAATATTGGGAACAAATAAATTTAAAAAAACTACCTCCTCTCTTTTTAATTTGCACTCCAAAATAGCCCAACCTATCATTCTCTATTTTTGAAATCACATGATCTGTTGAACGAATAATCATCCAAGGTCCTATAAAGTTTACTTCAGTGGTAGAGTGATGGATTTGAGAGATAAAAGCTCCTAGATCCAGGATTAATCTATCACTTCTGATGTTGAAATGTCATTTAAACTTCTAAGAAATTAACTATTTAGCGGCTTAGAACTAATTATGATGATGGTAATAATAAACTGATATTTTTTCAAAAATATTTTATTCTGACCTTTTTTTTTTTGCTGAAGATGACTCCCCCCCCCGCCCATTAATGGCGTGCGTGATATTTAATAATATTTACAGGTTACTATAAGTACTCAATCTTTGATTGAATAAATCAGCAATACCACCAGTGTCTAATAAAACATTTTTATTTTAAGTAATCGAAAAATTATTTGGATGAATGGAAGAAAAAATTGATAAATGAAGCAAAGAAAAGAAAGGGATTGATAAAGAAATTAACAGTGTTTTCATATAATAAATATGATGTAGCTAGAATTATGTGGGAGTTGCAGTAGCAGGTTTAACATATGGTAATGATGCATTATGTGTTAGTAAAGGAATATTAAATTACTTAGAAAAAGTTCAAAGGTAAGTAGGAAGACATGCATTGGATGCAAATGTATGGACAGCAAGAAGGCAATTCAAGGAGGAATGGGATGCTCAGGTTTTCATATGAGAGATGCAAAAAGTAAAATGAAAATGTTTGATAGATTGCAGTTTATGGATAATAAAAGAATAGCCAAAATAGTATTTAATTGGGTTATGAGTAAAGGGCAGGTAACAAGATGGGTGAGAAAAGTAATGCAGTATGCAAAAGATTTGGATAAAGAATTTATATCAGTATATTTATACAAAAGATGGGATTATTGTGGTAGGAGGATTGTTGAGTGTTATAGTGATAAGAAATGGGATAAAAGAATAGATTTATCAATAAAGAATAGGGAGTTAGAAAGATGGAGACTTAGTATGGAGAGTAAAAAGAGTTTAAATATATATAGAAATAAACAGAATATTAGGTGCGAGTTAATATATGATAATAGTAAGGAAAGTAGTTTATTGTTTAAGGCTCAACAAGATTTTAGCAACAAAAGAATATACATGGAAGTGGAAAATTATGGGTGATTTAGTCTGTAAATTATGTAAGAAAGGAATAGAAAAGATTAGGCATCTCTTAATTGAATTTAAATGCTTGAAAACAGAAAGGGCACATATAATGAAGTTATGGAAAAATAAATATGAAAAAAATGATTATACAGAAAGTGGATTATTGTTTTTTATGCTGGGTTTGGGAAAAGATAAGGGAGATTTAGATATAAAGGCCATAGAATTGACAAAGATTATGTTGTGGAAATGGGATGGAGCAGAATATGGGAAAACTTAGACTGGGGAATGGAAAATAAAGTGGCTAACAGGTTTCTCTGGGCATAATTGTTGAGAGATTCTTGACTCCGTTTACGGAGAAGCTACAGTACATCACATCACATCACATGAAGGTTTCAGAATTTATACTGTTTGTAAGCTATTGCTTAAATTCATATAAATTTATCTATCTCTGCACATATAAACCTTTTTCCTAAAATACAACTATCATATTTTAATGTTAGTATATTTAAAATAGTAAAACGTGTTTTATTTCAAAAGAAAAACCACTAGTTGAACAAAGTATGTATATATAAATACCCTGAGTGGACTCGAAAGCTAAAATTTTGGAGCGAAGTCAAAAAAAAAAAAATCTCATTTGCTATTTCAAGAGTGAAGTTATCGATATTCATGTCTTTTCGAGCAACAAACTATATGGTTATTTATTTTATATAAATATTAATATGCTAATCAATCTTTATTAATAATCGTTCCTGGATATATTAATTAGTCAAACGCTACAAAAATTTTGATGTAAATATTTAGAGAAAAAAAAAGAAAAGATGGAAGATATGATTTATAATGCTCAATTTAAGCGTTAATAGAGACTAAAATATGATTTTCCTTGTTAATTGATGGCAATTTTAACACGCCAAAATCAAATTTTTAATATATTATTAACTGGAAAAAATATATATTATCTTTATTTAAATAAAAATCTTTTTAAGAAAATTTAACACAAAATAAATTAAATTATTTTATATATAGCATATCATTTTTTAAAAAAAGCTTTAAAGTAATAGCATTTATCAAACCGAAAGGAAACAACAGTTTAATGTGAAACTAAACTTTGTAAAGATTGAACGAAGTCACATTTATCACATTAAGGTTCAGTTATTTCTGGAGCAATACGTCCTCTCATTTGACAGAACATTAATCATTGTTAAAATTACTTACGAATCGCTTTTAAACAACTCAGTAATCTACTATATTTTATTAAGTTGTAGTGAAAAAAGAATATATATCAACGATTCATTATCATTTCGACCGAACATCTGCAGTTGTTTTTCTATCTACATATAGCTTTATGGTAAAGATAATTCATAGGCTCAGGAACCACAGATATACAACACTCGCCATCATCAGATATGAAGATTCGGTCATATTATATTTGGGCTTTTCTCATGATATGTCCATTGGCAATCATCTGATCAATTTTTATCTACTTATCTAAATATCTATCTTCTACCTATAACTTATCTATCATTTTATGCTCCTAATCATTTACCTATTTTTCTGTCCATTCCGCTATCAAAACACCTCCTCAATCCTACAACCTTATTTTCAATTTAGACCATAGAGTATTTCAACTTTTCAAGTAGGAGAACAGAAAATAAAAGATGCACCCCCCCTCCAACCTCCATGATACTGTGAAAACAATGTCTCAAGAAAGCTAAGAGTTATTTTTCACTTTATTCAATGCTTACACTTAACATTACAGAGATGACATACTATCTAACTAATGAATGCGAACGAAATTGTGTTTTTTAGTAGTACTATGTAATAAAAGCAAATTTTTAATAATAAAACACTGAGTGAATAATAATGTTTATTAATTTATTTTTGGAAGACTGCACATAAAATAAAAACTTTTGATTATATTGTATACACATAAATTATAATAATTTTAGTATAACTTAAAAATTTGTTTACAAACATGAATATATCAAAATATGATGTAATTCTTGCACTTATAACAATATATTGCATATTAATAATCTAAAAAGCTTCACTATTTTAAGACACAACTCTAAACATCTACTAAAGTTTATAATATAGTTCAAAATATGAACTAATTGTATAAAATAATGTTAAAATAATGGGAAACAAAAATGAACTATCACCAATAACAATCAAATGTTAACTTGGCTTTTTTGTCCTAGGTGGAGTGGTTGATTCAATAGCTAAAGGTTTTTGCATCTATTTTCAGCTGAGTAAAATACAGTAAAAAGATAATTCACTCAGGTAATCTGAATGGAAATAACGAGCTCCGCCTGCCAAATTGGATACTCAAATATCACATGACCCTCTGAGTAACAAATCATACGATTACTATTATTATTGTTTTAGACTGCTTATTCCACGTTCAGGCAGATGAATAAATTATCGGCCTATGCATTATACATTTAATCTACCTTTAATATATAATGATTGTATAACGAAATAGTCAAAACTATATTCTAACCATTGCAACTCATATTTGAGTCATGATTCACAGTTTAAAAAGCGACTAATTTAAAGGCATTATGCGAATGTAAAGGAATTTGAAGCACATTCAGTTTCAGAAAATATGATAAGACTATAAATTCATAGAGCAATGTCAGCTCAATTTTTTTAAAAAAAAAGAAACTACAGATAATGACTTCCACACGATAAAGAATAGATATTAGAGTAATAAAAAGTGTTTTAATCATAGTGTAAGTAAAGCGCTGGTAAATTGATTTTTTTAAAAAAAAAAATGTATTGCCAAACTAAAATACCTTAACCAAGAAATAATAACAAAATAATTATAACTTATTTTAATTAACTGAAGTAGCATTTTTTCCAATTTCAAAAAAGATGAAATTAATTGCTTTTACAGACCCCCCCCCCCTCCCGCATAAAAACTTGTTTCTATTTTTTTTTGTTCTTAAAAGTAATTACGTAAGTTCATGAATTATGCTTTATTTTTTATTTAAAAATTCGTAACAAGATTATAATTTTTATATCATTTCTTTTAATTAAATTTTACAAATGAAATATATATTTCCCTTATTTTCAAAGTATAAAAATAAAACGTTACATAATTTATAATAACATTGTTCAATTGGTTGTGTTGTGGGTAAATTGAAAAATATTGGTTAATTGCGCAAGTGTCGTCTGACAAAATGAGACTCATTAAAGCTAACATAAAACAACATCCTGAACAATGTACACAAATAAAAAAGGATCACGTAACTTTCTCAATTTACATTTGATGTATATTTTGGGAATAATAATTCACTTTACTTACATTACTCCAAAGTCGTCTATTGTAAATTTGATTAAATCACAAATGGTAGTGCTGTTATATCCATAACCTCATGTTAGTTTTTGACTTGTAGTTACAATCCTATTGTTGTCAGATCTTACAACCCATTTGAATTGGATTCAAACTTAAGTATGTTTCTTTGAATTATAAGCTATTACCTTGGTCAGATGTGATATCACATCTAATAATATACCATCATTACAAACCTTCAGACAAATATATTACCTTGGTCATATAAGAAAAGGCTATTGGATGTGAAGTTGCAGTAGCTCTAAAGCTTGTCACTGTTGAAAGCAACAAACCATAAACTAGTCCGGCAATGTGGACATTCCACTACCATTATCTAGTCATTT
Source organism: Epiperipatus broadwayi (assembly GCA_028023455.1). NCBI lineage: Eukaryota > Metazoa > Onychophora > Udeonychophora > Euonychophora > Peripatidae > Epiperipatus > Epiperipatus broadwayi. The sequence goes on along the minus strand of JAQFVV010012396.1, from coordinate 2,017,110 downwards.
AATGTTTATTAATTACTCATGCTTCCAATAGATATATTTAATAGAATGAATTATTGCTTCTAAAAGTCCAGTGAAAATAAAATGTTGCTTGATTTATTATTTTATGCATCATATTCAATCAGTATAAATGAATATATATTACGTAAAGTCTAGCTATGGAAAAATGAATGATAACTATTGCAAACCAAATAGAAGGGTTTGTTGCTCAGAACTTCGTAAGAAGATTGAGCACTGGAATTGATAGGGCCGGACTACTGTTCACAAATCTTTAACTCAGAATCTGACAGCCTAACCCTACATCATACCAGGAAGAGCAATAATCACTATAAATACCATCTATTAGATATTAATGAATATTGTCACACAATCTTATTTGGTTTAACACACACATAGAGAAGCAGAAACAAACTGAGAAAAGTAAAAATGATAACCTTTTGTTTGATTATTTCAATGGAATTGTTGAACTCAATTTATGAACAGGATGCTCAAACATTAATGACTTCCATAGCAAGTGATTGTACAACTATTTATGTAATTAATATAATTAAAGCCAATGGTATTTAGTAAATTCCAATTAGCGTTAATTTGACAAACTGCTCTACATAGAGATTGTGTT